>MU392542.1:0-421822 GCA_022578505.1 Nemania abortiva
AATTTATATATAAAAAAAAAATTAAGCTTATTTTAATATATTTAATATAGTTTTAATAATTTTAATAATATATAAATATATTATAAATATAAAACATTTAAATAAGCTTATTTAAATTAAAATTGTTTTATATATATAATAATATAATAAAATAAAGCTAAATATTTAATAAAACTTAGCTTATTATTAATAAAAAATAAAAGTTTTACTAAAATAAGCTAAAATAAATTAAAATAAAAATAAGTAAGTTTGTTTTAATTTAATAAGTAAAATTGATTTAGTACGCCTATAGTATAGTTAGCGAGCTATTGTGGGGCTGATAGGGTTTTAATACAGTAACAGCTGTGGGCCACCGTAGACAGCTATGGATAAGGCAGTTCCTACCTATGTAGGTACCTACATTAACCTAAGTATAGTAGACCTATCACTGCTGATTTCGCCATTGCTGCCCAGGCGTACGGTACTCTGCCTAGGCAGGTGCTGCTGCTCTCACGGCATGGTATGTCTACAGCGCTGTTGTGACGCACTCTCCCGGTGCGCCTGCCTATAGCATTTCGACATTGCGTTGTTTCTAACCAAGCAAGGACGAAGCGACAAACGAGCACTTTGTTTCATACCCGCGTGGTTCTTACATACCTACCCCATTGTACCTTATCCTTATTATCTGCAGGTGTCTTTTGTTCTTAGTAGGTACATGCGTACATGCGTACCTCATACCTTCCATGGTTATATGCCTACCTCCCGGCCTTGTATGTAGTAGATAGGTAGTAATTAGAGACTTGCATACCATGCACGAGAGAGGATGGCTGCCGATCTGAGATCCTTCCGCCTGCCGTCGCGTGTCACCACCAGCAATAACACCGAGGCAGTGTGTTCATTGGACGGCGCCGTTTGCGTCGTCACTACGGTACCGTCTAAGAATCCAATTCACTTGCTACACGACAGCCTCTCAGAAGCATCGAGATATCTGGCGTACACGCTGTTAAGATTGCGCCTGGCAAATGCCTGATACGATGAAGCTCCGGATACCGACACGCCTCATCACTGCCTAGTACTAACAATAGTTGCCCATATCTCCTCCATGACGCTATCTACACACGCATACTCTTGGCAGATCGTGCAGCAGCATACACGATCGATGCTTTTAATATTGCTTATTATTCAGGTAGCTATGCTGCCGGCGTGCTCTAGCTTTCTTTCGCCTTCAGCTTGCGGGTTAGCGAGCCCGGGAAGACACGGAAACTGGGGCCAGTGGCTTCACAGCCACGCAAACGAGCACACAAGTCTCTACCTGTGTGCGTACGTACGTACGTAGTCACAACACAATGCATTGTATACTAAACCGTGACTTGTCTCTGAGTTGACAGGTCATATATCGATCGAGCTGGCGAACACAGGGCGTCCAGGGCGTTCGAGGCGAGGCCCGCCGCCTCGATACGATTGTTGGTTCGTCGGTAGAGCTTATTAGAGATACGAAACAATGCGACTTTGGTGAAATTACTCTGTCCAGATTCCAGGCAAGCCGAGTGTATCGACGATGGCTCGCATTCATGCCCTAATGCCCAGTCCACGACGACTCCTACCCAAGAGCCCGGCCTACTCACCGCTCTCTTCGCTCTAGGTGCACGCTGTCGTCAACCGACTTGACTTTTAGGTTTTTTAGTTGTCGTCTCACCTTCAGATCTGATCAGTCATCTAGATCGGAATTAGGCAGAACCACGACCCCCCGGGTGAAGAATCCTCGGGTACCAAAGGGAGTTAGTTGAAGGTCTCGGCCACAACCTAATACCTACATTAAAGCAAATAATAAGCCTAGGACAGCAAATATGCAGCCTGACGTCTAAGCGCTGGAAATTGGACCTCCAACGTGACATCGTAACGGGTGGCATAATTTGGGTCATAGATCGTTGAGCATCGTACCAGCGTATGCAGGTTAGTTAACGCGATGACCAGGTCCAGCCGTTGATGCAAGGCCAGCGCAGCTGAATAGCGGGCCCGATTAAAGCGGGTGAAGGGTGGGCGACGGTTCCCAAAACCGGGCCGCGGTCATGGTTGGATCACGGCGGCTGGTCCAGAGATTGGGGGCGGATGAGCCCAACCGAATGGTCTGGAGATTAACTGGTTCGTTTCGATAGACTATTAGAACACGCGACGAGCAAAGCAGGCACATGGGCCTTGCCTCACTTACACCAGGTCACTCGATGTTACGGCTCACCCTTCAGGATAGCCTTATCTATGAGGCTTACATCCACACAAGCGAATCGGCAGTACAATATCAGACCAAATGCCGGGGCCTGTCAAAGGATATGCCGCTTCTATTAGAGGCTCCTCAATCGTGCTGCCAAATCATGAAATGCACGGCAGACAAGGAAACGCTTGTCTCTAGGTGACAGTGCATCCATCTTCCGCATTTCCGGATCCCCCGAGATCTGAAGAGGTTGAGAACTACTTGGCGTTTGCAACTCATGAACTGTCAGTCCCGTAGTAGCTATAAATAAAATTCACAAACGGGAAGTATAGGAGTTGATGATCACCCGTTTTGCTCGGGCAGCAACAGCCAAACAAGCCGACCGACGATCAACCATATCTATCCTTGTCATACACTTCGATCGCTGCAACATGTTCGGGTATGAAAGGACCAAGAACAGGTGTTGAAAGACCTCCTTGCCGGAGTGAACGAAGCTTCAGGTTGAACCCTTGTCTGTTGGAGGCGCAAGGCACTAATTAGTCTAATTACCTGCTGTACGGTAAAGTACTGTACGTATGGTAGGAAGCAAGATGTGAGGACTCTTCTGGCGGCTTGGCTTGCTGCAATTATCGTACGAAGAGACGTCCGGCCTTGCGGGACCTATCGCATCTTTGCCTATGCCAGACTAGGTTAGCCAGTACCGGCATCGTCTCCCCCGTTAAGCATCCGTTTCCCGTCCGGACCCTGGATTGAATACGCAACTCTACAACTCCTTGCTTCCCTGCTACATAGGTATCTGAGGCCTCGGGAGGTACAGAATAGGTAGCGGGCAGTCCCCCCTACCTGGGACGTACGTACGGTCAAGTAAGTAAAGCCGCGCAGTTGTCAAGCATAGGTATCATGTACGAGGATGGGGCCCAGGTGCGGGCTTTTTCCAATGACAATCCGCGTCCGCATAAGCCAGGTCGATCATGGTTCATGGCAGTTGAATCAGACAGCCAGGTTGCTGGCCTGGTACTGTACGCTACTGTACTGCATAAGGGATAGGTACTTCCTTGCTAAGTTGCGCGCGTGTGTTTCTAGTGCATAAAACTGACCGCCAGTTCACTCACAACCCGAGAGACGTACACTAGGTATTCCCGACAACCGGGCATGAACGGCCTGTCTCTAGCTGTCATCTCGCTGCGCGCATTTTGTCTAGACTGGCGGGCCGTTGTTGAGACAGCGCTGGTCTTACAGACATTGCGTGATCTGTGATGGGCAAGATGGGTTGAACGTTTGATGAGGCCGCACAGACGTCGAGTTCAAGAAAAGCCCCGTTTCCCGCATCCGAGAGAACAAGGCCTTGTCCATGACGGCGCAGCGGGTTGACAATCAGACAGACAGCAGACAGACAGACAGGACAAGCAAGCAAGCGACAAGCAGGCAAGCAGGCAGACAAGACAACAATGTACATTGTGCCGGAGAAGATGCCGGGCGGGGAAAATATCTGTGAGAATTCTCGAGGGCCAAAGCACCAGCAACCAGCACTACCGCCAAACAGCTGGCTTTTGCGGTTAGTTAACGCTTCTGCGATCTCACCACCCACACACACACGCCCTAAACCATGCGCCGCCCACGCAGACAGACTAAGGTTAGTTTTCCAAGTACCAAGTAGCTGTGCCTGTGCCTGTGCCAGGATAATTACCATAGGCGCGCAAACGAGTCGCTACAGCGCTCACCCCCACACACACGCTCACACATATCCGCAGCACCCACAGCTCAGCGAACTGCAAATAAACTCTAATAGCTTTCATTATTATTATTTTTCCCGTTCGCCCTATGCAGCCACGGCAAGGTCAACACCAGACGTTGCCGTGGCCAAGCTCAGTACAGCACCAGCAGCACCAGCCGGGCAATATACACACACTATCGTCAGCAGCCAAGCCATAATGCACATCAGCACCACCAGCATAGCAGATGGTACCTCCTACCGTACCTATCGTACCCATCTAGGGTTGTCGGTTTCATAGTATCCACCTACCAGGCAAGTTTCATGGGCAGCCACCGCCACTGGATCTGTTTATCGGGACCTCTGGAACTCATGGTTCGACTGATGTGACTCCCCCGAACATCATCTCTTCTGTCTAATAAGCCTTGTGCTGCCCACCATGGCGCAGGACGACGGCTCGTCCAATGTTTTTAGATCGTGGAAGCTCTGTGCATAGTGGCACAGTGTAGTGCTTGATCTGCCTGCTGGGCCTAGTACTCTATACGCAATATCCTGGTTCCTGCTGTCGTGTCCAAACTTCAGGGCAACTCCTTGATGCCCTTCCCGGTGTTACCCTTGTCACGGCCCAGACGTTCGTGGAGCGCCAGGACACGCGCGGTACCTACCTACCTCGTTCGTTTGGTTTCCGCTTCGTTTCCTCGGTTCGTCGCTCTAGTTGCGTCATTAATCCGCCGGTTTACATGTAGGTATCTAGCGTGCCAGCCGGTGAAGTGTTTCCCATGCACGCTTTCGTGGCCATGTCATCAAGCCCCGGTTAATGGCTCGTGGGTAGCCGGCTAGGTACTCAAAACCTTTGACGACCGCCTTGGAAAGAATCTTGAAGAAGAATGGCGCTCTGAATCGGTATTGTACTGATCGAATCTGACCTAATGCCTGACCTAGGGCTGCCTCGCAGGGAGTTCTGTCTCACCGACTCGCATGTTGTTCTCCCAGTAGCGTGATGCCTTTGGCTATTAGTCTGGTGAGTGGTACGCTACGCAACAATGCCTCCCATCAACCCGACTGATCTTATAATACATAATACTTGACCGACACATAATAAACTGCTGTCTACTGGATCCACTCGAATGTTTGGATACACCCCTCCCTTGTCCCGCTTGGACTTCCTCACCTGGTACCTACTTTACAATGCGTGGTCTACCTACATCAAGGCTTCTTACATACTTGGGCCCTAGCCATAGTCCCCCACTGCCACCACGACTACCACATATTTTTGTTGACTTGCTGTCCACGGGCTGTCTATAGGGATATCGTTTTAGTTTTTCTTTCCTTTTAATGTCCAAAGTACTCTGCACACCCGACGTGGCCCCTCTTGTGACACTCCTCCCACAATGGCTCTTCCTAGATTACCATGACTGTTGAAAAACGTTCCACTTGTTGGCGAAACCCTTGAAGGTAACCCAACTAGACTGACGTACTGGCGCCGCCTCATTGTTCAAGGTCTCTTCAGCTTTTATACAACGTTCATTGGTTGAAAGGCGGTCCAGGCAGACCCAATCATGATGACTTTTAACAACGCGACCACGCTTCACTGACATTAATCTTGGCTCCCTCTAGAGGTATTCCATGGCCAGGTTTCCGAAACATCTAAGCAAACCCATTCTTCATCTAATAGTTTTCTTGTGATACCTAAGACGCTCCTGAACTCGCTCGTTTAACGTCAGATTATTTCTATTCCTACTCACCCGGATCTCTTTTCCACCTCCACCTGCCCTAGCATTATCTGGTTAGAAAAAAAATAGAACTCGAATTTACTACGGTCATCAGTATCGAGAGTCTACCTGGAAGAGGCCCTAAAACACGCAGCGGCAACGGCGAGGGATAAGGACACACGTCAGGGTTGAAGCCGGCCAGACCAGCGATACCATTGACGTTTCCATGAGCATCGATCTTTCTAGTCTAATCACGGCCTTCTAGGCGATCTACCGTCATCGTGGATATCGCCTCTCTCCTTAAGGCGTCCGACTCAAATGAGTCCTCAGTGCCCGCAACCCAGCAGAGTCGATCCGCATCCATACCGGCTTCCACGGGCCCGGCAGTCACTACCACGGCATCTTACGGACCACAATTATACGCGCCTCCTCCTCACCGGGGAGTCGTAGCCCCCATGGCGGCGGGAACTGCTAGTAAGCGCGGCGTGCCGCCTCACCTGTCGGAGACACCGGCGAAGAAACAGAGCAAGTGGTCAGCAGACGAAGATGCACTAATCATTGATCTGCGAGGGAGTGGGATGAAGTGGGAGGACATCTCTAAACGGTTGCCTGGTCGAAGCGCCATCAGTTGCCGCCTCCACTACCAGAACTACCTCGAGAGGAAGAGCGAATGGGACGAGGAGCGCAAGAACAAGCTCGCAAGACTCTACGAGAGGTATGCCCCACGAACAGAAAACTGGCCCGCCAGAAACCCAACCCCAATCGCTGTTTTTCGAGCCGGAGGAGAAGGGAAACCAACTACGTAGACAAAAACATTACCAGACACTAACATGGAACCTAGATTCAAACCCGAGATGTGGGCAAAAGTTGCAGAAGAGATGGCAATACCGTGGCGCGCAGCAGAGGCAATGCATTGGCAACTAGGGGAACAGGACATGGCTCGGCGAGCAGGAGTAACACCATTTTCTCTCTCCGCCCAGACTTTGGAGGCTGCTCACGGAGGCCGTCCGTCACGACACGCACATTCATCATCCCAAGGAGGCATTCCGCGAGAAGTCGGCCCTGGAAGAAATTATGGTCGTGGTGCCACACTCCCCCCGACTCGGCCTCTCGTGTCGCGGAGAGACAGTATTCACCTACCACCACCCGACCATCTTGAGAGCGCCTACGGATACGCCCATCCACACAGCGGAGGGCACCTCGCGCCAATCCAGACACAAAAACCGCCACCGCGGCAAGGGATGTTGCCAACGTTTGCAGAGCTTACTACTGGTGTTAGCCCTTATAGTACGCCAGCTTACTCAGTAGGAGTTCCGAGTGCGAGCCCTGTTCCAAGCGCTACAGCGAGTCCCGGGCCATACATGCCACCATTAGGCTACCCACAACACGAGTCGGCAAGTTCCAAAAGACGAAGGAGCCCGGACGTCTTGCCTCCTTACGAGTCGGCTAGACGCAGGCATCTCGAGCCACCACCAGAGCCATACGAGCACCCACACTCCAGACGATAGCCTTGAGAGGAGACTGGGGTGCATTGTAAAGATTTGGGTAGAGGAAGGCGAGAGGGAACTAGACCGCGATAAAGACGAGGATGATTTGAATTCGGGAGGCGTTCACGAGGCCGGGAAAGAAGCTGGCGCGCGGAAAACGTGCGTCCTATTATACAACAACAGCAACAGCAACACTACGGGTTAAACGACAACCTCCATTCTCGGCCCTACGGTTATCGACACAGTCACACAGATACAGACACATACACACACACACCTCTCGCACATCATCACATTATGGCGTTAAACTCGCGGGTACCATACACACTGGCGCCTTTACTGAGATTGGGAATACTACAAGGGCAAAAAACACACACAAGGAGCTTGGGAATTCTGCATTGGAACGGAGTACGCATTCTACTACACACGGGCGTCATTTTTGCAACAACACCGCCGGCGACTAGGGATATGAAGACGGGATGAGAGAAAGCACATCACGAGGCGGCCCCCTTGGGAAATCACACAACAAAGTACGGAATCTTCAATTCGGGCAATATATTTTTACGGGAGGGAAGAGTTTCGAGTTTTGAAAGGTCGTGTTTCAAAGTTTCAGGTTTTCAGGTTTTTCACTATGCTACGATTCTTGTTTTTTTAAAACCTTTTTTTTAACTTTGCAGTTCACTTGTCTCCAACAACCTACATACATACAAATTCTCCTTCAGCACAGTCAGCAATCAGATCCGCAGCTTGCAGACAGACCGCAGCAACAAGAACAATTAACGACAGATCCTGGGGAAACAGACCGAGAAAAAAACAAAAACAAGGAAACGCAACGAAAAAAAAAAATGAAACAAAAAAACATGAGTCACCGCATAGTTCAATTTGGTTTTTTTATTTTCTTTTACTGCCTAAGGAGTCCATAAGGCGGGCTGTGGTTGGGGGGAAACACTGGATTGGGGGAGGGGGGGGGTCATGCAGCAAGCTGAGGACCAGGGGTTGCTTGTTTTTGGGCGTCATCAGGCATCGAGGGGACCAAGCCCGGCAATGTGGTTGTTTATTTACCATACTACATCATATCACATCCAGGGGTCCGGAGACCAAAAAAATATCCTCTTTTTGAAATTTGCTGGGGAACCATGGAACGGCTTGTTCGAAGTCTTGTCTTGGCGCTTTTTTTTTATTCTCCCCTATCTACATACTACTACTCTGACCGCCGACCTCCGATATCCGAACCTCACGTCCATCCACACTCCCACTTCGAAATCTACTACTACTACTATTCTACATATCTTTACCCAATTTTCTCTTGGGTGGTTCAATCTCTCCCGGGTTTTTATCTTGAATTGCGATAGACTCTCTGGCGTTTCTTGCTTAAGCGGAATGAGGTTTGGCCGGGAAACGATTTTCATCAAGGGGGTGGTGGGTGTGTGGTTACAGAAAAAAACAAGCAGGCAGGCTGGCACGCAAGCAGGCAACGCAAGCAGGCAGGCAAGCCAGCATGTCCAGGGAGTAGGCGGGCGGGACGGCGCGAAGGGAAATCACGGGTAAGGGGAAACGAAAAAAAATATACAATGTACATTAAATTATGAGTCAAGCCCATGGTATGTATCCAGTGACCCGATACGATACGATTCGATACGCTTGTTATTGTTCTTGCGGCACGGCAGCGGCAGCAGCAGCACTCCCCTTTTTTTTGTCTTGTCGGTTTCGTCTCTCGTCTCCTGTCCTGGTCCCTGCGTGAAGGCCTAAACTTACGCATGTAAGCATGTAGAGATCTACAGCACATGAATGCCCTGTCCCTGTCGTAGACACTTATTCTCGACTGTCACCGGGTCAGAGAGAAGGGGAGAGGGGGGGAAAGGGGGGGGCAGAGGCGGGGGGAAACAATATGTAGGTATGTCAGTCCGTCATGGCCATGTCTGTCTGACGTCGTCTCATCTACGGCCTCTCCGCGTGACCCCCTATCACCCACCAATTGTCCCTCTCATACCCGCTCTCCAGGACCCTGCCCCCAGCCGCACGCACGTCGTCCTCGAGCTCGCCCTCGCGGTACAGGTGGTAGAACCTCTCATACGTCGTATCCACGGCCGGGCCCGAAGAGTCCAGGCCCAGCCCCTCGCTACCACCACCACTACCATTACCGTTGTCGCCCTGCTGCTGCTGCTGCTGCTTCGCCTTCTTCTGGTTCTGGTTGGCCTTCATGACCCAGGGCACGAGCTGGTCCTGTTCCGAACTGGCGTCCCAGCCCCTGCGGCTCGAGCCCTGCTCAAGCGCCCACACATATACAAGCACCTGCCCGCCGTCCTCGCGCACGCACTCCAGCAGCCTCCTCAGAGCATCGACGCGCCGCTCGCGCGTCGACATGTGGTGGATGACGGCGATGCACAGCGCGAAGTCGGCGCAGCCTTTCCGGAAGGGTAATGCCAGCCCATCGGCGACGGCGACGTCGAAACCACGCCCGCGCGCGATGCCCACGAGCGACGGGCTCCGGTCCGACCCGATCAGGTGCACGTCGCCGGCGTCGCGCACCCCCAGGTATTTCCCGTTGCCGCAGCCCACGTCGAGCCCCACGGCCCCCGGGCCCACGCGCTCCCGCAGGAACGACGCGATGAACGGCCACGGCTTGTACCGCGTCGAGCTGAAGTGCCCCGCGATCGACTCGTACACGCTGTGCACGTGCTCGGCCTCGTACGCCTCGGGCGACTGGGCCGCGGCGTCGCGGATCGCATTGGGCTTCGTCGTGGTGTCGCTGGTGCTGGCGACTGTGGTTGTGGTGGTGGTGGTGGGTGGTGGTTCTGTCTTTGCATTGGCCTCGGCCGTGTCATGTGAACCGGCGGGACACGACATGGTTTCTCTGCGCACCGTTGTACAGACAGATGCCCAACCACCCTGGCTTCGGTTCCTCTTAGACCGATACCGGATTCCACGGCCCTCGTACACGGGACTTCTCACACCGAGCTCGCCTGCTTTCTCTCCCTCTCTCTACCCTTTTGGCGGTCTTTTACCGACGCGGCGCACGTGCAGACGTCCTTTTGAAACTGTGTCACGCTTGGTAAGGTGTGTGAAAATCTCACGTGTATTACCCCCTAGCCTAGCCTGCTAGTAAGACGTAGAATACACCATGTGACTGCGGCGTCGTTGTAGGTAGTCGAGATAAGGTTCCCGCCCCCTCACTGCTCGTAAATCGTAAAAAATTATTCCGCGGACCTAATCCTTAAAACCGCCCCCAACGCAAGGTTGGTAGATATGGACGGGCCGTCCCGTCTGTTCGTAGAATTAACCCACGGATTAAGGCTGCAAATTGATGCAAAGTCCGTTTAGGAGATGCTGAATCCAGCTCGCCGGTCCAGGATCAGTCCCCCCTTGCCAAGTAACAGGGACACCACAGTACACTAGGTATAAGTAGGTACCTAACCTAAGCTGAGAAACCACGAGAGAGCGCCTCGGTCTGAGGAATTGCGCGGGTTATCTCGGTGGGAAACACCAAAGTGCCGGGTCCCAGGATTCAATCGACGGCGAAGGTTAGGTAATCGCTTGCGTCGTCAGACCGTTGGAGGAGAGCGATAGCGGTACCCAACCCTCCTATTCGCTAAGCGGCTAGCGACCGGATCGGCTACGATAGCTGGTGATGCCTGTCTGTGTGCGCGTTGTCTCAGATAAACCTAGCGGTCGCGCAACCACACCCTCTAAGAAACACCAAAAAATTGAATAGAAACACTCCTCGTCCCGAGGCACTGGAAGCGACTTTCTTTTTCCGCTGACCCTGGGGCCTCGTGGGCCGATGGCTGATGGAGGAGCTTTTTCTTGGCTTGGCTTGGCGAACTGGTGTTGTTGCTGTTTCCCCCTTGCGAATTGCCACACTGTATGTGTATGTATATGTAGATGTATCTATAATGTCCGTGGCCCAAAACGGAATGTTCGCGCGCTCTCTGCGCAAGTGCTCACGAGTGGTTCCAAACCCGATCCTTGTGTTACGATGATGACTGCGTGTGAGATTTATGCGAGATGGGGCTGATTAAGTTCGCCGGCCGCATTCTGTGTTAACAGATGGGGCTTTTTGTGGAGTTGCATCTCATTGGCGTGCGACAATGGGTCAACACCTCTCTCCTCATATCATACTGAGAAAACTCAAAATCTATATGCCAGAGATATATGATATTGTCAAATTAACGAAACATGAGGAACAAGCCTTATGACAAACTGACATCAGGAAAAATTTTTGATATCAGCTTGCTTAGACTACCTATTGATGATGCATTGAACAAGAAACAGCTGACGACTTCTTACTAAGTAATTCAGTGAGTCCATGACATACAGGTTATTACTAGATAGTTGTGCGACTCTTCGTCTCACTATTTCTTCTTCGCATGAAAATGACTTAGTCTGCCTCTCCAATCAAGGCCTTGAACTCGTCGAGACATGCCGCCCACGTAGCTCCTCCACCCTCGCTCTGCGCGAATCCATTCACAATCTCGGTGACCCTGAGATCCTCGGCCATGTGGGCCTCGCTCTTGGTGCCATCCAATATCGTGGTTCCTTCTAGACCGAGCACAAGAGCGTACAGGGCCACCGGGGCGCTGATGGCGGCGCCTTCGGCCAACTTCCGCACGGGGGCGCTGCGCAGCAGCTCAGGGTTCCCGCTCAGCGTCCAGAACGTCTGGAACGCGATGTTCTGCACGCGACAGTACGCTCGCAGATCGACCTCCCATTGCGTGGCCGGGTAGAAGCGATTCTGCACCACCGCTGGACGCACGCTGACATCGGGGCTGGTGCAAAGCCTGCCGACGACGTGGAGATCGGTGTTGGAAATGCCCAGTTGTCTGATGCGATGTGGCACATAGGTCTCAAGCGCCCTCCAGACCTTGAGCAGGTCGGAGAAATGGTTCGACGGCGGCGAGTGCAACACAAGACTGTCGATATACGCATTGGCCACATCCCCAAAAGTGAAATTAGCAAGCGATGAAGACACCGAGGCGTGCACCTGTTCCTCTAGGGGTGCCTTCGGATCGTAGGGCATGTTGTTTAGATCCTGTCCACCGACGGGTGTGAACTTCGTCTGGATCTGAGAGAGAAGATAAGCATCTCACCTCAGATTAGAGTCAGGCTCGATTTGGGGTGGGTTACACACGAAGAGGTCTTCCCGTTTCACGATGCCTTCGGAGATGGCCTGTTTGATGCCGGCGCCCACCAGAGCCTCATTGTAGTGGCGGGGTTGAGCAGCCGTGTCGACGCCCCGGAACCCTGCTTTCAATGCCTTGAAGACGAGGTCGCCTGTGGCTTCTTTCTTCCACGCCGTACCGTATAGAAGTCTCGGCATAGCCATGTTGGTCTCTTCAGCTATCCGCAATTGTGTTGAGATCTAGAAGCTCGGTATAACTACATCTTGGTTGTGGAAGAAAGGTACACGGATGATGATGGCGTCACATAGAATGATCCTAAAGTGCTTCAATTGGCGGATTGTATGGGAAATTGTATAGAGCAATTGGGGATTATTCTTATAATAAGATACATGCAATAAATGAACATAGCATCATCTTATGCCACATTAGGTAATATCGTCACTCTGAACCAACCTCGAGGAGGTTTTCTGTCAGAATTAAGTATAAGCGGTTCAGGGTCAAATTCTGTCTAGCTGCAACAACGCACATTCAATACCTATCTCGTCGCTCAGCTCTCCGGCTCGCATCGACATGCTTTATTTGTAAATGAAGCTCTTCATGAAGCCCCGGCCCTATTTTGAAAACATGATCTCCGATACTTGGGGCTTACACAGGTCTATAATAGCTATGGCTCTTTGTGCCCTGGAAACCTCCATGCAGATGGCTGACTTCTGCATCTGTTGAAATACTCCTGGTGTGCATATATACAATTCTGTTGATGTTGGGCAAATTAGTTTTTAACTGCCTTGATGCTAGTGTGTTCCAGCGTCCTTGATAGACGTTACATTGCCGATGTTGATGTTTGGTATTCCCAGCGGCTCTCCTTTCGGGACCCCGTACTGACGAATAAGTCGACTCCGAGGGAAGGCGCCAAGACTCGGAACCTGATTTATGGTTATAACGGGTGCAGCCAAGTACCGACCCAGATGTGTCTCGGCTCAGGTACTCCGACCCCAGTATTTACCAGCTCAAATAGGGCAAACCAAACGGCCAGGCATAAGACCTAAGCGGAACCTAGATAGGTAAGGTTAGATATCATCGTATATCGACACAAACAACGGGCTGCCATCCTTATAAATCCCCCTAAAGCATTACTAAGGATGTCTATTAATAATGTTCTAATCTATAAACAGTAAGCTCTCTAGATCAAGAGCGTCTAGCTTCAGGGCCAGATTGACCCGGTACTAGCTACTAATAGTAATAGGATTCTGTACCTGGATATCCGTATATAGCATGTGCGACACTATTTACATTTACCCCGCCTCTTGGTTGTGTCATTGAGCCGACGGTATGTCGATCTCGACTCTTTGCGACTTATTTTATTCTTCCATCTAAACAATTGAGTCGTGTTGCTGCGAGATATCCAAGATATTCGAACTAAGTGCAGAATTTACATATCCACTTCATCAATTTACAGTAGAGAAACTCGCGATGGCGCAATCACCACATACCGTCCGGTGGGGCATCATGGCCACGGGGTTCATTGCACAGAGTGAGTTCATCAGCTCACATCACTATGACGACACCCATTCGCTCACACCAAGGCAGTGTTCGTCCGGGACCTGCTCTGCAACCCGGCGACCCGCGACGTGAGCGACGTCGCGCACAAGGTCGTGGCGGTGGCGTCGTCGCGCTCCAAGGACAGCGCCGCGGGCTTCCTCGAGAAGGTCAGCCTGGCGCCCGACGGCGTCAAGCTGTACGGCTCGTACGACGAGCTCGTCAACGACCCGGACGTCGACTGCGTCTACGTCGCCACGCCCCACAGCCACCACTTCCAGAACACCATGCTCGCCCTGCAGGCCGGCAAGAACGTCCTGTGCGAGAAGGCCTTCACCGTTAATGCGGCGCAGGCCAGGAAGCTCGTCGAGGCCGCCAAGGAGAAGAACGTCTTCCTGATGGAGGCCGTCTGGACGAGATACTTCCCCCTTAGTATCAAGATTAGAGAACTAGTCAAGTCCGGCGCTATTGGCACGGTGTACAGAGTCATTGGTGAGTAATTCTTATTTAAGATTTTAGAATAAAATGTCTGGGCCATGTCTTTACTGACGCCATTTCTATAGCCGATAACTCTGTTGGCAACGATGGACCGGATGGCACCGTGACCTTCCCCGATGAGCACCGCATGGTCAACATCGACCTCGCAGGCGGCGCCCTGCTAGATCTAGGCATCTACTCTCTGACCTGGCTCTTCCAGATCCTCTACCACCTGCAGCCCGAGGCCTCGAAGGAGGCGCCCAAGACGCTCGCCGCGATCCAGCAGTACAAGACGGGCGCGGACGAGTCGACGAGCATCATCGTGCAGTTCCCCGGCCACAAGACGCAGGGCATCGCGCTGACGTCGCTGCGCATCGCCACCAACACCGACGGCAAGAACAGCGGCGGGCCCGCCATCAAGATCCAGGGCACGCTCGGCGAGATCCAGGTCATGGGCCCCGCGTACCGCCCCACGCAGTACAAGATCGTCAAGAAGGACGGCGACGGCCACGTCGAGGTCGTCGACTGCCCCATCCCCGTCGACCGCGAGCGCCGCTTCGGCATGGGCATGTTCTGGGAGGCTGACGAGGTCGCCCGGTGTCTGCGCGATGGCAAGAAGGAGAGCGCCACCCTCCCGCTCGCTGAGAGTATTGTGATCATGGAGGTCATGGAGGAGGCGCTCAAGCAGGGAGACGTGAAATACCCGGACCTCATCACTACTGACGTCTTTGACCCCAAGAGCCCGCTGAACACGGGTGCGCGGTAAACGGGACCAGGTTGAAGAAGAGGACGGCTGTGTCTCGCTACTCGGGGCCGTGAAGATCATTCAGTTGCACGGGAACTTTACGCGTATGAAGAACATGGCACCCACGCAATAGCCACTTGTAAATATTGTTGCGGCGATTAGTTCAGCTAAATCGGGCCATATCACATAAAGAGAGAAATAGCAAGTCCATGAAGTCCCAGACAGAAATAGTGGTTACCACGGCTCACAGATAAAAGCCATTTTCAAAATGCTTATTTCCTTACAATTCTAACCGATATTTCAAGTTTTAGAGGACAACGCGGTAAGTGATAGATAGTCTGTTAGCTCGTAAATATGTTGCTGAATCCCTGTGGACACGTCGGGATTCGTGTTCATGATAGCGTAATAGCAATCTAATCACTTCCATAGCCTCTAAGATTCCCATACCAGCTTCTAAACCATGCCCGCCTTAACACTATCGCCAGACGTCGTCCCTTGAGTGTTTCTGGGACAGTTTAATCTTAGACATTTCTATAAGGGTACCTATTACCTAGGTTGCCCAGAAGCCAAGTGCTCCGAGAACGATGATAACACATACCACTAATTCTAGTCTGTGAAAAGTTATATAACCTGTAATGTGAATACTTGCCGATAGACACTTTTGATGACTTTTAGGCATTTTCGCAATTCTTAATCTGTGTTGGGACATTACCAGGGATCGCGGTTGCGGCGACCCCCCTATTACGAATAGCCTCGGAGGCGTTTGCTCAAGCAGCTGCAGGATGTGCGCGGTATTATCTGGGCGTATATGTTTTACCACGGTCTCAAGGGTGATACTGATTATCTATTTATCTTTTTATAATTCGGCAGAGCCTCATATTCGTCAAGAAGGCTACTTAAAACGTGTCAGATATTTAGAGATAGATAGCTCTATATCGTACTCGTATTGGTACACTACTTATATCTTAACTCCAGTTATCTGCCTGGCGAGCAAATAGGAGATGAAGTCAATCGAGACATATGCATGACGGGAAATAAGACTGATTTGCTGTCCTCGAAACTAGTCCATATGAAAATAAACCTCAGTCAATTTCAGAAATAACTCCTACGTCATGTAGCCGGATCCCCAATGTCCCCATGCATGCCGACCGAGTTAAGAAGAAACTGAAATCTGAGCGCCTAGCCACGTCTTGTTTCTTCTCAGACTAACATCAATTGGTTTCTCGGTCAACGCCTTCCGGTATTCGGCCGGCGTTAATGACTTCATGAGCATCGCCTAAAATTGGTGTACAGTATCGCAGACCACAATGACCGCGCTTCAAGCCAAGTTACCCTCCTACCAACGAAGACCCGAGTCACTCTCCTCATCCAGATCGCTGTCGTAAAAATCATAGTCCTCGTCTATAGCGTCGGCAAAGATTCTGCGTGCATCTTGCCAGATCTTACGCAATTTCTTGAGTAACTCTTCTGCCTCCTTCCTGTCACCTTTCTTCGATTCGTCCTCTTCGTTATCGCTAGCAGCCTCGATCGCTTTCTTGATGATATTCCGTGTGCTCTTGTAATCATAATCGATCATCTCTAGACCACCCGCCAGGAGCGACCACGAGTCGTCGCATTTCTCCCTAATCTCTTCTTCGCAAACCTTGATGTACTTCTCGAGCGCCTTTTGGGCTTCACGGAGGGAAGGAGGCTCGACCTTGCTCTCTGCATCATCGGCGGATGTTCCTTCCTTGCTGTCTTGCTGTTCTGGCTGGTCGGTGTTCTTCATCTGGTTGCCTTGCACGTTCATCTCGCCGCTATTCCCCTGGGTGTCTGAACTGGGTGCGGAGCGCTGATATCTCGCCCAGCAGCTTGCCCGCTCCCTTCCAAACTTCTCAGCCGACTTGGAGACATAGTCATCGTCAGCAGTGCATAGGAGGTCGATTTGTTGTTTAACGCTGTCGTTCAAGTTGCTGAACTCCTCCCAAACTTGGGCCTCGAAGAAACCTCCCTTGCTCCAGAAATACTTGTTTGCTGTGTTCATGTACCGATGCATTGCTTCTGTCACCGTGGCGAGCGACACCCCCACCATAGGCCCATGGCCGTAGGGACACTCGATGTCTGTTTGCATGATGGATTGTGGCTCACGATGAATGAAAAGCAGGTGTATTGTAGAGCTGTTCAGAGACGATGTGTTGTGGTGATAGGAGGAGAGTATTCCGCGGATTGCAATCGGACTACTTATGCCATGGGGGAGCTTAACCTATCCGTAAAATGGCAAGTTAGGCCGCAATAACGCAACAAACGGAGATGAGACACCGAACAGAGAAAGGCCGCAGTCTAATGTACTGCCGACCGATGAGTGTACTTATGATTATTCATATCGCAACAAGTGCCAGGTCATCTTATGCAGCATGGCGGCAAAGGGGCTTTGTCGTTAAGGTATGGAGAAGGCCACACGTAATGCATGGCATCTCGTCAATTTCGAAGATTCTCGATATGTTACGATTCATGGGTGATAGTCGAAGGTGCCAGAAAACTAGATGTTTAGATTACAGTTCAGCGTTTACACGAGACCTATTAGGCATCAATGGACAGATGCATATAGCTAGAGCTGATATATGATCAGTTTCATTAGGTATCTCCATCAGATAAAGGTTCTACTGCGCGTTCCCGATGAAATTATGGAGTATGACGTTGGCTATATCTTGTTATAGCGGTGTGGCTCTGAGAAGTGTGCCTGGTGGACGGATGACCCCATTCTCATATGTAACCAGAATATACTAAATGCTGTCACGACCATCCCGCGTATGAACCTAGTACAAGAAAGAATATTTGGCTTACCAGAACCACGTTTAAGGCGGTATGTTACATATGTTAGTTACTATCAAAGGATACTACCTGGATAGACACTAGATCGCTATGCATAGTATATAGTAAGAGTCTCTCACCACATGTAAACCGGTCAACTTTTTTTTTTTTTTGTATATATTTCGGCTGTCTCGAGTGTTAGTAGCCTATACTGCCACTCCAGCCTTGATGGTAGCACCCTCAAGCTTGCCAGCTTTGAATTCATCACAGATTTGGGCCATGGTTACAAACTCGACGCCAGGTTTAGTTTTCAAGTACTCGATTAAACGCTCGTGCATAAGCATGACGTTAGATTTGCCGCTGACCTGGGGGTGACAAGAGATACAGAAGACAAAGGTGTCGTACTCCCGATAGAAGAAATCGAACTGATCTTTCCACTGTACCTCAATGTCGCGAGGGTTAACGAAGCCGTGTGTACCAGGCCGGCGTGTGTAGTTCATGGGTGCTAGGTTAGAATATCAGCTAGTGTGCGGGTAATCTCAGGAGAAAATACTCACGCCAGTCATCGACGTTCCATGAAGCAGGGATCTCAACGACCTTGGTGGGCTTTTGTTCTTTCATGGGCCTCATCCACTCCTCGGGATCTTTGGAGTAATCAGTGGCAATGTTACCATCCTCGCCGACGTCAGCAACGTAATATGGCTGGCAGTCGTGGTGCGACATGGAGTGATCATATTCGATGCCAAAGTCCTCGAGGATGGACATCGTCTTCGGACCAACTTCCCAGGCTGGGGCGACCCAGCCCTTGGGGTACTTGCCCGTGAACTTCTGGTAAACTTCAATGGATTTGGCCAAGACTTTGCGTTCTTGCTCTTCAGTGAGGAAGCGCACGAACTCGTGAGTATAACCGTGCAGACCGATCTCATGACCCGCGTCCCGAACCTTAGCCATCTGTTCCGGGAAAGACAGGATGGTGTGGCTAGGCATGTACCACGAGGCCTTGATATCGTGGGCCGCGAACAACTTCAACATACGGTCTGTGCCGACGTTGGCCCCGAAGATGCCACGAGAGACATCAGTCGCACCGATCGCTGTGCCATCCCTCGTGTTTATCCTTCGCGACACTTGTTAGTTCCTTAAATACTAAAACGAATCTGTCGACATACCAATTAGCACAGGCATCGACGTCGACAGCGTATGCCACGAGAGCTCGTTTGGCCGGCATCTTATATCTGAGATTTGTAAATGCCCGAGACTGCTTCTTGAATGTTATGGAAAGGAATGATGATGATTGAAGGCGAGAATCGATCAGCATCAAGTATTGGTATATAAGTAATTACCTATGCAAAATAGACATACATCATCGCGGTAGAGCACATCCCGCCGCCCCCCTTCAGCGGCATTGACCGAGCCAATCAAAAACGAGATGTTTGCTGTGGTGTCGGGATAACACGCGTTTGTGACGATCAGTCAGCTGTGCTACCGGTACTGTAGTACATATTACGACTTCATACGACGGGACGGGACCTTCAAGGTGCTATTCAGCTACTCGTTTAAACCGCCGGTGAATTGGTAGTGCGCTTATCGAGAGGGGCTCGCGGTACGGGACGTTGGTTAAAGGGTGACGGAGTTTTGGTAATAGAATAACCGGTCGGACGGTATACGATAACAAAGGCTTTACATTATAATCGGAGGTAATTCGGATACCCGCACAGCAGCAGGAGACGCAGTGGTAGCGTACGATATTACGACACTCCAGTGACGGCCTATTCGCTAGAGTGGCTATATATTTGTAAATACATTATAGCCCATTCCCGATGCCCTTCGGGAGGCTTGCAGTTGGTGAGCTACCTGACGTAAAATACGCCATCCATCCATCGTCAGCTGTACTAAGTTTGGTCGCATCTCATCGATTTCCAAACTTATCGCTAGGCAGAATGGTGACGTTTCCAACAGGCTGCGAGTTTTCCGGGTGCCAATACACGATCACGGTGGGTGCGTTGCATCGGATAATATGATTGAGGGTTGTTAAGCTGTTCTCATGTTTTTTCTTCCATGTTAGCGATACGGCTTGTAACCTTTGCATGCTTCTCCTGTCGATCGCCGGGGCTGTCATATATGTAGCGCTCTAGTAAGCTAAGAATATTACAGACAAGCGGGAGCGCACTGAGGGGCAGCATCCTGAAGATCTAGAAATTTGAGCCCTTCCCATGGGGGTTGTTAGAAGGCTTGCGATTCGGGAGATGACAGTTGCTTACTTGTGATTGCGAGGGAGCCGAAGGTGAGTTGCACATGCACGACACACCACGTGGTGCTAGAAACCTCAGCCTTTCACTTTTATTTTTCTGGTCGTCTTCGTTCTCCTCGACCAGTAAGATATATCAATAATCATCTCGATTACCGTTGGTTCCTCTATATGGTACGGTGTTAGATACACGCATAATGGATACTATGGTTTCTCAAAGCACATGATCGCGTATCGAAAAGTTCCATTAGCGTAGCCCCGGCGCATCGCGCGGAAAGCCTGGAGAAACGCCAGACCGTCTCGACCCTGCGAAATGGCAAAAAGCCAGAGGGATGGCGACGATACCAAGCCCCACGAGATATCCCTAACTACCATTAGTAACTCACCGGCAGAATGAGCATAAGAGAGCACCTAATGATTAAGGGGCGGGAAAAGCTACACACCAAGTCTTGGCAACATCACTACTGATATCAATCGGGCCCTGGCGGACCTTGAGGCCGGCTTTCTCAGCCATCTCGACATACTGATCGACCGTGCAGAGTTGCGGAAGTAGCATTCCGTCCTCAATGGGCTGGATGTCCGCCTTTTCCTGCTCTGGGGACAGCTGCGGCGCCTTGAACCAGTCAGCAATGACGAGGCGCGAGGACTTGCCTGCGGCCAACAGTTCTGTCGCAGATTTGAAAAAGAGGGGTTTATCGGGGAAATGAGAAAGGGCCTCTGAGATCCAGATTGCGTCGAATTGCGCCGTCGTGGCAGGCTTGCCGTTTTCGTTCTCGGCGGCCGCAGAGAAGTATTGCAGCATTTTCTCCGCGTCGAGCTCGAGGAAGCGGCAATCACCTCCTAATGGATACGCATACCGGTCCGGAGAAGTGCTGCTGCTGCTGCCTGCTTGGGTTTCGGCCTGTGTCAGTCTCTTGGCGATCTCAACCTGGCGTCCGCTGATAGTGATGCCCGTCACGCTGCATGCGTGCTCTTTGGCCAGGAAGCGCGAGGTGCCGCCGATGCCACAGCCGACGTCGAGAACGCTGGCGCCATCCGGGAGACCCGAGATCTCGAGAAGGTAGTTTATCAAATTTACTTGCGCTTCCTCCTTTGTTTCCGTGGGCGATTTGAAATAGCCATGATGGATATGCTGGCCCCTGCAAGGAACGAATTGCTTTAGTGATAAGGTCCAGGGGTGGCGGAGGCAAGAAAGATTGTAGCCTCGTACCAGAGGGAATAGTAGTAGTCGGAGGCAATTTCATAATGTTTCTTGATTCTCTCCTTTAACGAAGTACTTGATTCATGGGCTTCATATTCTGGGATCTCGTATTTGTCGCCCGGATGTATCTCCGTAGTTGTCGCCATGATACTCTATTGACCTTAGTAGTTCAGATAGCGATACCGAGTTTGGCAGCGCTGAGGTAGGTACTCAATTAATGCCTTGCAATCCCTGGTAGCTGGTAATGTTGGGGTTTATTTCTAGGTCTGGCTTCAAACAAATAGGGAGATGCTCAGATAGAGTTCACGTCGTGCCCCAAACACGACCAGATGATGGGTTCCAGTTTCACTTTGGTTTAGACTGCCCCAGTTTATGCGGTCTCTCCTCAGCTTGACCCAACCTTCCCTAATACATGTTGCATGTTCTCATCTCTACGGCGTAGGTAGGAATTGAGAACACGGAATGGTCTGCTGTTGCAATGAGGATCTACGGCGACGAGGTTACCATTTGAGTGGCGGCCATCAAAACCACATGCATAGCACATGCATGGAACAGTATCGATTACTCTGCTAAAATCTTCCACGTCAAGTCTCAATACTCGTTCTATCTACTTAGTATGTATGTACTCCGTACCTACCTAACCTAATTCTCGTGGGTTTCGCCCTTTGTTTCAGAGCACGCGACCAGACTTGGTCCTTGCGCGGTCCTTGCCCGGCGTTTGTGGGGTATAGCGCGGGGTAACTACGGGCAGTAGCTACGGGCGGCTAAAAATGGGGGCCAGACATTCGACGAAAGCGTGACAGGCATATGCATATAAATATCAATGACATCATCAAATACACAAGCCAGTAACAACCAAGCTTACGTCCGCCCACGTAGGATCTCAACACTCTTAAGATCCAGGCAACAGCATTACTCTTGTGTCCTAGTGAACCTCACTTAGCTCCTCCACTTCCCAATATTCCGTCCCCCAGACATATCCGAATTAAAATACGAGTTCTACTACAACATTCGCCTACAGTGCTTCTCCTGTCACCAACCGGCGACCCCAACCAAACAAACAAACAAACAACAATGCTTCACAACATCTTCTACCTCCTTCTTCAGCTCTGTCTGGCTGCCTCGGCCTTCGCGGCGCCCATGGCTGAGGAGGCCATAACGACGACCACCAATAGCCCCTGGCAATACGGTGCTGGAGGCGGTATCATTGGCTTCATCATCCTAGTACTAGATCTAATTGTCTTCAGTTCGTCTCTACCACTGCGCCACCACTGCACGCCATAATTATACTAACAGTAACAACAGTCGAAGTCTTGAAGTCCAACCGCACTACTGTCGACAAGCTCATCTGGTGCCTCGTCGTTTTCCTATTCCCCGTTGTCGGCATGATTGTATACTTCCTGTTTTCCAACAGGAAGGCACACAACACATACGAGCCGCTGCCATAGAACACTTAGTTGGAAGTGGCGGGTCGTGGGGATATAGGAGACATTCCATGTACCGAAATGAGGAGTCTATCGAGCTTAGTTCACAAATGCGTGCGTTAGTTTCTACAAGCGTTGCTATGAGGGCCCTGGGTTCATATGGCGGAGAGGCTTAGACTAGTCGGAAACAGTCATAGGAACAACGAGTTTCATAAGGATACACCATTACTGCTTGCTCTTATTAATGACAAGACACTTCGTAGTACCCGGATCACCGCTGTGTACTGTCAAGATCAACCCTAGGACACTTTAAGGTCACTTGCACCGTAGACTGAGGGTTCATTACAGTAGTGTCATAATTTCTAACAGTCCCTAATTATGTATAACTCCAGTCCGAAACGGACGCAGTCGTGAGCTTCTCCTTGGATGTGAGGTGATGTGGAAAGGTACAAGAGGTAGTGTATTCAAGTACCCCTCACGGTGGATGTTGCTAAACTTACATGCGAAGTAACTATCCAGATATCTGACAATGGCGATCTGTGTTAATAGGGAACAAGGGATGGAAGCATAGAGGGCGCATATAATATTGGAAAGGCTGACGTTTTCCAGAAAAAAAATCTCCCCGGCCTTCTCCCGCAAGGATGACTTAGGGTCAACAGATGCGATGGCGCTCTGGGTAAACATGGGGCCGCAAAAAAAGCGTTACGAGTGATTTACTTCTTTTTTCGACGCCAGTTCAATTTGTGTTTTTGTCGGGTTTTTTTTTGTTTGTTCTTCGCTTCAGTTCCTCCCCATGTCACAAGCCCCCATGGCTTCTACCACGTCTACAATCCCACTAGCTTCTAACAGTGGCGATATAACCAAACCCTATAAGATGGTTATGTTGGCATTTACAGCTAACTATGGACTACCTATCTACTCCCTCTCGACTAAATCTTAACTCCGTGTTCGGTCTACAAAAACTACTCTTAGAGTTGTAATTTATTTAAATAGGGGTACGTAAACTGTATGTCGACTCTATATTAACGAAGCCTATACAGTCTAAATCACTACGTTCAAGCGGGAATAAATACTCTCTTGTATCTATGCGTGGCTAAGCGGCAAGGGACTATCTCTTCGCAGAGGCTGCGCCTAAACCCAAGACACACTCCGTCAAAGTACGCTTAGTTGTTCCATGTTTGACTAACATTAGCATGCTATTCTACTCTACATATGGACAAGGGTAGAAAGTTTATGGTGAATACCATATGTATATCAGAACAACTTAACACGTCTAATGACCTTCTGAGAATTGGTAGGTATAGTACTCATCATAGCGTTAAATATTATCAGCCAACTGCGAAGATAACCTTCTCGAATATCTTTCATGACCTTTCCTGGCCTATTGATACGACCTCTTCTAAGTCGTCTATATTCTTTATTATCTCATACCCGGTGGCAATGGAACCTTCCGCCGAAAAATCTTGGCTTGAAGTTTCCCCAGTCACGTCGTGGTCTCCCAGCACTACATAGTCACTTTTATCTTCTTTTGCTCCGGCCTCGTCAATTTCTTTAGACCAAGGAAGTGACTTCAGTGCCAGATATCGAAGATGGTGGCCCACGTGCTCCTCGATGGCAGAGGGGGATTGACCACAGAAGGGACAGGACTCAAAAACCACAGCTGAGGATGTACGACCGGCATTGACCATGGACTGCAGCAGCTCTTCGTCAAATATCCCTGGATGTGCGTCTTCCATGTGCTTGGCGAGTTCTTCTCTAGTGCCAAAATCCAGAACATTGTGGTCGGTTGCAAGGCAGCGCCATATGACCAAATGCTCCTCCCGCGCATGATGTAGCCATTCCTTACTAGTAGAGTAGATGTCGTGTGGTAGGGGACACCCATCGAATAGGCAGACATAGGGGTCTAGATCTTCTTGTATGTGCATTCTGTTTGAAGCGCCAAGTTAGCCATGAAGTAGCACATGACGTCTGAGAAAACAGCCTGGGGGGGCTATGGGTTTGGCGCACTTCCACAATGCATCATCCTTACCCACTTGACTATCCAAAATCATGCAACAGAGATCACAAACAAAGCTCGGGTCATTTTGGCAGGCAGAGGGTGGTGGCGGCAGAAGCAACTCAGCTGTATGGTCGAGAGCTACCGACTGGGCCTCGGAGACGGCAAGCCCGCCATAGGGATGATAAAGGGAGGGGCTTGGGTCGGTTCCTGCTTTGGACGAGAACGAACTTGGGCTTGGAATTGCTAATAGATCTTCTGGTTGCCTCTTTCTCTTTCCAGATATTGTTAACGCGGCCGTGGCATTAACTTGCGATGACGGCATTTGAGCTGATTTATTTAGATCGGCTTCGAGCTTGATGGGCCCGCGCTGCTCCCACCCAGGGCCCAGAAGACGGGCGCGGCGGTAAAGAACGCGGCGACGTCTCTCTACCATTGTGCTTGCTAGTCGCGAGGCTAATGACCCCGGCAGACGCGGAAAGTCGCGAGTGATCAGGAATTTGAAGAAGAGTTTGAGGCCGCCTTCATCTAATTCGGGCATGTTGGAGCTTCTGGCACGCATTTTTTTGATTAACAAAGCTGGCGCTTCGCGTTAGGTTTGATAAATGATGAAGCTGATCTATGACGGAGTGGACCGATTCCAAGGCCCCGGCGTATGTGATGGTCGTAGAATTACCAACTGCGGCATGGTGCGCTCCATGAGCGAGTTTGGTGCTATCAGCAGCCGCCCAATGTATATAATATCCAAGCCCGACGTAAAGATAACTCAGTAGTATTCGTATCTGGTCATGCTCTTCGGGGAGTTCCCTCAAGCGATAGTCAAGAGATCCGCGACCTTGTTCGAAAGCGTCAGCGTTACCTGCCCACATCATAAACCTCTCCTGCTCGATCCTTAGCCGCCAAGTATTGTGAAGAGGGTCGTCATTAGAAAGAACATGGCTTATCGCCTTGCTGAAGCTTGAGGTAACATTGTGAGCCTCCTCGAAGATACTCTTGCACTCGTTTACCCTAGCACTAACTAAGGAGCAACGTATGCCTAAAAGTGAGCCCATAGCGTCAATTCGAGCTTTCTCGGAGATTTATGTAGGTCAACACTTGAAATGAAATGACGATTAGCTAATGAGCGCTCTACGGAATTTCGTGGACACACTTAGTGACTGCGGGAAAAGCACAGTGAACTGGCGAGGAGCGAACGTCTCACGTAGGCAGGCACTGGAGCTGAAAGGGCCAATGAGATCGAGTTGTGGCTGATGGAATCACAAGGCGATGCGACACGTATCATTTCCTATCGCGAAGGGATAGAAACATCCCAAAAACTTAGATTGAGCGTAGGGCACGCGTGATCATACATCCCAGGAGAAACAATGTCGATAGTTGGCGTAGTGTGCACCCCCAACCTGACCAATGAGTCCCCGCCGACTTCGTAGTGTGGCCAGCCCAGCCTAAGCAGTCCACGCGTCGGGTCGGCGGCAAAAGCTGCCCAGGCTGCTTGCATGATGCCCGTGAGTTCGGCTTCCCAGGGTGAAGGCGCAATGCCGCTGACGGATCCGGCGTTCCCCGTAACCATGTTGACCTCGACGCCGTGGTACGCACCGCTTGACGGCGGATCGTACAGTCTTAGGTTCTCCCAGTCCGCCATGTACCGCGCGCGGTAGACTGGCACGCCGGCTTTAGACCGCCAGTATGTCTCTGCCGCCGTGGCGCATGTGAAGGACTCCAGCTCGAATTCCTCCCAGTCGCTTTCCGGCAGATCTCGGCCTTGCGCCAGGGCCGAGATCCGATAGAAGCCAGACTCGTGATCCCCATGTATCTGGAAATGGGGCACGGGAGCGAACGCGCCGGACCTGAGCCGCGAAAGGTACTCGGACACGGAGAAGACGGTGGTGTTATCCACGGTAGCCTGGAAAGGGGGCACCGAGCGTGTCGGTGAATTCCCGGGCACGGATGGCACGGCCCTGACGGCGTTCAATATCGATTGGAAAGATATATTCTCGGAGCGCATGCACGAGAGCGTCGAGTCAGCAGCCCCGCAGCCGAGCGTTGAGGTGACGTGGTTCCAGTTATTGGCAGCTATGTCGGCGTCGAGAAGGGGAAACGAGAAAATGCTGCCCGAGTGTGACATCATCCCGGCGACGATGGGCTTGTCTTTGAAAGCATATGCCCAGTTACTGACTGCTACCGCGCCCGACGACTGCCCGACGATGGTAATGCGGCGCGGGTCGCCGCCAAATGCCGCGATGTTCTCGTATACCCATTCAACAGCAAGGTACTGGTCAAGAAAGCCAATATTGCGTGCTGTCTCGGGTGAACCCGGGAATCCGAAGATGTTCATGCGGAAGTTGAACGTGACAACCACGACGTCTTGCCTGCTGGCGAGATTGCCGCCATGGTAGAACGGCGTGTGGCTCGAGCCAGCAGAGAAGCGACCGCCGTGAATCCACACAATCACTGGCCTCAGTGTACGTTGGGATTCATCTGTTCTTGACCAGACATTGAGCGTCAGGCAATCTTCGCTCTGTGTGTTGTTGAGCTGATTGACGAAGTCGGCGTAAATTCTTGGGTACTGTGATGTAGCATTGGGGTATGCAAAGAAACTGGAAGCAGTTTGCGGACAATCAAAACCCTTGCATACTGTGAGTGCTAAATATTGAGAGATTCATTTAGCGGACATACAAAGTGGTCTGCATCTATGGACCCTTCGAGGGAAAGCTTCGCCGGTGGCGCAAATCTAAGTTGACCGGTAGGAGGAGATGCGTAGGGAATTCCCAGCCACTCGCATACGGAGCCGGGGACGCTGGGGTGGCCATTGACGTGAGCCTTGGCAGTCCGAGCGACGCAATTCACAAGTTCGAAGGCTAAGCTCGATTGAAATTGTAAAGCCGAAAGCAGGCCTTTATAAGACCAGAAGCTTCTCATTTTAATTAGATCAAGAAGTAAAAGAAGGCGAAAAAGATATAGATTGCTACATTACGCGAACACATGATATGCTACTAAAAAGCCACTTATTGTTCTAGGCGTTACATTTTGCATGGGTATAATTAATTAGGTGCGATCCGGGGTTAAATCAAAGTATCGCATATCCCTTTTCTACCTCTTCATGTGCTCGTTCGGCTTCGGCCGCGCGATTGCGATCACTCTCGAGGAACTCGACCGAACTTCCCCGCGTTCTTCAAATGCTTTTGGCCGCGCGTTCCGTAACTCCCCGCATCACTGTCGCATCTGATTTCCACATCAGAGGCAGCCACGACGGGTATTTAAAAAGCCACATCGCCAGGCGAGGGCGGACGATAACATGAAGATGCAAATGATGGATCGAGACGATGTCGGGGTAGAACACTGAGCGGAAGAGCGGCCGCCGTCCCCGATGATATCCAGCCAGAACTATTGGGCGCGGGGCCAACGCGGGGAATTCTCGCTCAAGCAGAGTACTCTTCACGGCATCCATCGCCTGGACTAAGTGTTGTGATAAGGCGGTCAGTTGAAACATCCAAACATGCCATATTCCAAGAGAATTGTGGTTATGAACTCACGGAGAGGAATATGATCGGGGCCGAGGGCTTCTATATCTCGAACGACATGCAGTTTGGGCATGATCAGCCAATGAAATTGCCCCGCTAGCCTTATATTGTCTATCGCAATCAGGTCATCATCCTGCAACATCTCTCATCAGTTACGCCGCCGCGATCCGCCGTCTGGATTGTGAAGACGCCTACCTCGTAGACGATGCTGGCAAAATTTGTTCGATCGCAGAATTTGCACACGTGCTGTCTTCTCTCCGTCCATTCTAGATTAGCTAAGTAATGAAAGAATCGCCTGATGTTTTCCATGCTCGTTTCCCCAGTCTGTCGCGCTAGTCATAAGAGACCTTCAATGCTGGCTGCTGTGGGCTGCCCGGTGAAGCGGAATGAATCTGTACTTATAGTAGAGCTCGAGTGCGGCGCAGGGCTAGTGCGGCGCAGGGTGGTGCCTGGACTTGGACATAGACCGTGTTATAGCGCGTAAAAAGTGACGCATTTGTTGACAGCTTCTCTAAGCCACAACATAGGACTCTAGAGTCCGGAGGAGGCTACGAAGTCGTACAAGGCCACTACTAGTCTCATCCCTTGCTTCCCAACTGAGGCCTACTGAGTTTTAAGAAGGTGAGAGACCAAGGTCCACGTGACATAAAGATTCCCTTGAATAAGCGCTAGACCCGAGGTAGCTTTTTTGAAAATTAAAAGGAGGAAATAAAAAACAGAAAGAGAGAGGGGGGGTCGACGTTGCACACACTATGTAGCCTCCTCTTATAAAAAACCGCCTCTGACTAGTGAACTATAAAGATGCAGCAAAACGTCAGTACAATAACAGCAGTCACAGCAAGAGGCCCTAGAGTTGAGAAGACGGCGAAGCCGTAAGACGCAGTCTGAAAAGCATCGTTGCTGACAAGAGTTTTATCGCTAATCCGACCTGCAGGTAGGATGCGGGCAGGAATGACAAGTTTCACAACTTTGAGAGGGTTATCAATCTCCACGAGCTGGATTGCAAAAGGAGTGGTCTGTTCAAACCCTGTTAGCACGCCGAGCGTGATGAGCAACGCAAACAACATTGCTTCACTTTCACCTGCCATGAATATTGGCAGCGATTCAAGGCTTGTTCGGTTGTTTCGTTGCATCGATGGGTTGGGACTGAAAATTGACCGGCTGCTTTACAGCCGGAACTTTGTTGACCGTGTAGCAATCTAAAGAATAAGGCGTCGTTCTTTAAAACACAGCTCTCGGTATGTATAGGCCATGAGAATCTATTGTCCCGGGCTCGCTCTGTTGACTGATGGCAAAAGGACCGTGAATCACATGGGTTTACTATCTCGCCGCAATCCAAACTCTTCTACTTGAGGCTCAGTTTAAACCCAATCCCGCCGCAAATGACGGGTCATGGTCACACAATCTCTAACAGATAGAGGCTACGAAACAGCAAGATCTATAACCCTCCATAAGACATCTCGCTTTCCAATCTACGAGCAGGAATAGTTTAGGGGCCCAGTAGCACGCACCTATACTTAGACCTTTTACTTATCCAGCAGAATTATATTTTCATACAGATACTACTAACTTCAATCTGACACTTTGAGCGTCGGCTATGCAACTTCAAATTTATACGTTTTGCGTCCATAGTGTTCTAACTTTATACTCTTCGTTGGCTCAGTGCCCATGAAGCTGTTAAGGTATAGGAGTGGTTTTTATTTTACCAACTCTTTTCCTCTTATGATTTATAACTTTGTTAATACTTTCCCTACAAAGGCCTTTTCTAATAAAACCCGTTATTAATAAATGTTCAATCCATGAGCTGTCAAAACTATATAAAACAAAATTATTCAACTATGGTATAATGGTTGATGCAGTTCACAAACACAAAGCCTTTTTCAACCCAAGCCTCTCATATTGAGAGTCTTGTCTCATTCCCTTTATCCTCTAGAGTATGATAGCTAGCACTACGAAGTAAATATGGAATACTAAGTACTAACACGGATAAAGCGCAGGGATCTATCTCACTTTGCGTGAGAGTGGATGACAGGAGTGGATCTTGATTTCCCCTCATTACTCTGCCCCGACTTTGTATACGACGATACGACGGTCCGCTCTATCTATAGGTATATCATAAGAGACAGCGGAGCCGGATTTGTCGAATGCTTCAATTCAACCCGACTTATAGCTCCTGTCCGTTCGTGTTAACATACGTGCTATTCGCCGACTCTTGGCTTTCGGTTCATAGCAAACTACTATTCTCATGATGGCCGCTCAACAGCCTAAGCCATTCGGCGACATAGTGGAGAGAACTACTCCCGCCATTCATCCGTCTCAAGAAACCACACTTTCGGGCCGGTACGTCACGTTAGTCGGCCTAGCTAGCAAGCACATCGAGCCACTCTACGCAAACCTCGCCGGCGACGAGCACGCAGATCTCTGGGACTACATGGCGGACGGCCCTTTCCCAGACTCAAGTGGTCTCCACGTGATGATGGAGGGGGCAATTGCAAGCAAAGACGTTATCACCTACGCTCTCATCCCAACCGACCAACCCACCACTCCCGAGGGGGCAGATAACGTCGCAGGTGTTGCGAGTTACATGCATGCCGACCTCGGCAACCGGACTATCGAGGCCGGCGTCTTGTACACGCCCAAGCTGCAGCGCACGTCCGCCGCGACAGAGGCGATGTATCTGATGGCCAAGCACGCCTTCGAGGACCTGGGATATCGCCGGTACGAGTGGAAGTGCGACGCGCTGAATGCCGCGAGCCGTAGGACTGCGCTGCGGTTAGGGTTCGCTTTCGAGGGCATATTTCGAAACCACATGATCGTCAAGGGGCGGAACAGGGACACCGCTTGGTATTCCATCGTCGACGACGACTGGCCTGAGGTTGAAAGCGCACTGCGGCAGTGGCTTGATCCCTCGAATTTCGACGAGTCGGGCTTGCAGCGGAAGAAGTTGGAAGACTTTCGCAAGAAATGAGATACGAGGCGATCGAAGCATCGAGATTCATGATGATGTTATCTAGACTTAGAATCTTATTGTGTTGCCAATAGAAGTGATCTTAGATCTTCCCTACATGTTCAGCATTTCCCCCTGTTCCTGATGCGAGTTGCTGCATAATAATACCTTAAAGATATTTAAATGGTCAAGTGTATGTACGCATATTGTGTGCTTCGGCCTGCGTAGCTGTACGTCGCGGGGCGGCCCGTGTCGTATCGTCTATAAGTAGTGTTCTTACGGTTGGGCGACGTCAGGTAACTTACTTCACTACTTGCTCTTAGTCGAAGCTTACATAGACAGTGGATGGGTGGTATGTTGGCAAAGTCTCCTACAAACTACATATAGTGAGACAGCGCGAGTAGTATGGATTCAAGGGGGATTGATTGATTAGCTAAGTCAGATCGTGTTGTCCAGAGTGCGGCACGTGTTGAGTAACACGAGCCGTTTCATTAGTGTTCTCGGTGAGGCATAAACTCATAACTTTCTCAACGAAAATCTCGGGTCCAACACCAAAATTCAGAAGCCGTCAGGGCTATAGAATCCCCCCTTAATCTATATTCCTCACGACGGTCTTGAACCATATCCTCCAATCCTGTTTGACGTAATACCATGTAAAAGTATACGCAATCCTGTCCAGGTATATTCGTATTCATCGTATTCTGCGGTCTCCGGAAGTGCTGGCTTGGCCCATTGGCCTGGCTATCTAGCCTTGCCAACCCTCTCTCCTACGCTTAGGACTAGAGGATCCCTCTCCTACGCTCATTGGGTAGGACTGAAGGTCACTCCATCGCTCGCTCTACTTCTGTATAATATATAACTGGTGGTGATCGCAGTATCCTCATAAATGGCAGTACATCTTGGTGATTGGCGGTCTGGTAGGTAGGTCGGATCTATAGGTCTGGTCTGGTCTGGAGATCTGGTCGGTCTGAACAAAGGGGGTCCTCTTGATCGATCCGCTACTCATGCAAATGTAGCGGCGAGTAGGGTCTTGTATAATCTCTGCAGCAGAATGCTCGAACGGTACATCTGCCAAGGTCTTCTGATAATCTGATTTGCCTCTAGCCATCTAGGCTGCCGAAGGTGACTGCATATGGCTAGCTAGGTAGACTGGAGAGGCTTGGCTAGCCTTAAGGGCCTGGCTGACTGCCTAGATGGCTGGCCACCTAGGCGACTTGACTCGGAGCGACGGCCTCACTCGGCCACGTAGGTACTTCGATGGCTAGGGGTCTTGTTGATTCGGTCTTCAGCTTGCGATCGAGGCTTTCAGCGGCTTGCGAAGTGAATGGAGGGAAGCTGAAGTTGTAGGCACTCCTACAACAACAAGGTCTTTCAGTAGGCGCCCCTACTGGCAGACCTTGGTCTTGGTCTTGGTCTTCGAGATCGTCTCCATGATCGTCTTCGTACTCAGTTGGCTTCGCTAAGCAGCTCTTCGTATAAACACACGTGTTCGAGCTGGTCTCTTAGGTACAAAGGCCGACATAGCAACGGCCTCACCGAGTAGGACACCAATAAAATAGGCCATGTGCCTACCCCTAGAGGCCTGGCCATCGCCACATGGCACTTCTAGGGTAGGAAGGCGTGACCTCCCCCGAAGGAACTGAAGAGAACAACCTGTGGCCCCCAGATTGTAAGAACGGAAAGTAAGAGGGGTTCTAGCAGGATGCGCGATTTTTAGGCTGGCACAAGCTACCCGCAGTGTGGCTTGCGTGGCTTGATAGTGGCTTGTTCGTACGTGGGGTTTCCCAACACCAGGATCAGCCATATCCCCCTTTCGCATCGACTCCTTATCTAGGCGTTCCATTCAATTTTAGTTAGTAACACGACTGACCCTGCATTTAGTCTCTTAAGTTGTCTCTTAGTCTTATCTTTTTCTTTTCTTTCCTATGAAGATAATGAGAGAAAAGACATAGGAATAGGAGGGGTGATAATCTGATCGAGTTGGAGACTTTGGATGAGGACACCGACTAATATTCTGGCTTCCTGCTCATTGATCGAAAAGCACTATTTTCTTGTGAGATGTGAGTGTGTTTTATATTTGACCCTAGTGGCCGAGTCGGTAGAAGGACAGTCATAGTGGCTGCTAGGGATAGTTGCTGGGATTGAGTTGTCTCATATACGAATAAATGCCTACATGGCTTCTCATGATGCGGTGTCCTTCTTCGAGGGAGCACCGTGTCAAGCATATACTAATAACCGGCTATTTATACGGCCCATCCAGTTGGGAATGCTGTTGCTAACTCTACACTACTGCCGATGCCCAGGTCACTGTGTAGGTGTTGCCGTTCTGCTAATCATGGCTAGTGACTGGGATATAAGTTAAATCTGAACAGAGAAACAGCACATACGACCATAGGATCTGGAAAACGCGGGGTCCCGTCTGCTCCCCCTTAGCTAAGCTAGATACCGCCAGATCAGTAGTTGGGTCGGTGACGACCAGCGAATCCCTGGTGTTGTATGTCTTTCTTTTTTTACTTTTCTGCTTCCGTTCTTCCAGGTCAATGATTCAAGTAGGGGGCCGAGATAGTGCAAATCCCAAGGCACGCCGGGAATGGATCGGTTACTTGACCACAAAGGGGCAAAATATCAATGTTTCTATTAACACCCGTCAGTCTTTCATGTTGTCCAAGGTTCCCGGTCGACCGAAAGAGTGTATCTAGGTATTAGTGAATGTATAGAGATCGCTAGCATCGAAGGGTCCATATCAGGCAACCTGGTTGTAGGAGGGACGCTGGATCCCTTGGGGTGTCTGTATTGTATGACTACTATTATATAAGGAGAAGAGACCTTCCACATACTCGAGGGGAGGACTCAGGAATCAATGATATTGAGCCCCACCCCTATACTGCGCACTAGCTGCTACCCACGTGCTACCCTGTCGTAACCTATCTTCACTCTGGAGCTTCCCTCACTGAGAGTCCAGCTACAAGTGTCATAGGACCGGATACAGAAGTAATTTTAAGGGAGACTAGTAGTGAGGTGATGGAAAGAGTAGCAAATATAGCCCGGAATCACCAACACAAGCTACTAGCTGCGCTACTAGAAATGTTAATGTCAATTTAGCGATAGCTCTTAGTGCTCGGCTGTCCTAGCAGTATTTCTTGATTCGCAACTAAGTGTCTTATTCGTCTATTGCAGCCTCTAAACTCACTAATATCAACACGGGGGAGTTGGGGTGTGGTAGGTGGGCAATGGGAATATCATGACTGTTCCAAAATCACTTTTTTTGCTAATACAGAGCCGATAGAGAAAAGTTCAGTTGAATTGTATCTGGAAAAGTAGGCAGCACCCTCGAGTCTTAGTTCGCAGGCTTTTGGGGCAATGAAAGTTTAAGGGCTACCTGCATACTAGTAGGACTCGGTTTGATATGTACTTAGATGAGGTCAAGATCACTAGCTCAGACTTGACAACGGTAACCATTAAAATATTCGCAATGACTGGTATGGGGTACCAAATCGGAGAAATACGTACTAATGTCGTACTAATGAGCAAGTATTGCATCTATCAAGAACCTGGGCAGTACTGTGGTCCTACGTGAACGTCAAGGTTATCGTTTAGAGTGAGGGCTACACCGGGAAACCAGGGCGCGTAGCTTAGGGCCTCTGATGGCTCCGGGTACAAAACCCAATAGACTATCCTGTCTCTTAGAGCCCCTATGTTTATGTCGTTGAGGCCGTCCTCGGCTCTAGTTTAATGTTCTTCGGGCAGGTTGCCGAAGGAGAGACAAATTTCCCAACGATTGCGTGTAAGTGATACGCAAAAGGCAATAGTAGAGAGGCGTGAGACGCGTGCAAGGCGCCTTGACTGCCTACGGTAACATTAACGACGACTACTACACCAAAAGAGAAGTAAGCGTGTAGTTTGTGTACGGTATACTCCGTTTCGATTCCTTACGATCTATCGGTCGTTGGGGCAGAAAAAGGGGGTTAGGGGTTCAAGAGTGCTAAAACCAGGAGCGTCAGACTCAACGAGCCTGAGCAGGCGCTCATTCATAATTAATTATATCAATTTTCGTTGACTCCGCGCTCCGTTGGCATTGACATAACATTTCCCTCTCTATAAGAAGTGGTGCGCCTAGCTTAAGCTCCAATGCTTCATACCTGCCTGTTCCATCACACAGCCAAGGCTTCCAAATCCTACCCGACACTCTCACCCGTGTCAGCCAATTGGCCTGACCAGAAAAAAATATGCCTAGATAACACTGTCCTAAGTCCTACCGAGCGACATTCCTGTTTCCTGTACATACGTCTCTCAGACCACGCTGTGCCGCATGCTCGTCGGAGTTGACGTCGGCTTCAGCGCCACAGCCGCCCGATTTCCTAGGCCATAGGCGGGGGTGTTTAAGTGTGTGAAAGAGTGGTCATGGCCGTCTTAGCCGTGGAGTACGCCTGTCTAGTCTTTCAACGGGAGAGAGTCTTGGTCCCGTCTTGGAAAGACGGATGCCAAGAGTGATGATGGCTAGCGTAGTAGAAAAGGATCCGAAACCATGTGTCTTAAGAGTCTGGGGTAATCTGACTCGTCGCACTTTAGACTCGACATCGCTCCAGAAGCCATTCGAACTCTGATTTGTGCTTGCTGGACAGCAATTTCTACGCAGGCTAAAGCTACGGTATCAGATATAATTAGAAGCGCTTCCATCTACTGTCTATGCTCCGATCAACACATCTTAGATCTAGCTGAATCCCCTCGGTATTGGCTAAACACGGCACCGAAAGAATTTGGGCTTTGAAGCTGGTGTGAAGTCATGACATATGTCGACAAAAAACGTGTGGCATGTCAGGATCCTAGTCTACCAGGTAGGCATATTAGTGTGCAGTGTGGGGCAGACTTACCGGAAGGCCGGAGGATGGTAAGGCTATCAAGGGTTCTACTACCGGGTTGCGTCATGTCACCGAATCCTTCGCAGATCCATTGCCGAAAGAATGTGTACATCAAAGCCAGAGCCTTGTGAGAGCTGTTCCTCGTGACTGTTCGTGGTTTTTTATTGTGGTTCTGCTCGTGCGTGCCCAGCCCTGCAGCGTGCAGGACGTATGGTAATAAATTGCTAATTAGGTCGCACAGAACGATAAACTGGCGATGATGAGTCTGGCAGTGCAAGTCATACCGAACAGTTTGCGCTTAACAACGTATATGTTCTGCGTTGTGTACTGGCTGGGTGGGGATCATGGAGATGAGCTGAGATGTGCGTACGCATACGATAATAGCGGTAAACCAAATGAATTGTTGATTCCAGAAGCTCACAAACATTTATATACTTGGCTCCAGAGGCAATTGGCATAAATAATAATTGAGTCTTTGCGATCGAATGCTTGTGTCGCGTTTAATTCCATCTGAACTATTCAGCATCGGGAATAGTCATTAAGAAAGGTAGCCCCACGCGCTCAAGCCGAAACTAACTAAGTAAAGCCGCATACGCTACGATGCATAGTTAATCAGTTAATCAACCAGGCAACTAAGCCTCATTGGGAAACAACCATAGTGGCAGGCACTGATAACGATATAACATTTTGCCCTGAAGCACGACGTCACTCATTTTCCTTCTTTGTGAGCTTTCGCTTGTATGCCTCGTGTATGCCCGGACTTTTGAGTGTGGCCAGAGATCCCTCTCAATTGGATCTAGCATGTTTCACAAAGAAGGCCATGTTCTCTGCACCGTCATAACATGACGTCAAGCCTCGCTATCCAGCCTGGCGGTTCAGCAATGCCTTCGTACGGCTAGTATACGACCAGTACGGCCACCGTACGGTGCGAGCTATCATGCAGAGAATCATACATATGTATATGTAGGAAAGCAAGAGCGCGGTCCATAGTAACACGCCGTATTAGGTGGGATTTACGGCAACCATCCCAGTATCTCCAAGGTACGTATGTATGTATGTCGGTGGTAAAGTAGTACGACCGTTGTAAGTCTGTCAGATCAGCCTACATAGACCTGAACACCTGAACATCCAAGGCATGGAGATATTAGTGGGATCTTCTCCACGCTGGGATCTTTATTAAGGCGATTCTGCAAATTCTTTTCGTACTTTGCTCCTCTTCTTCTCCCCGCGTTTTCCCTTTAGACCACACGCTAGAGTTGGTACCATTTCGACTCTTGCTAATGCCCCAAATTATAGGGTAGTATCTATCCATTAGATATCTAGCAAGCCAACCATTCATTTCTCGCGAGCTCGCTGCTGTACTCAAGTTAAACGCTTGATATCAGCGCGACAGTCATGTCTGCCGACAAAATCGACCCTCCAGGGGCCACCACGGGGGAGAAGATGGCCCTTAGAAAAGAGTCGGAGCACTCTGACGTCTCCCGCGCCGAGGTTGAGGATACTCGTCACAACCGGGACACGGAAGACGATGGCCTCGATGAAGGCCAAAAGAAGCGCTTGCAGGCGTCGGCAATGTTGGATAACCCCCTTTCCGGCCTCTCCCCGGACGAGCTCGCCCAGCGCGGTGAAGACTTCTGCAAGCAACATGGTCTCTCCGACGAGGAAGATGTCCGAGCTTTTCGACTTGGAGCTATGATTGCCGGTAACATGAATAAATTGTATGTATCCATCTCCCCAGATGAGCATATGCCCATACCAAGAACCCCTCCTGCAGAACAAGATCAATCCTGTAAGCGGTAGCTTCTGACTCCTAACCTCTTATAGTGATACCATCGATGGTCTTACTGGCCGCGAGAAAGAGGTACTTGATAAGGAGATCACCCACAAGTGGTCAAACCCCAGTATGCTCTACGCCGTCATCACCATTTGTTCACTCTGTGCCGCCGTCCAAGGCATGGACGAGACTGTTGTCAACGGAGCCCAGATCTTCTACAAGGACCAATTCCACATTGGCGACGCGAGCTCGCAGAGGGGTAAACTAAGATCCCTTCACCCTTCTGACTCTTCATACGTCTAACGTCATGTTGTTCAGATTCATGGCTCCTTGGTCTTGTGAATGGTAAGTTCAATCCATGAACTGCCGTGTAAACCGCATCCCGCTAACGCCCCTTAAGCCGCACCCTATATCGGCTGTGCTACAATCGGCTGCTGGTTGACTGAGCCGCTAAACAATAGATTCGGTCGCCGTGGTACCGTCTTCATCTCATGTTTGGTCTCAGCCGCTGCTTGCTTCTGGCAAGCCTTCACCAACACCTGGTGGCATATGTTTCTTGCTCGTTTCTTCCTCGGTTTGGGTATTGGTCCCAAGTCCGCTACGACTCGTAAGCTCTTGTTCCTCACTCTCTACATGGAAGCTCAGCTAATCCCCCTGAAGCTATGCTGGCTGCAGAATGCTCCCCACCAAAACTTCGGGGCGCTCTCGTGATGCAATGGCAGATGTGGACTGCGTTCGGCATTCTCGTCGGTTACGTAGCCGATCTCGCATTTTTCGAAGTACCCGATCGTTCGGGCATTGACGGTTTGAACTGGCGATTGATGATGGGCTCCGCTTTGATTCCCGCCGTGATTGTTGTCATTTTCGTATTTTTTACACCAGAGGTTCGTTGAAGATGCCTAGTACAAGTTGACTCGGAAATCTGACATGCAGACAGTCACCTCGATGGTACTTGACCAAGGATAGACATGGAGACGCCTACAAGTCGATTCTCAAACTCCGCTATGAAAAGGTTCAGGCCGCGCGTGATCTTTTCTACATGGATACACTCCTCCAGGTCGAGAAGGAGGCAATGCAGATTCAACAAAACAAGTTCAGAGAGATCTTCACCATCCGTCGAAACCGCAATGCCGCTATCGCCTCTGAGATCGTCATGTTCATGCAACAGTTTTGTGGTGTCAATGCCATCGCATACTATTCGACGCAGATTTTCATCGACAGCAATTTCAGTACAAAGTCGGCCTTAGCTGCGTCTCTCGGCTTCGGTGCTGTCAACTTTCTCTTTGCTATTCCGGCCTTCTACACCATCGATACATTTGGCCGAAGGAAACTACTTCTGACGACATTCCCTGTGAGTGCCTTTTTGCGATGCCTTTCCACTATCTACTATTCATACTGACGTCAAATTCAGTTAATGTCTCTCTTCCTCTTCTATACCGGCTTTAGTTTCTACATTCCAGAAGGGACAGCTCGTGTTGCGAACGTCGCACTCGGAATCTATCTGTTTGGTGTCGTTTATTCGCCGGGTGAAGGTCCAGTGCCATTCACCTATAGCGCTGAGGCATACCCCTTATACATTCGTCCTTTTGGCATGTCCTTAGCAACCGCCACAACCTGGTAAGTTTCATCCTAGGGGTAACTGCTCAATCTAACACCTGATGCCCAGGCTCTTCAACGCCGTTATTTCAATCACCTGGCCGGCTCTCGTACAAGCTTGGACGAACGCCGGCGCATTCTCCTGGTACGCAGCATGGAACCTTGTAGGTTGGGTCCTCGTGCTCCTGTTCTTGCCCGAGACCAAGGAGAAGACCTTAGAAGAACTAGACGCTGTTTTCGACGTCCCGCTACGCAGCATCATGAATTACGGCATTCAGCAGGCTGGCTACTTCTGGGGCCATATCATTTTGCGCCGACGTATGGAGCCTCCCAAAGTTCCTACCTCAGCCAACACCATTGAGTATACCAAGCAGCAGTTCACCAAGGAGAAGCATCATGATGCTACCGCGCGGGTTTAACCTCAAGGTTTTTTTAATGTTTGTGTTTTATTGTATAAAGGACGGAAATGGAAGTATACCAATCGCGACCTAGTGGTTGGCGATACGGCGTAAAGGGGAGGACCGTTCGTTTTTTCACGTATAATCAGTCACTCTTTTGGTTTGTAAGGATACCCTTGGTCGAATATACGACAGTAACGATAGATCTCAGTTCTAATTTAGAGATCAATTGAATGAATATAAAGTTTCATGACTCATTATTTGGACATTTCCATGCCCTGACGATAATGGACTGCTCAGATCTGAGCGATCTTTCGATCGAACCAGTCCTTCCATTCAATCCCCCCCATTTGTCCCCAAAAATCCAATTTGAATATTTATAGAGAAACTTACTCGTGATTCGTTACCAAAAAGGGATAAAAATTAGAAAGGAACGAATGATGAATGAAATGCAAACCCCCCAAAGAAAAAAAAAAAGACTCGGTCTTATGCAGTCTCCCAAATTCCCTCAATCAACGTAAAAATACCGCAAATGCAACCATCAGGGCGCGTACGTGCGCTCCCTCTCATCATAAAAAGAAACAGACTTGACCTTCTGCTGCGGTTGCTGCTGCGCTTGTGGTTGCTCTAGTGGTTGTTGTTGCTGGGGCCGTAAGACCTCAGACCACGTCGGCCCGCGATCATCGTGTTGGTGCGCGACGACAAGGGCGCCGCTGTCCCTATCCCGATCCCTGGGCGCGGTAGTATTACTAATACTATTCGCGCGCGTCGCGGTCGGGCTAGACGGCGCCGGGGCCGCGGTACTGGAAATAGTAGGGACGGCGATGGCGCTGCTCCGGCGGCGATCGTTGAATTGCGGCGGGGGGCGTCTCTCGTAGCTTCGATTCCGCTCCGGGTTTCGCTCTCTTTCCCTTTCCCTATCTCTCTCTCTATCCCTATCTCTATCTCTATCCCGGTGTCTATCCCGCTCCTTATCTCGTTCTCGATCCCTCTCGCGCTCCCTCTCCCGATCATCGTACTCCCGCCCCCTATTCCGATACCGTCTCTCTCGCTCTCGGTCCCGGTCGCGGTCCTTATCCCTCGCCCTTTCCCTCTCGCGGTCGCGGTCTCGATCGTATTCATGTCCGTGATAACTACTCCGTCGATCCGTCCGCGCCGGCCGCGCCGAGATGGTCGCGGCCGTGCTCGCCGTGCCCGAGCTACCAGAGTCATCGTCCCCGTCGCCGAGCTCGAAGCGCGTTGCGCGGTCCTTAGATCTCAGGACCATAGCGGAGGAGGAAGATGTCCCGTGCGATGACCTCGATTGGGGCCCATGTGGTTGGATGACGACTTCGGCCGGGTATCGACGGTGTTGTCCGTCGTAGGAATGGCGGGGATGGTGCTGGCGATAAGAGGATCTGTTATGACTCACGAGCGCCATCGACGAGGGATCCGAGCCGGCGCCGTCTCCACGGGGAGGAGCACTCTGGAGCCCGGCTAAAGTCCCGGTGGATGAAGACGACGGCAATTGTCGTGATGCCGAGGGGCTGTTACCGCCCCTACCCATACCACCGCCCACACTCACGCTCCCGCTCGCACTTCGAGGCAACGGCACGGGTGGAGGAGGCAGACGCGGGACCTGGCTACCCCAACCCGGGATGAAATTCGACTCCGAATCCGCCGGGACGTTGGCGAACGACCAGCGTCTATTCGGCTCCGCGAAGTGCAGTGCTGGTGCTGAGGACGCGGGCACCTGGATCAGGGAGCGTTGCCCCGCGGACGGGGAAGCAGGGGAGCCAGAGAGATCTAGATCGCACAAGAGATCATCCACGGCAGCCTCGAGGAGCTTCCGCGATTTCGGGTCTGGCTTCACGGGGAGAAGGCTACGGACGAATTGTCGTGGGAGCCTCTCGCCTCGACCCGCAAAACCCCCCGACACGAGGCCCGGAAAGGAGGTTGAAGGGGAGGGCGGACCTTGCGTAGGCGATGAAGCAATACTAGAGGTACTTGGGGCTGAAGGGGCTGAAGGGGCTGAATAATTTGGCCCCACGTCAGCCACCAGCGCCAGCTCGTTGACGATTTTATTCAAACGCTTCGCCTCTTCGTCCGGGTGAGCGAGAACGCATCGCGTGAAAAACTGCACGAAGCCGTCTAGCGTTAGAGCAGGGACGCTCGGCCGAGCGGAGCGCGGACGGGGACGCAAGGGCTGGTGGTACTGGTTTGGACTCGGGGCCGGATTTGCGATGAGCTGCAGGCCCGTGTACGAGGAGCTCGGGCGCGCGAATGCAGGCGATGACGGACTCGCGGAGGACACAGACAGCGACGAGGGTGACCTGGCTAGGAAGTCCGCTTCGAGAGGAGCCGAGAGCGCCGACGGGGGCACGAGATAGTACTCCAAGTCGAGATCTGTGAAGAAATCGCTGATCCGTTTGTGGTAGGTGGCCAATCTGCTGCTGCCGCCACCGCCCCCGGGACTGATGCTGCTTTCTCGTCGAGGGAGGGCGTGGAAGATATCTGTATTGTGGCAGTGAGCAACTCAAACAACTAGTGAAAAAGCCACGCTTCACGGACCGGGGAAACCTGGGGGCATAAAGAGATGAATATTCACCTTCGAAAGGATACACTTCGCCCTCGATCCTAAACCGCGAATACAACAGTCCCAGCTTCTCGGGCGTGACGACCACCGCACCCCGAGGCGGAAATTCTTCGGCCTAGATATAAATATTACAAACGTCAGATCGCTCCTCGCTTATGATTTCGCAATACTGTCGACATCCTTCTAAATAAAAGGAGAAAATAAGGAAAACATCACTATCATACCAGGCATCTCGCCAAGCCCCTGAGCACCTGTGCACACCTCGGCGTCGCAAATCCGTTCCCATCAAACAGCACTCCCCACTCAGGCACAGGCTCGCCGCTCGAGCTCGACGCGCGGCGGTACATAGCCCACGAGGCCCTTCTCGGCGGCGGTGGCGGGTGCTCGACGAGCGTCACGCTGTCGCTGAACCTGACTCCCGGCTTCGTAGCCGTGGGAGACGGCAAAGGCGGTGGCGGCGCCGAGACAGGAGATAAGGACGGCGGCGGCGTAGGCGTCGGCGAACGCGTAGTCGTGCGGTCCGAGGCACTGACCGGCACCGTCGTCGGCGAGCACGACTCCTCATCGCTATCGCTCCCATCCTCCACGGTCGCCTTGGGACGCGAGAGTCTCTCCCCCTGGCGAGTATTGCCTACATCACCACTCGTAGGGCTGACGCTACCGTCATCACTCACAGGCTTCCGGGAATGGTCGCCTAAGGTGTAAGCACCGAGAACTGCCGGTCATGTTAGTTTTGCTGTCGGAAGGTGATGAATATGGTGCTATGGATTCGGTACTCTCTCGCCGGCCGAGGAAGGCACCTACATTCTTGCCTAACAACTCTTCTAATCTCATCTACGAGATCAGCAGAAGAAAACTCCCTGGAGCCCAAGGGCGGTCGCGGATCAGGCCCCTGCACCGAGACAATCGAGTCCCTCCGTTCCGGGACTACTACATGGGTTGGCAACGGTCTATTCTGTACGTTGCCATCAGAGCTCTCGGCCGTGGATGCGCCCGCCGAAGAACTCGACGGGCTTATGGAAGCGGTGAAATCGTCTACAGGGGGTCCGGGACGGTGAGGCGGTGCTCCCGGCCCCGAATGAGCTTGGTGTTGCGGCGTTCCGTTCGTCATTTTTGCATCATTGTTGAATTCGAAGGCTCTCACCTCATTTCTCCGTCGCGATGATGGGTTTGTAAAGACTCGGAGTTGGCAAGACTACCCGTTCAAATAGCTTCGAGGATTGAAATTTCTGAGTAACGAACCGGGCTGCAGTTGTCAGTTGTCAATTTACAACAGTACGAGCAGCAACGTGCCGACAGATCACCCCATGACAAACATAATAGACCAACAGACTATCTACGACTTCAGGCAGCATCTCCCTTCGGGTCGCACAGAGCTCGACGTTAGCGCAAAGACTGTAGTCTCACTTGAGCGAATGGCAGATATTGGTCAACATCATCGCTACAGCTATAATTTGTGTCAAGTAGTAGCCGGGCGATGGAGATGCCTGCCCGGCTGCGGGCGACCGTCTTGCAGGAACATCATCCCTGTTTTTCCTGTGTCGTCGGAAAAGGCCGCCCGCATCGTAGTCTCAACGGTTTGTGATCCAAGACTTTTTCTTATCGGGGCGGCGACTACAATACGCAATGCTCCCTGCATACATCGCCCAGCCTGTATGCAATCTGACATGATTCTGTAGAACAGGATCGCCCTGCATTGCAGCATACGCATAGGAGATGTACTTTTAGGCTTCATTGATTCTCGGGGACCATATCCGTTGCCACCCTTTTTTTGATTTTTGGTATGATTGCATTTCGTTATCAGCAAATCTGTCACTACATCGGTCGCTCTACCTGGAAATTTATGAGCAATCACCGATGTGATTACTGTGAGCAACCCAGCCTCACCGCCAATGACTTCAATGCCGGCCCAACGTGAATTTCCTATGCATTAGGACCGTCTTTCTAAATACACATGCGTGGAGCGATTTCATTAGGCAATGAGACCACGAACATGTACCTTCTCCCTCTCAATAGTAAACCCGTTTAGCAACACTTTGGGACCTATTTGTGTTGAATCGCACCTGATGTTCCTGCATGGCAATGATACTGTGGCATCCGCCGGAAGCCAGTTCCCATTTGCGAAGCCGACGTCATGTTATCCCCGGCTTCACATCTCACATCTCATCGGGACTATCAGAATCATGCGGATCCTCCCTTCGATCTTGGTTCGCATCCGGCACGTATGTCTTTTTACCGGGGAACACTTTGCGGTTATCCTTACCAATTATTAGCCTATCGTACCAAGATGGGGTCTCTAGGAATACTTACGCCTTTGTACCATTTGTCCCCAGTCCCCTTTCCGGATCCTCGGCTCTTCATGCTAGGTTTCTGGCTATCCGACTGGTTGGCCCCGGAAGATTTGCTAACGAGGCCGAAAGCATTCATGGTTGTTTCTTTCCCGCTCATACGCTCTGGAGGTGGACGGCCGGCTGTGAATCGACTGGACGAGCTCTGACTACCCTCGCCCGGGCCCGCGGACTGACTAGCTCGCACATTCCGAGCTTGATTAGTTCCGTCGACTAACCGGCGGAGATGAGGAGGAACCCCAGTTGCTGTGGGTGCCATTGATGGGATTGGGGCACTACTCGCCGCAGGGGAATAGCCTTGTAGACGAGAACCAATTCGCCCTGAATCAGACGTTGTCGGGCCATCAATAAAAGTTCCCAAGTTCTGCATACCCCAGCGCTGTACACCAGTCGAAGCCCCAGCGGACTTGCCAGAAACAGAGTTAGTTCGGCCATCATTGGCGCCCTCGTCCCAAAGAGAAATTTTGACGCTATTCGTGGCTGACATAGCATCTGGTGTGGTACCCTATATGACATTATTAGTAAGTAAACGGACATAGCTACCGAGTTTGCGTACTTCGCTTGCTTCTGCCAGGCCACCGTAGCCCTGGAGGCGGTCAACTAGACCTGAGATTAGTGTTGGGTCCTCACAAGGACCACCAGGTTCATCGTCAGAGTCCTCATTCTCATCATCGTTCTCGTCTTCATCTTTGTGCTGGCCATAGGACGGAAAGGCTGAACTCTCCGATTGATGATCATCTTCAATGCTATCATGATGGTACACGAGAGAGCCACCAGGTGCCGCAGTGGGCACTTCGTTGCCGTCAAAATCCAATCTCCATTCGGTACAATCAATGCACCACTAGGTTAGGGTAGTCAGCTACTTATGTCCTGCATAGTTAATAACCAAGGAAGTCCATTTACCGGCTCCGGGTCGTTGCGCTGTCTCTTGCTGAAGTAATCCACCATTTTAATACGATCGCAAGGGCCGTGGCATCGTATTACTCGTTCGTTAGTGCCATGATCTTTACAGCTGAGACCCACGGTTTCGGGGGTAACTTCATTGTACCGATCGTTCCTCTTCTGATTGTACCACTTCTGAAGTTGAGTCTTGGAATATGCAGCTGGTGGCTTCTCCTGCCTACATACCCTGCAGGTAAAGCTAATGGAGATGATGAGAAGCGGCAATCTAGAAGTAGGTGCATATTACTTACGTGGCCGGCAGAGCTGCGCCAGTGGAAGGTCTAGGGGCCATTTCCCAGCTCGTCAAGATCGTGTGAAATAGAAAACCGGGATATCTGCGCAAGTTAGGGCATGAAAGTGACTACGCACTTATGTAATGGTAGGTGGAAATATAAAGGAATGAAGAATTATGTGATACGCTCACTGAGTGCTTGGATCAATGCTATGATATGAAGTAGTGAACCTCGGGTAGAGTTGGAAGGGGGTAGTGATGTTAAACTATTGATGGACGTGGACTGGAAATCACGAGCCACCATCTTACCTCTCTTAGAACAGTAGTAAACGAGGTTGGTTGGTATTGATGTATATGCAGAAAGTAGAGGACTTCCCGTCAGCTTGTTGGATCTGAGAATCAGATGGAGAGAAAAATCATCCTTTCCGCGTTACAGTGAATCTGGGTAGATTAGCGCGATAAACGGATCTCCAGTTGGTGATTTGCCTCTGTAAGCCTATGCTGTTGCCGAGGAGGATATAGAGACAGGCGGTGACATCAAAATAGCAGGAGTGTATTAGAAACGCGGGAGCTGCTAGGCTGCTCGTGTTGACTGTCCATATGGCAGTTGATGTCGAGGAAATCAAAAAGGGATGGAATCAAGAACTGATAGACTGAAAGGGGCATGCTTACTTACTCGGCCGAAGAGGCTGTCGGTCTGTGAGCTTGCCTGCCACGATCTGTGACCGAGAGGAGGAGCCTGAGTGTGTAAGAACTGCGGGAGGCTTCTAAGCCGGCAGAGGCGTGGTGTAGATAGAGTGGGAAAGTGTATATGCAGAAGAGGTGCAGTAGTGCAAACGAAGAAGGACGGGAGACACCTGCGTATTTTCTCGTGTACTTAATGTAGGTGCCACGGGAAAAGAAGTTGAGAAAGGAAGAGAACCTGGGAAGGGCCAAAGAAAGCTTAGAGAAAGGTTGGTTACTCCGTTGATGCTCGCCGGATTAGAATCACGGCAGGTGCGATAGGTATCTTTTAAATTCTACTGGTAACGGGTACTTGCAGGCTACAGCATTGCCTATGTAGGTAGGTACCTAAGGCTTCATACCTTAGAGATCTAGGGTAGGCACAGCTTCAAGTTTTGTTTGACTGATGGCAGGAACTCTTCAGTCACCAGGCCGCTTAGTTTGGAACTTTCGGCAATCCATCGCTTGCTGGTGACGAGGAAGGCACGTTGACGTGTTTGTAGTTTCATCTCATCCAACCTAATTTGGGTAGATGCAGAACTACATACCTGACTACAGCTACTAGAAACTCAATATAATCTATCTTCTGTTCGGTATTGTATCAAGGCTAATCTTCAGTGTTATAACGTAACTATACAAACGTGGCAGCCTCTCACAATCTGAATACATTGGTAACTGCAGACGTTGGACCGTGTAACGTGACCTAACTCCATACCTGACCAGAGCTGTCTTCCCTCCTATCTAGGAAGAGACTGTACCTCCCTCCAACCTTATAAGCCATTCATTATCAACGGCTTTCTCTTATTTTGCTCTTCTGTGTTCTTGTAGCTGGTCGGTCACACGTACGAGAACAACCCACCCTGCAATGCTACTAGCGAGCGGATGTTATGGATGCCTCGTTGGTATTAGTTGTTGATATTATCCAGGTTTGATGGATACCATCGTCTCGACTCGTCCCAAGCAATTGGTCAAACTGTACAACATGGGAATGAAATACAGTTTTTATACGATACGTCTCTCACTTGAACAATCTACACACTTATCAGTCACTAGTTTTGCCTAGTTTCCCTCGGGTATACGTCTTATACTGACAAAAATCTACAAGAGATGTGCTTCACAATCTTTCAAATATCCGATCAGGGAATCTATTTTCGAACCGTTGCACACAAGTCTTAAACACTCCCGGCCTGGTGTTGGTGAAGTGACGAGGTACAGAAAGCCATACTGCATCAGCGTAGGTAAGTGACGAGGCGGCTACTCTGAATAGCAGCATTGGCCTATCAATTGTGTCCGGGCCGACTGCCCTTTCGTGCGAGGATGTATTGGCTGGGCTATATTTTAATCGAACGGGCGAGTCAGTCTCAAAGAGCCCATCATCTATATAACGGCACCCGATCCGAGTTATCCTAGGCGCGCATTAACGAGTCAGTAGCCCCTACGAAAAAGAGGAATCCCTCTTCTCCCTTTAACTGTACACGTGCTTTACAATGAGTAGCCAGACTATCCAGCGGTCTCGCACTTGACCTGCTATAAGCATATAGGATATCTAGTTTAGCAGAAGGGTTGCGCATAGATACATACTTAGTCTTCTAGAAGGAAGTCTAGTTTCGATGAGCGATTGTCCTAGCCCAGGGGTGGATATGCCCTCATGGGACAAGTTTGAGCTACCTAGGTAGCGTAGGGGCGAGATTATGCCGACTAACTAGGCACTACCTAACCTGAGGTAGGTATAGATATATGCCGCAAGGAATCGGGCAGCGATGCTATGCTATGATAAGCATTGTCAGGCTGCAAATCAGCATAAGCTCAAGGATGGTTTGGAGCCATGCGGCCAATTATCCTCGAATACTCCGTACCTACTACTGCTGTAACTGCCAATGCATAGCATAATGCCTACTTAGCTTACATAGCTATAGTCCGGGTCTGCCAGGTAGGCCAATTTTTCAGTTCATGCGCGCAAGACGCGGGTCCTGCTTGCTGTTTCGCAATCGAAGGGGGACAGGAAGGGGACTCCCTGCTTTGACCACTCTGCACCACTACAGTTGTTTGAGAACCAATCCCTGGCTGTTCCTGAGCGGGTAGCAAAACTCTCAGGGTTCTGGGGAGAGGCTAATAATAATGGCTATAGAACACATGTGCGCTAGGTAGTATCCTGATACCACCTACACGTGTGGTGCCGACGAAACACACACATACATACACTACCCACCAATTCAAGGAGAGTAAACATTGCAGAGCTTGAGACTCACCCCGATCTATAATCCAATTCAGGTTCTACACGGATTGTGCAGCGGCTACGGCGAGAGCAATGTGCACGAGCCGATTTACACAATACTCGACACGTTGTACTAAGGGGTTTAAAGGTAGATAGTATGTGATACTTTACCTCTTCCACGTGCTGTAGAATCGATTTTGAAAAGGACCGCTCAAGCTCGAAATGGGTAACGAGCTCACAGATCAACACGCTGCCATGTGAGTGCTTATGCAAGGTCCGCTCAGGTACAAAGTGTCACTACAACGCGCTTGGAAGCCCTTAATCTCGATTTGGCAGGGAAGTGTATTTCTGCTAAACCTGATTCGGACGGCACGGTTGCAACGCAGTCCGGCGCAGAGAATCATGCCCTAAAATCCCAGAGTCATCGCTCCCTTTTCTCAGAGACCCCCACTTCGAAGCACCTAGACTGGCATGTATTGTGCGGTCTGACTTGATGGTCTCACCACGTCACCACTGGCGGTCAAAAGCGGCTTCCATGAAGGGCAAGCATTTCCGACGCCTTCATCGTCCACCAAAGAGCGTCCTCGCTGCTCTGTCGGTTCTGCATACGTATGTACGCATGTATCAGGCAAACTTGAGGGGGAAATGGCCACCAGATGCAGTAGTTGGTTTGCTGAGATTTCTAGGTGTTGCTTCTTCGGTAGGTACATATCCCTCTGGTCCCCACAACGAGCACGACCTACGAATCAATCAAAATGTGTGACGTCCACGGACCTCCCCCTTTTCCACATGCTTGTTGTTCGCTCATTGGATGTTTACAATGAGATAAGGGTCTGGGGAATGTAAACACTCCATATATGTATCTTCTTAAGCGATATGCTTCTGCATTGAATCACAGAGTTTTAAGAGGTCAATTCGAGAATACCTTCGTACCAATTGCATCACGGGCAACACAAAACTACCGTACCTATGCCCGCCGGTGCTCACGTTCCGATAGTTATGCCAAGACATGCTCACCACAAGTCAGCAATTGTCAGATTACACGACTTGGCTTTTATTAGAGACATGTCTCACTCGCCACTCGAACTCCTAAATCCTCGTCCTACTTAGTCCCCAGGATCGCCTCAATTCGGTGTTGATGATGCTTCTTTTTGTAAACACCCGTGTTCGGTTCTGTGTCGGAATATATGTGCCCTATCCTCGCAGAACAACCCTATCAGCTCGTTGATCCGTGATTCGTTGAGCCAGCGTGTCGCGGATCGCGGATACGCGGTACCCCAAATCGCCTGGACTGACGCACTCTTGAGCCCATCGCATTGGGTAGACTCGCCACTTGCATGCGTTGGCATTGACAAAACGGGACGATCCACACCAAGCTTAAGCCCTCCCAAACGGGCAGCGCGTGATATTTACAGTACACTACTTTTGTGTTTATTCGGCTCGTCCGACTTATCAATCACGGTGATAGGCAGGAAGGAATACGATTTTCATGCCACTCGACGAGGATTAATTAAATAGGGTCTTCCGAACCAACGATCCTGCGAAGCACGAATTCGCTCCACGGGTAGTTTTCGTACATAGAGTGACGGCTGTTTTGTCAACAAATGCTGATTGAAGGCCGGCTGTTGACGTTGAAGGACGTAATCTCTTACCGCCTATCCCAAAATAGTTCTCCAGCAAAGCGAATCGGAATCCGGTGGATGAATACCTCTGTAGGTACGTACCTGAGTAGGAAATACAGTACGCAGCTGTATATTAGTACGGTATAGCTCTGCAGATGCCTATGGTTAGGTACGTACCTACCTCTATTTAGCCAAGCAATCAATACGTACCGTCTATTGTACCGTATGCCTTTACTTCAGCCACTCTCCAGCCCCTCTATCATCCTACCTACCTCTCAAATCAGATACATAATAAGCCTGAGTCACTACCAACCGACTTTGGTTAGGAATCTGGCCTGTTTCTGCGCCATCGTGTAATGGACGACCCTCCGGTTTTCGTTTGTATTGTTGGGTATACGTACACCAACCACTAGAAGTAGATACCGTAGCCCCGAGATTCTCAACTAGAGGAAGTGGCTGGTATCTTGGGTACACGAACCGTTAGGTATTCCTTACTGTGTGAAATCTGGTCTGTATTACCCGTCTTCGTACACTAACGTGGCAGAAACGGGAAACGGCAACGAAAATTGGAGCTCTCTTATGCTATTCTGTGCTATGCTGGGACAAAGTGCCCCTTGACCTAGCACGCCCGGACTAAATTAGCTGGAGAGGTTAGGCGACTATTAGTACTGTACGAGTACCTAGCGATACATTAGCCTAGGTGCCATACGTGAATAGCTTCTCTGATCACAATCCCGATCCACCCATATGGAACCATTCCACCGCCCGCTAAAATTAATTTGAAGAATTAGTGTAGCGTACGGAGGTAGAGGGTTACTTAGGCATAGGTGAAGCTGTACCTGAAGATCCATAGGAGACACAGACTGGTTTGATGTACCTGCGGAGGTCGTGGGGACACCCTCCTTGGCTACCCAGATACTATGCGTACCTAAATCGAGCCCTGACCAGTGCAGGAAGTCACCTATTTCCCTTGAGTGTGCCCTGAAGTCTGTAATTGCTTGCCTGCCATCCCAATTAACCTCCCTGCCTACTACAGTACAACCACATGCGCAATTCTTACAACCTGCTGCTTTGATACCTGGGTTACTTACTCTCTCACTCTCTTGCTCATCAGCGTCTCTCGTTTTTACCGCATGCTCGACTCCTGGCCGGCATAGGTACATGTAGGTAATGCATACCTAGCATACCCGTCTGCTCCCGTCACTCTCCCTTCCCCAGTTCCTCCCGTTCTCGCCTGAGTTTATTCCCACACGCACGCGCTCGATCACACAGTTAGACCAACGACGCCCTAGTCTCTCTTCGCTCGCTGCCCATCCTCGGAACAGAATTCCTAGTCCACTTCCAGACGTTATTGTATGTAAGCATCTACCGTTTATCGTTTACTGTTTACCCCTTTCTTCCTTTTTTGTTGTACTCATTCATTTGAAACCTGACGCTACTACTTTGTATCCCACTTTGCGACAAGGGCTTTTTTTTTTGGCTTTTGCTTTGTGACTTTTTTCACCCGTACCTTTCCCCCTCTAGACTTGCTGTATGTACCTACATACATGCTACAACCTGCCTGCTCTACATATCCGGCATAGCCCATCCAGAGAGACACGCACGGCGCGCATGACCAACAAGAACATAAATAATTTCCCATCATAATAATTCAAAGCAAGCAAAAGCACGCACTACGTCCTGATCCAGTCCACTACAGGCATTACCAGCCTTCCGCTCCTTTTTCTCTCCCCCGGCACAATCTCTTTCTGTCCCGCTAGATTAAATCCAGTCATTCCCTTTTCGACCAGCATCTAATAGGCTAGTGTGCAAGGCCTTCATTTCCAGAAGCTGGAGGCAATCTGCCAGCTCCCCTTGGACCCGCTCACCAGCGCTGTGGTTCGATCACCTAACCTGCCTCCCCGGTCCCCTTCATATCATTGTTCAGCTATCAATCCGCTCCTTGATCGTGGCCTGGTTCTGCACTGGTTCTTCAACCTTCATTCTCGAATTTACCGTGCCTTGCGTCTTGACTTCCTGACGTCGGCCTCGCTCCTCTGTCGGCCCGCACCGTTTCTGCAAACTCATCTCGTGTAGAACCAAGGACCATCCCTGGCGACCAACCGACCTACGCATAGTGTTCGCTCTCGCATCTGTTAACCGATCTGAATGAGCCCGCATAGCTCCATGGCTCTAGCATAGAGCAACTTAATCGCATTTGGAACCGCGTTGGAGGAACTGGCTGCATAGATTCAGCAGAAAATAAGGTCAACTATTGCATCTCGAAGCTTGTGCTGTCTGGTAACCGCGCATTCGCATTTCAAAATGACTGTCGCACACGATCTGGCCCACAGGCGGTCATCAACTCCTCAGGGGAGTGCACCTATGGCTCTTGGGGATCGCTTTGAAGTGTTGAAAGATATTGGTGATGGAAGTTTTGGTAGTGTTTGTTTGGCGAGGGTTCGTGCGGCGGGCGCCAACGTTGCTCGTCGCGGTACTGTGGTAGGCATTAAACTCGGTATTGGAGCCGGCCGTAGCTGACAAAGACGTGCTAGATCGCCATCAAGACGATGAAGAAAACATTCGAATCTTTTACGCCTTGTCTAGAGTTACGAGAGGTAGTGTTTCTTCGGACACTGCCGCCCCATAGCCACCTGGTCCCTGCATTGGATATCTTTCTCGACCCCTACACGAAGAAACTTCATATCTGTATGGAGTATATGGAAGGGAATTTGTATCAACTTATGAAGGCCCGCGACCATAAATGCCTTGATAACGCGAGTGTAAAGAGCATACTGTTCCAAATCATGCAGGGCTTAGAGCATATCCATGCTCATCACTTCTTCCATCGCGACATCAAGCCTGAGAACATTCTTGTAACTACATCTGGTCACCAGGACTCGGTCAATTCGTTCAGGCGATATTCGGCACTTATGACGCCACCCTCGACGCCGCCAACATACACAGTGAAGATTGCAGATTTCGGTCTTGCACGTGAGACACATTCGAAGCTACCTTATACAACATACGTATCAACCCGATGGTACCGTGCCCCAGAGGTTCTCCTTCGTGCTGGCGAATATTCAGCCCCAGTGGACATTTGGGCTGTGGGTGCTATGGCTGTTGAAGTGGCTACGCTAAAACCGTTATTCCCGGGTGGTAACGAGGTTGACCAAGTTTGGAGGGTATGTGAAATCATGGGTAGCCCCGGCAACTGGTATAGCAAGGCAGGCAGTCGAGTGGGCGGAGGAGATTGGAAAGAGGGGACGAGGCTTGCTAGTAAACTCGGGTTCTCCTTTCCCAAGATGGCTCCTCATTCTATGGATACGATCCTACAGTCACCGCAATGGCCTGCTTCACTTAGCCAATTCGTCACTTGGTGCTTGATGTGGGATCCCAAGAATCGGCCCACGTCAACGCAAGCATTAGCCCACGAATATTTTGTGGATGCAGTTGATCCATTAAGGCCTAAGTCCTCGGCATCCAAGATCCTCGGTCGAAAGCATTCGGATCTCACGCGGACCAAGGACCCGAGCTCATCCACGCCCACGTCCTCGAAACCTTCATGGTTTAGGAAATCATTAATTGGTCGGTCTGAGATGACAGACGCGACGCCTGAGGTTGCTGTGAAGAATGTAGTAGGCCCACGACCATTCCCTGCTCAAGTATCCGCGCTCCCCGAAACATCGGCACCTAAACCTCGCCCGAGTGCGAACAAGCGTGCTACTTGGACTAATGGTCCCTCAAACGTAGCCCCTATGCCGATTTTACCAACGATTCGGCCTATTTCGCCTCTTTCAGACGCAGTTACCGCACAAGCATCAAATCGTACGCCTGGATACAACCACCCATATGCTAATAGCAGTCAACGTTCGGTAGCAACGGAGAAGACTAGTAAGAAGATTAGTCGTCAGTTGTCTGTAGCATCGAGCACAAATAACTACGCTGAGATGCACCGTCAACAAGCAGAACGGGCACTCAACGGCACAGGATTAGCATCGCCACCTAGCGCGCAGAAAGAGAGCTTCTTTTCTCACCTAAGGAAGCGCGCGAGGAGATTTTCTGGGAGACACCAGACTCCCGTTTCACCTTCGTTCGATGATATCGAGGCACAGGCAGGATGTGGGCCATGGGCGAGCAACAGGTCATCATTTATTGTCGACCAAAGCCAAACTCCGCGAGCGGATCCATATGATTCACTAGACAAGACTATTCGAGATGTGCCACTCGTTTCCGATAGTACAAGTACTCCGACGCCGCCGGTCCATACTACTCCTTCCAACAGCCACTTAAAACGACATCATTCGCTCCCTCACCATCAACCCCGATCGGTGGATAATCTCATTGGGGTCGCACGTACTCCTGGCCCAATTTCAAGTAGGACACGGAGGGCTCAAGGCACTCACGGTGTTCAGGGAGACGCGCTAGATGAAGAAGAGGAATTATTGGACGAAGTTTTGCACTCGACTCATCGGGCGATGAAGCGGCTTGAGAAGGACGGCAAATTCAATCTCAGGCAATCGGCCAGCAATCTCGGTCTCTCAAATCCTTACCCAACTCCCTCCCCGTCAGCAAGCGGTAACGTGGTTTTATTTGGAGATGCGCATGAACCAATCACTCCTAAGCCGCTCGACTTGAAGAGACAAGCCGGCAGAGATGCGGAACAGAAGTGGCCCACGCCACCGTATGAGGGAAGTGAATGGGCCTCGTCAGCGACTGCAAGCATCTGGGCGGCTGGAAACCGATTTTAAAATGCCAGGCTTGCGGTTATTTTGGAATTCACGTACAACACATTAAACAAGCATGGTTTGCATCGTTTTATCATTGGGTGGTGTTTGGGGACTTCTGTCGTCGTATCTTGGGAACACTGGCGTATCTGGCGGGCATTATGCATTCACTCATTCATGAGTTTGTCAATCTCGAGTCGATTTCAGCAAACTAAACCTACCTAATGTCGAATTTCGTCGACTTGCACCTACGTTCTTCGATTCTCCATGGCGATCTCAACGACACAATACCCTGATACTCGCTGGCCTAGCATCAGCTGCAACAAATACTGCTTTTCCATACTTGACTCGATAATACCCACTATAGATTTGTTTTTTCGAGGATGAAAAACTGGCTCGGACTCGAAGGAGAGGTTGTTTCTTTTGTCAGAATTGAGGCGAGTCGGGTCTATCAGCCTCATCTCGCCGCTCAAGTAATGCCTGCCCAAAATAGTCTTTAAGAGGCAGGTTGCGATATCCCTCGCATCTATATCAATCCACCAAAATGTGCATCCCTGGTCTGGAGAAAGGGATCTATCACTCCAGTCTGAAACATCTACCCATGAGAGAGAAAAGGGTACACTACCTATATATATTATACCTCCCTATATAACATCAATTTGACATCCCGGGTCGAACCGGTAAATTATATGTCGTCCAATAGTTGTTTCCAACAATGAAGATTGAGCAAATTTTGAACATGATGACAATATCCATACTATGATAATAACAGAAAACATCGCAAAGGTATCTTCAAAATAGGAACAATACCGAGGTCTGCTTACAGGTATGCGGTATGTTACCTCATAGTGCATGTCGTGTTGTGTTGAATCTATTTTAGGCGCGAACTACAAAATGATACGGGTAGGTTACTGCACTGACAGGCGCTAACGGACGGCGCGCTTGACGGGGGAGTAACCCGCCAACTGTCATGGTGTGTGCGGGTGCAACTTCAGGCAACAGAATAACTAATCCGGCGGCCTGGCGCCTCTAGGCAACTGACATCGCTAAGAGGTACATACACGTAGGTTGGGGGGGCTCATACGGGAAATGGTACCTCATACATATTTGATATTCCCAGAGAGAATGCGAATCTCAGTCTTTTTTTTTCTTCCTCAATGGTTTTCAGAAAGACAGGCGAAGCAGAATCCCGTCAGCCCAAGGCTGTGCAGAGGCTGATTGAATTGATTATAGCGCTCCACTAATACCGCCAACTAACCACCTAAGTCATCCATCTCGTTGTTCGAGTCACTCTTCTCCTCATCGTCAGTCAGTCAAAGTCATTTTTCTCACCAATTATTTCCGGTCTTATACTTCCAAGTAAGCAGAGCTATATCGATCACGCTGTGCAACAAACCGCTCATAATTCCCAGGCACGAGGTCCTCGGTTTGTTGGGTGATGAATAGACCCTGAATGAAGGATCACAGCGGCCCGAGAAAGTGGTATAGTACGGCATCATGAACCTCAATCTGCCTATTCGGTCATCGCCGAGCCAGAGGAACCAGGCGAGTAGGGCTTACTTTACCAATTATACCCCGCCGCCCTCGACGGAAGCCATCAATGGCCCTCTGCGAGAGCCGGCTCGCGAGCTGATGCCCGCCAACGACCGGCTCATCGTCGGCGTCGATTTCGGTACCACTTTTTCAGGGTAGGTCATATCCCCCCTCCGCCCCGGATCTTAATCGGCAATGAGGACGGACCCATTGGCGCCGGATCGCACACGCTGACCACGGATCAGGGTCGCTGCTGTATACACATCAACTCCTGACGACATTGAGATCATCAAGACATGGCCCGGGGGGAACGGGATCACGTCTGATAAGGTCCCTACCGAAATCTCATACGAGTACCCCCGTGGCGCCCCTCCGGAGACAAAACCCAACGTCAAATGGGGCTTCCAGTTCAAGCCCGAGGAGCCGCGGCTGCGATGCATCAAGCTATTCCTCGACCGCGCTCAGAAGCTGCCTTTCTATGTTAGCCCGCAAGAGACGGCCACCCAGCTCAAGACGTTCAACAAGACCGTCATTGATGCCGTAAGCGACTATCTCACCGAGATCTACAACCACACCATGCACACCCTCACGCGGAGATATGGCGAGTCGTTCATGGCGTCGACCAAGGTCGACTTCGTGCTCACGTGCCCCGCCGTGTGGTCCGACGCCGCCAAAAACACCACCCTGCAGGCCGCTGAGCGGGCTGGCATGGGCTCCAAATCGGAGATCCAGATGATCAGCGAGCCCGAAGCGGCGGCTGTCTACACGCTCAAAGCGATCCAGCCAAATCACCTCAATGTGGGAGATAACTTCGTTGTGTGTGACGCGGGTGGTGGAACGGTCGAGTAAGTGATCTCTTCTCGCAATGGACATGTGAGCATTGACTAATAAATGAACAGTCTAATCGCTTATAAAGTCATATCATTAAAACCGCTGAGGGTAGAGGAGTCGGCTGTGGGAACTGGCGGCTTGTGCGGCAGTGCGTTCCTGAACTACAGGTTCGAGGAACATGTCCGCAGCCGACTCGGACACACTCGCTTCGACGAGATGAAATTGAAGAAGGCCAAAACGTGGCAAATGGGACTGCGGTACTTCGAGGAATTCGTGAAGCGGAATTTCAACGAAGATGAGCACCAAGAGGTGAACGTCCCGTAAGTACTATCTACTATTTACGAGCAAACAATATCATTACCAAGATCCCTATATCTAACCAGCCTTCGTCTTCACAGATTCCCAGGCCTACCCGATGACGAGGAAGCGCGTCTCGACTCCGGGTTCCTGATCCTAACAGCGGCGGAGATCAAGGATATCTTCGAGCCCGTAGCCAAGGAGGTGTGCGACCTGGTGCAGGGGCAGGTGGACGACCTGCGCAACAAGGGCGGCATCGTATCGGGCATCGTGCTCGTGGGCGGCTTCGGACAGAGCGAGTACCTGTACCGGCGGCTGAAGAGCCATTTCACGAGTGGCGCGCCGCCGCCGTACTCGGAGCGCCCGACGCACGCCATGGCGCGCGCCATCGGCGAGAACGGGTCCATCGAGGTCATGCAGCCGCTGTACGCGTGGACGGCCGTCGTGCGCGGCGCTGTGCTGCGCGGGCTCGAGGGCAACATGGTCATCAGTAGGAAGGCCCGCATGCACTACGGCACGTCGTACGCTACTGTGTATGACGAGGAGAAGCATAGTGTTAGTGAGAGGTACTGGAGCCCGCTGTGGGAGCGGTGGATGGTGAGCGATCGCATGCAGTGGCATATTGCGAAGGTAAGCATTGCTCTCCTGAATCTTCACGTTGCCATATTGTGCCTTCTATTTTTTTTTTTTTTTTTTTTTTTCATTGATTTATTCATTTCTCTACTCTATACGACTCTACACATTCTAGTACCTCTAGGCTTGCGAATTTAGCCCACTTAGACCCCAGACAAACCCTTTTACACTAAGCTAACCTCTCCTCCAGGGCGAAGCCATCTCCCCCCTCTCGCCCATCGCGTTCCACTATACGCGCAACTTCCGGCCTGGCCAGTCGCTCGTGGTGACGGACGACCTGATCGCGTGCGACGCGGACGAGCCGCCCGTGGCGTACAGCCGCGACCTGGTACACGTGTGCACGCTAACGACGGACCTCAGCGCCGTGCCGCGCTCCCTCTTCACGCGGCTGACCACCACGCGCGGCGTCGAGTTCGACAACCTTGACTTCACCCTCGAGATGATCGTCGACAGCGCCGGCCTCGGCTTCGAGCTTAAAGTCGACGGTGTGCGCTATGGGCGCGTCGAGGCCGAGTTCCATTGATCAAGCACAGGCCCTCATTCTTAGGTACTTACAAAGTACTCATAGGTGCTCTAACCGAGCGGCCTCGCCTTGCCTCGCCTTCTCGAACCGGACTGCGCCGCCGCGTTGCGTTACGTTGCGTTGGGGGCGACTGTGACTGGGGAAGGAAGTGATGGGGGAAAGTGAAAAGGGAAATCTTAATCATGGGTCGGATCGGGTCCGGAGCATGGATGGTCAAGCGATAGCGGTTCACCTCCCCCCCCTGCATGTGATGGATGGATGGATGGGATGGATGTCTGATAACGGCGTAGAATAGTGTTTTTGCGAGTAAGGCTTCGAGCATGTTGAGAATCAAATCCTCAAGATAGGAACATGTATTTGCTACATACGTAACACATAGATGGATGGCCCTGTATATATATACTACGTTTTGGACTATCTACGAGCAGTTCGACCAGATTTGAGAAGGGGATACGATTCTCCTATACTCATGAAGCCCCTTAATATGAGCCCCAGGCTTCATATACTTCAACACTGTCCTAAGATAGCAATGAAATGAAGAGCGTCGCTGAAGCTTTAATATATCTAAAATCCTCCGAAATCCTCCGGTTATTGTCGGACAACATACAACTGTCTCCCGAGTCAGATGGCGGATCTGATAAGTGCAGTATTGAGTAAGTAGTTGCATAGACCCAGCGAAAGAGAGCCATGGGGTTCCGATTCTGGTTGCCCTGCCTCCTTCGCTCCCATGCTTTTTCCGAACCGTATCAAGCCGTTTTCCCCACCTCATCCAATAAGATGATGAAGAAAATGGATTTTATTTCCGCTGCTGCCTAGACTGGAAGTACTGTACTTAGGTAGATTCCCATGTCTTCGCTGATGCCGAAAAGTGCAGAAAAGGTGCGGGAATGCGGGGAGCCCCAACAGTTACCGAGACACAATACCAAAAGGAGACAGGAACAGAGTAAGGCAACTAGAATGCGGCTGAATGAGTACACCGCGCGCGCACCATTCTCCACCACCACATACGCCCACTGGCAAGCCAGTCAAGTTGACCTACATACCTCCATTAAGAAGCGGCATACATACTTACATGAGCAACCAGGAAATCGTGCATTTTCAACGCAACCTCAGCCAATACACTAGTCGAACTTGGTAAATGACGCCGTCTAGGCTCTCTGGCACATTTTATTTTTTCCCCTTACTTTTTGAAAGTGTTGTTTTCTGTGTGTATTGCTTCCCCACCCACACTGTACCCTATGTAACTCTATACTATTCGTTAAGAACCGAAGTTACCGATTTTCTACACCCATTTACGGGATTGCCCGAGGGCATATACCACCTTACATCACCACCACCTAGGTATTTAATAGTATTTAATAGTCTTCTTAAAGTATGTACATAGGTAGTGTTGTGTGTATATGTAAGCAATGGATAGCCTATTCATGTGGAGTCGGCGTGATGTAAGCAAGCGACCTAAGTTGGTCCGCGCCCTTCGGTGCGAGACCAATTTGCAATGTTGACACTTGTCCGGTACCCAACAAATAGCTGCCCACGGCGGAAACTAAAGATGGAGGAGAAAGTCTGATTGGGTGGTGACGTTGTAGATTTGCAGTTTGCCTCGTTTTGAAAATTGTGTACCAAGCCTACTGTAGGACCGGGGGGGCTGTGGTCATTAGATAGAGGCAATATGATATGTAGCTTCGCCTCCTCCGAAGGTCACACATATCACATACCTACATACACTCACATGCTCCCCGGACTCTGGATTCTACAACCTCCAGTATTTCACAATCTGCATTTTCAATCGTCTGGAAATTCCGTTACTATGTTTTAAAAAATAATCACCCGAAAAGCATGCCAAGACAGCTTGGAATTTGTGCCAAGGCCATCCAACTTATACAAAATCACATAGCGCGTGCTTCGCCACGTAAACACCCGGTAACAACTAACACGATGGCAGAACGAGACTTGCGGCGAAGAGGAGACGAGGGAGAAAGAGGAGGAGACTTTGCATTGTACTATTCAATTTCGAGGAGTGGTATCACAGACTTCCCATCCGATTTGGTATCCCGCCCTCCGTTTCAGGACCCCATGGTATCACCATAACACACCAAAAAGAAAAGAAAAGGGTCATAAAGTCGTTAATGCCAGGCTGTGATAACAACCCCAACCCAAGAAAAAGAAGCGGCCCGAGAGACACCTATGTACCCCTTTGTCCCCGGAACCAGCCGAATGGCTCAGCCAATGACCTCCAATAGAAGACTCCCAAGCCGTCCCATATGGACTGACGATGAGCAGCAGGCTGGGTCCCAAGGCCGTCTTTTCGACGACTCTTGTGACCACCCGACCACCGCTTACATCGGACTGCTGTGCGTGGGTGGGGCTGGGATGGGCGCGGGTGCCGCCTTTGTACATGTAAGGAGGGCGGACTCCTATCCCCAGAACGAGGCAACTAGCTTCCTGCATGCATGCGGTTGCGTCGCGACCCAGCAGGAGATTAAATTGAGGCTAAGGTTGCCTTGTTGATCAACAGAACCTCATTGGGTATGCTAATCCCATCGAACATATATCCCTGTTGCTAACCGAAACGTTGTGTGATCCCCCCTCCCAGGGAGCAAACTTCCCCTAAAATTGCTCAATACCCAAAATTGTCCGAGTCGTGTGTACTAAGAATTACCAACAAAGACGAGAGAAAGCGAAGAAAAATCGAGAGCAGCCCGGCGCTGGATTAGTCGACACTGATCGGTCCCCCATATGGTATGAGCTGAAAACGTAATATCTCGTCAACACGCCATTCACATTATCCGGCACGTATTTACCTCTACCCATTATGCGCTGACGTTGGCGCAACATGGTAACCCGGCCATCAGTAGGGGGTGGCTTCTATTTGTCACTTCCTACTTTTCCCATGTCTATGCCGGTGCCTTCGATAATGCCTCTCTTCGTCGTGAGGGTTGCTATACTCGTACTCGTTACGTGAACCTCCCGGCTGGCGGCTTGGGAGCTCTTCGTCATGGGGGATTATCCAGTTTGGCTGCGGAACTTCGGTATATCTCCGTACAGAATGATACACATGATCTGGTATCAATCTGGAGCGTCGAAGATGTTCGTTGAAGTAATAGTCAGGGCGCATATTGTGAACGCCGACTCCGCCATCCCAGAAATGATCACGGATATGCCACATTCGCTGTTGGAAATTCAAATGACGATTTCCGACCCGATTCGAGTCAAAGATATAGTCGTCGCAGAACCAACATATGACTTTATCGGGCAGCGACCCTTGGAGATGGTCGGAGATAATATGTTCAATCCAGAGATCGACCTCGTTTAGTGCAAATCTCTGTTCACAATTGCTATATCCCACGAACTCGCAAGGCAAAAAATCTCCTTGTGGAGCTTGGAAGTGTGGACCTGTTTCTACAGTGCTCATGGATGACATGGACATGGCAGAGCTAGAGAAGACGGAAGAACTTCCAACGCTGTGGTGAGAGCTCCCAGAAGAAACACTGTACTGTCTTTGTTTGGGAGCCATTGGTCATGCGACGGGCAACCAGAGGTACAGGGATATGGTATATCGATGTGTCCAATCGGTTGCCACCACTTTGCGACCGACTATTCCTCAACGGTGGCCAGGCTGGTACGAGCGACTTTCGAAATATAGGGTATGGGGTGTTAAGTGCTGACACTTAACACGGCAACTAGTTGTGAAAGTTGGGGGCCAAAAGTGATGAACTGGGCCCAGCCGAAAAGCCGAAATTGTCGCGCCTTGGGGAGAAAAACGCGATGCCGATGCCAGCGAGGGAATCAGGTCTGGATCAAGGAGCGATAGTTGACAATTTGTCGTCAAGAATCGCTGAAAACAGCACCGAGCCCGCGCGGGGAGGGGATGATAGGTGTGCGAATCAACTCGGTTACACAGGCCCTCAGCTACAGCCTATAAACTAGGTGGGCTTTTGATCCGTGGTGATTTGGGAACCCCTTCGAACAACGACAAATGGGAAATTGCTAAAAAGAACTATGATAATTGCCAGAACTCCTTCTCAATTGGAAATTTAGCCCCTTTTGGCAAATGACAAGACGAGCTGAAGACGGATTCACGGTTGGAAGGATGATGGACGAGGAGCGAGTGAGGGGGGCCAGAAAGATTATCAAAGGTCCCTATTTCAATGCAGGGATCTCTCATAGCAGCATGGAGTCCCGGCGGCAGCGGGACCACGCTTTCTTGGGAACACCCGGAGCACATACATTGCCGAATCTCCCTTGCCTACCCAGATATCATGTCATCCGTCACGCCAGCCTCTATATGATATCGGTGGCCATTGAGCTGCATACATCCAGGACGTCGAGGTGCGTGTCGATAGGCTGAAATTTTCATGTGAGATTCGCAACTACTGCTTAACTTGGGGTTGAAAGTCAACATGACCTCTAATACTTGACGCTATGCGTTCGTTCACAATACGACACGCAATCATGCATCCCACGCACTATTAACGGCTTGGCGGCGTGTGGAGATCCGCTCACCCATATCTCCCTGGATGGCGTTTTGAAGTTCACATCTATTATAAGCTTCCTAGTGCGGTGTCGGACTGATCGAGGAGCCTTCCCCGAGATCCGTTCATTCCAAATTCAGTGCCAGTGTAGCGATGCATTATGCGAAAGGAAGAGCCTCAGATCGAATGAAGAATATGGTGCCGTCTGATCACAGGAGGAATCACTGCCGCTAGGTTAAAAAAGTGCAACACAACGCAAGTCAGCTAACCTGCTAGGATGGAGCACATCCCGCATTTTTCGGCCACTTGCACAACCCGAAGGGTTTGACAAAAGCAAATATTGGCCCGGGTTGAAGCTGCAGTCTTTTACGATGAGACAGTCTTTATCGTATGCGCTATAGCCGTTACTATCTGACTGCGTGCCTCTAGACTCTCCCGGGAAGTTCGTCCAGACCAGCCGGCCTATCGTCCGAGTTCCGCAGCCAATACCGCTAGCTGCTCGAGATCTGTGACGTTAGAATAATAAGCCTGCCAGCGAAAATGGTCGCTTGAAAAAGGCACAGGCTGTTTCCACGATTATAGAATGGGCTACTATTCTCGAGTCACCTTGGTCGCGCTGTGCTGGCGCCGGGTAGACTGTGACATGGAGAGCCTTTACTATGTATGTTACATATCCCAATGATGTCTGTCTAGTCGCAAGTTAATACCCGTGTCGAAAGTCATGATGTAGATCCCCACTGATCCTAGTTTTGCCTGCATGGTGACGGCTCGGAACTCGAACAAGCTCTATCGCTTCCGACAATAGCCGGTGATTGCTCAATTGTATGCTGTATGTGAAGATGCATCCGGTGAAAATCAAATCGCCGCTACAAGTCGTCCAACAAGCCGTTGATAATGCAGTCTAAACTTCTCGACAAACCGGAGAAGATTATTCAGACTCACTAGTGGAAGGTGTTGTTGCAATAATCCTTCGATCAGCGCATATGGGGGAGTGGTAGGATGGCAGGGAAGCTACAATCCATTGGCTCGTGTAAGTTCATCTGCTGCATGAGCGCTACAGACACCAGGGTCTTTGTGGAGATGGTGCGTGGCGCACTTAGGGGGGATAATCGGCGATGGTCAAGAGATAGCTCAGCATGGTAGAGCCCATGGCAGAGCCTCAATTCTCCAACAGTCTGCGATCCCCCCCAATCTCACCCGTGGAACTCAGTGAGCACCCGTCCACCTGTTTGGGGATTGTATGGCTCTGACCACCAACAGCAGCGCACGGGTCTTGGAGCTTATCGGCCGCGATTGGATACACTATGGATGATCTGGTTATTCCGATTCCGTGATCTCGGGTTCGATTCGTTTAATACGAGAACTGCTTTTGGTCCCCACAAAGAAAAGATGATCTGATACTTGGTTCATTCGGGACTGCAAAGAACTGTTGCCTTGGCAATCACATTTCGATACTGAAGATGTTTACCATTCTCATCTCCAGCCTTAATAATACCTGGAAATGTGACGCAGCGTATTTCTCGAGATGTCAGACTGTCTTCGTCCTCCTCTCCGATGTGATCCATGATGTCAGCTTCGAATAGCACCCTCTGATAGGGTAATATTCTCGGCATTGTCACCTTGAACAAAGCCTTTTGTGCAGCTAGCAACCTGGCTAAGCTGATGGACTTAGTCACCAGCACCCGCAGCGCTTGATCTCGTACATCCGTTGCTTTTGCATCGGTTATGCTATTTAGGACGCGATTAATCCTTGTCATGACACTCTGTATTACAGCTTCAGTCTCTTGCTGCATCTTAGGGATGCACTCTTTTCGAAGCATAGATAAAGTCATTGCCCGCCATTCGTTCACTACTTCAGTCGAACCTGTAGCTAAAATTAGAAACTTAATAGGCAAGCCAAGCATGGTACGTACTAAGATGAGCAAAGTACTTTTCTATCTGGCCTAATTGACTCGCCTGTTCCTCGGGGAGGCCAACAAAGTATACGTTGAAGATCATCTCCACTAAGATGCTTGAAACGACAGACTGCAAAAAGGCTGCCTTGGTCTCACTGGTGGCAAGCTCTTCGTACGTAGGGACCAGTTTGCCAAGGTCGTCTATGATAGCTTGATCTGCTCTACTCAGGTCTACAGTAAGTCAGCATGAGTCCCGCGACAGGCACCAAAAGAACGGCCTCGTACCGAAAGATGCCTTTCTAAAGTGTGAAACGGCCCAATTCTGCAGACTATTTCGGAGTGTTGCAGCAGCCTCCCCAAACTCCTCGTCGCTGGTCTGGTCGCTCTTTTTCGTGTTTGTGCTTACCCACTGCTTGAGCCCAGAGATTTGAGACCGCAGCGAACGGATTTCGCTGTCTCGTTCATTTAATTCTGTCTGTAGAAGCTCCCATTCTTCGCGAAGTTCCGTTTTCTCGGCCTCCCTCACATCGACTTCGGTGCGGAGCACCCGAAGTTCGGCATCCACGCGGAGAAATTGCTGGTTCAGGCTCGAATATCGGGTTTGCCAGTAGCTTGCCGTCTCGCTTTCGTTCTGCGACAAGCGATCAAGCGCGCGGGTGAACTCAGCCTCATTGGCGGCAAGTTCGCGTTTCAACTCCACAATTTTGTCTTGCAACGACTTCTCCCGCTCCTTTGCCGCCTGCGCCACTGCGCCATCTTTGCCGGTAGAGTTGGCTTGTTCGTGTGTAGCGTCGTTCTCGACGGGAGGTGAGGTCGATGCCGGGCGGATGAACTGTGCGCGGGGAGGAGCTGCGATTACATTAACGCCTCGCGATGAGGCTGAGGAGCGAATGGAATGGCCGATGCTTTTCCGCTTGTCTGATGTATTATTCATGGTGTCGAAGTGCTGTAGACACAGGAGTCGCTGCGGACAGATGGCAGCAGGATTGAGGCGTCCAATGAGGGCCGATGCATGCTTTCGACGGCTCGGGTGGGATAGATCTTACCCAAGGTCACGGCATACGAGGTCTTGCGAGTCAAACCGTTGGTGCCTATCCGAGGTAGTGAAGATGAAGTTGGAGGGTGAAGGACGTACCTAGCTCAAGGCGGGTAGAGAAGGCAGAGAGGGCAGGAAGGGCTGATGTCAGAGCCATCCTCTGTAGGCAGGTACCTAGAATAACAGGGGATTCGGCCAATTGTGGATAACCAGAGCCCCTGTAATTCAGGCACCTATAGGCTACAGAAGGCTAGGAATTACGCAACACAGCCTCCCTAGGACTTTGAACAACCTCAATATGGTATACCGCTGAATGTCACTGCCCCTTGATACCCACGTCGCCTACTTGTAAGTGCAACCAAAGTAATAACTAGTCCTAAGGCAATTAATCTCCAGTTTGGCACTTCAAATAAGTTTAGAATAAAGGATAAATTCGTACGCTCTTGAGATTCGTATACCATAAGATTGCTTCGTCGACACAGTTGCTTCATTCGTCGTCAGGGGTTCAAACATCGATCTCTGCCTCGACTTCATAAACCTCATCCCCATCCTCCTGCTTCTTCGCGCCCATCTTACAAATAGCAATCTTCTCCACCGGCACGTCCTCCATCCACGTGTAGTCGTCGTATCTATCCAGAATCTGGCGAGCGTCGATCGTGAGCTTGTCCCTATTCTTCCCCTTTCCTCTCCCCCCTCCCCCTCCGCTATTCCTCCTCCCCTTAACGTAAATCGTATTCAGAATCGTAGCATGCAGAAGCAGCGGTCTAGTATCCTCCATCATAAGCCCAGCTTCCTGGAACGCAGACCGAAGCTTCTCGCAGAACCTGGTCAGCACCCCGTCCGTGTCCACCGGCGGAGCGTACAGCACCGACGCTTTGGCCGCCGACTGCATCGTATGCAGGCTTTTGAGCGTCACTGAGAGTGGCGATGATAGAGAGCCAGGCAGTTCCCCTGCTGCCTTTGCTGTTCCCTGTTTGTCTGGCAGGGTCGAGGCAGTGACATCTGCAAGTATCTGTCGTGGTATTATAGTTTTGAGCAGTGCCACAGCCTGCTCGAGACCCTCGTTCTTAGGGAAGCTCATTACGCCGAGGGTCAAGTGCAGAGTCCCGACGGGCCGGACTGCAACGTCCAGGGTTAGTAACAGTCATATTAAGCGAGTTGCTGTGTAAGAGAGCTTTGGAAACATGCACAGTTTTGTAGTTACGTCCCGAACAAGGAGAGTATTTGCTCTCCTGGGGACAACTTGGATAAATACAAGGGAAACGACTCGGGAAACTACTTGCTGGCTTCGTCCGGAACCCCGAAACTCTCTAAGCTCGTCACATCTGCCCGGAAAGAAGAGAGACTAGTAGAAAGTTGTTGACGGGACTTTGCAGTAACCAATGGTATGCACAAGAAGTGTGTAGGGGTCGGCCGTGGTGGCATGCTCAGAGGTTATCGATATCGATACCTCTGCAATGGTCTTTCGTAAGTTGACCGCCCGAGAGAATGGCACTGCAGGGTACAAGGCCAAGGTTCGTAGTGCAGCGGCTATGTGTTTGCTGTCTCCTGCCAACTGGGCAAGAACGGGATTGTACAAGTCGAATTTGGGTACCGGTATTCGACGAAAAGACATGCAAAGCTCTGGTTTTGGATTTAAATGGGGTGCCGATGTTGTACAAGGAAACCGAGCAGGGATCTAGCTATTTACCAAAACTGGGAAAGGGAAGACTCTTCATGCAGCAGGGTTAAGGGATCTAGATACCCAGAGTTTGGTAGCCAATTCAAGTTGCGCAAAACTTAAACCTCGCATCTTCGTTCTCGTATTTAGGCAATGCTTTCTTCCAGCCCCCGTACTTTCTACATTTCTCGCCAGACTCTACCTACCTAGGTATACAAATAGCGTTACAAGAGGAGGAAGAGGGAGTCAACGCACGCATGTCTTCCCACCACGGGCGGCTTCTGTAGGCGACGTCATATGTTGTCACAGAGCGGGAATAAACCGTAGGGTGAATTTCAAGAAGCCCTCCTTATAGACGAAAGAGTCATGATAGCAGGTGAAGGGCATTCCGCGAAAAATAGACATCAATCCACGTTGCAATAAAGAGTGCAATTCACCGCCGTCCATCTGCCAAAAAATATTTGGTTCATCCATCAAGACTGAACAAACCCCAATTTCGCAACCTCCGCATATCGCAGTCGAGTGCTAGTGATACCGCCACGTTGTCTTTACAAGACGTTGTAGAAAACTAAACAACCTTTATCTAGTAAATGTGGCGCCAAAGACACGCCGGTGTCAGGGACATTCAGAGGCCAAGCAGAATAGCCAGTTATCAACCTGCCGCTTAGCAATCTCGACCACCCTTCATTTCTCATGATGCTCGAGTGAGCCCTGTCTGTAGCTTTAGGAAGTAAAAGAGGGTACGGCTGGATATGGATGTCGCATAGCAATCCGTGAGTCTCGCAGTGACTCGGCCCTCGTCTTTCCGCTCGATGTATTAGGTAGAATCAAAGAATTTCTTCAGTGTCTTCTCGGCATCGGCATACTCGGATTTCACAGTGGTCAGAGTCGACTTGATACGCGATAGGCAGAGTTCCTCATCAGGCTCAGGAGTGCCATCCACATTCTCCTTTTTGCCGTACCGTTGTATCTTCTCACAGCTGTCCTTGACTTTAGTCAACCCAACCGTGGCCGAAGAACCCTTCAAAAAATGCCCTAGCCGGTACAGCTCATCCAAGTCTCTTGATTTCCTGCGCGGATCCGAGGAGTTAGCTTTCGATATGATAGGGGTATGCCACCAGGCGAATTCGCGCCAGGTTCCAAGACAATGAGGGTGATGGAGGGTGAGCCAATTTTGTTATCGGCGTAGCTGAAGTGTAAGCTTACAGAGCTGAGTCCATCTTTTCAAATGTCTCTTCAGCTTGCTCAAAGTAGCCGTAGACAATAGATTTGCTAAACTCTCGGTCCTCTTCGCTATCATCCATTTCCAGAATTTGACTAAAAGTCAGGATATCAACGGAGTCGCCCAGATCTGGCATGTTAGGGTCGTGGGCATCGCTATGCTGCTGGCGTGTTAGTTGCGACTAGGACATGCTCATGTTCGCATATAACTCATCCGATCTCACATACCTGGTCGCTAGCCATGGTTGCGTAGACTGGAGGAGATTAAGCGCTGGTAAAATAGATTAGATTAGGGAGTGGACAAAAAGGCAGATGGGACTAGGGACATTGCCTGTGAACCTTAGGTGCAGGTGTGCGACAAGTGGGGAGATGCAGACTCAACTTACGAGACCGTAAGTAAAAGACACCCGCAAGTAGCAGGGAAGAAGCCGGACAGGCAGCTAGGGGGCAATCAGATGAAGAATAGTGTTGTGTGGGTGGTTTTGAAAAATGCTGACAACAATGATCAGTCAGGCCGGCTGTAAATAAAGTTGATCCAAAGCACCTGGTGATGCGGTGATGTAGTGAAGTGGGGTGTGTGTTGGACTACTTACATCTACAACGGAAGTCGGTATATGGATGGTAAGGATGTACCTCGTCGCTGTTATTATTAGGTAGCAGTGAGCGGTGGGAAGGAGAGGAAGAGGGAAAAGAGGACAATAGATGAGGAGGTAGCAGTGGTGGTGGAATTCTCAGAGCCAGTACCTATGTCGACGGTCCAGGCATGCTGATGGGGGCCGAGGTGGATGAGTAGTGCACACAGTGTCTTTGGCGACTACTCTAAGTCCTAGGTTCGCTTGCCGGCGCGAATGCCCGATAAATCAATAACGTACCGCAAAGGCTAGCTAGTACCTTACGAATGGAGGCAAGTGGTGGAGTTGTCGTGGTGATGGGAGGGGTGACGGAGGATGGCCGACAGGAGCAGACAAAGATGGTCGTCCTCGAGTGATCATTACCCAGCAGCAGGTCCAACGTAGCTACTGTTGCATGCAGTACAACTAACTATGTGTTTATTTTGTTTGACGAGAAGAAAAAAATATTAAAATAAAATCCAGGGTCCAGTGATGGCATTAGGTTACTGGGTTACGTGCCTCTCAAGCTGGTATTGTACAGATGTTATGGTTAGACTATGGAAGCAAAGGAGGGTTTTAGCTCGGGAGTGGTACTTCGTAGGTTATTGCTATTTGTGTGCTCTAAGCGGCGCAACTACGTCACAGATCTCCAAAGAGCTGGGGCTCTTTTAATAAACCTCAGCACGCTAACAACGCCTACCATTCCTAAAGTTATAGGTACATGGCGGCAGTGACACAGCTGGGTAGCGCATTCAAGTATGGAGTTCAGCGCGTCCCTTTATTCTTCTCAACCCTGCTGACAATAAATGCTTTTTCACCGAAACTATCGATCGGTGGACATCTGACCTAGATCCCGACGTGGTGATCTTTGACGCAAAGGATCTCATGGCATTGGTCTTGTGAAAAGCGGCTGCGTAGCTAGCAGCTGAGATCGGCAGCGGTTAGTTATCTATCAGGCAGGAAGGTACTCACACCTTTAGGTACTATATCGTAGGCTCTGTCCATACTGTAAGTAACTACCGTACCGTCATCCCCCCATTCTTGCAGTCTTGTTGGATCTCTCTGCCTCACGCATGACCTCTTCTCTCTGTCCGTCACAGTTGCATGGTCTATCATAGCGTGCGGTGGGCTGGCGGGGTATCGGTTGCATTGGGTACATATGATCCTCGGGTACCAGTACCCCTCTATTCCGTCCCTCCGCCTACGCGTATGTACTATGATACAATAAACAATCTATCATGATGCAGTAGTCTTCGAATATTTCTAGAAGCTTTACTAGTAGTTACTTATCCTACATGGCTTGGTGATGGCCTCACAACATTGCTTACTTAGTTCCGAGGCGTTATTCCGTTACATGGTGGCGTCCAGCGGGCGATTCCGGCGGATGTCCTCACTCTAATATTTAGTGTAGCCGCTAATCTACCATGCCTTCTCCGCTTCAGCCCTCGTCAACTACTTCGCAATGTTCTGATTGTTTTACAGTGGCGGACATTTTATTGAAAAATGATCGACCATCCCCCTAGGCAGGCCCTAGGGTTGCTGCCCGGAATAATGTTTCTTTGTTTTCTCTCGTCCCCTGTCTACCGGAGCCAGGCAATGCCAATCCCTTTTGGTGTTCCTAGATTACGCATCCAGATGACGAGAGAGAGGGATGATCACTAAATTCTGATGATCAATTGTTTCTCAGAAGCAGACAAACACCCTGTCGCCCGTACATCAAGTCCACTCGCGCAAAAACCATCTCGGCCACTAATTCGAAAATGAAGCACACGAGCAACGTGTGAATTTATATAAGTAAGTTGATATGCCATCATTCTACAAACAATGTAATCAAACTACAAGGCCTGACTCGATAGAGGACGATGGTTTAGTTACCTGTCTCCTGCCCGTCCACAAAAACTACATTAGACACCAAGCAATCCTTATTTTATTGGGACTTTCTACTAGTGTAGTTGAGTCAGTCCAGTGGTCGGTAGCTATTACCGGCCAATCATTGTGATCACGATGGAGATTCTCTAGGCACAATGATACCTAAGCCATTTAGTGTACCAGCTCATCTGCAGCCCATGCGTCGAATGCAGGGTCTTCATACCCAGAAGAGGAAATTCCACATTATAATCCATCTGCGCTGCCCTCGCAACTTTATCTAGATAGGATCTACTAACATCCTACGCAGGCATACCTACGCTTTCATATGTAATTATGTAGGTGTTTTTATGTGTCACTCGCCGATAACGCCATGCGCACCCCACCCCGAACAACTAACTGAAGCTCTGTTGAGAGATCAGAGATCAGAGGACAGAACTCAGAACCCTCACGGAGAATTGCACCAAGACCCTTCGTCACATATCTGATGTGGGGGGACTTGGCCCGTGTAATACATACGTCATTGCTGGTGGGATGTTGCTATCCTCTGCCCTCTGTTAACACGAGTTTGGAGCGGGGGTAGATGCCTCCGAATCCCATCTGATCGAAAGATGATTTGATCTGCGATAGAGCCTGCGTAGTAGAAAATAGGTATGTAGGTTAACGTTACCTACACTTAGTGACTTAGGTAGGTAGTCACAGACAGCCTACACGGAGCATGTGGTGATAAAAAGCTACCGTACATCGTGGGAATCATATGTCAAGCTACCCACACCCCCACATCCACATCCATCGTTGTCGTCAAGACCGGAGTATTGTAGGTAGCTCGGCTATCGGCATTTCAGCTGTGATCCTCTCTGGGTAACTTACTATGGTACAAGAGCTCACTCACATGGGAATCAGCTGCTAAACAATATCGTAGATAACTTATACGTCCCGCCTGTCCACGTCCAGACTACAGTAATATCGTCACACGACTGAACACAGCAAGTCGTGTACTTGTTTATATCCATGTTCCTACATGTTGCAGCTGGCTATCATCCCTGCTGGCCTGGTTCTAGAAACCACCTCTTACATTAGAGCTTCGCTAAAGAGCATACCGTTGTGGGAAAACATGCGCACCACAAAACTCCGGCTTGCAGCCAGGCCATCTTACGATCCGATAGTTCGGTCAGAGAAACCCGAGCGCCCATCGTCTGACATGGTGGGAGAGGGAGCAGCGAGAAAGGCCCGCGTCGCGGCCACGAGGAACGTGCTGCAGCTGCGGACCAGCTCTGCATAATCAAGATGTAAAACCCTGTTTTTTTCCTTGCGCGCTGCATCACGGAACCGCAACACCATCGTTACAGTGGGTAGGTAGTGTAGGTAGGTAGTGCAGCGTGCTTACTTACTTACAATGCTACAACATACAAAGTCAGTATTATGTGCCACCCTCCCGAGCAACATGTTGGACTGCATGGCCCCGCAGTATGTACGCATAGAGAGAGAAAGATTAGTAGACGGCCTCGAGCCTTCGGTAAGTGGATCTCGACAGGTACACGAATACTCTCACGTTGGCGCCTCATGTCAGCGGGCCGCGCGCGCATGGGACGACTCAATTTAATGGATAATGAGCGTTGATACGACGGCCGACTCGCCGGAATTAATACTTTATTTACTTTTTAGCGCCTACTAAATATATCCGCGTACCCTAGAATCCAGATGTATGAATATAATTACAGCCAAAGGCCTAGTGAACCAGGAGCCGATATGCAATGTATCTTCAGCTCGTTACACAATTGTCACATGGCCTCCACGCATAAGCATCCTCGTCGTGGCGTAGTCCTTCTGAATGTCCCTACGTAGGTGATGTAGGAATAATCCCACAACGCCAAGCTGTCCCACTATATGCTGTATGCCGTACTGGTATCTCGGATTATACATTACCTCCCGAGTCTTACAAAAGCACCTTGGAGGCCACACTCAGGAGCCACGCAGCATCTTGCCAGCCAGTGCCTTCTTCTCCTTTCGGCGGTGGGACGCGTGACTCGGGGAGCGTGGAGAAACCTTCAAAGTCGATGGTGCTTGCACTGCGTGGATGGCTCTCTGTCTCACCATCCGTCATGTCACCATCAGCAGTATCGGAATCTTCGTCGTTTTCCTCGACGGAGAAGAGGGACCACATCCAGGCCCCTACGCCGCCACTTCGTCGCGTGACCAGTCTCCGAATAGTCGCCTCGTCCGCCTTGGTCGTGTCGGTCTCAATGGCCTCCAGCTTCTCGTCCAGCCCGACAAAATCCGGCCCTGGTATATTCTCCTCGGTGAATTCCTGGCTGAAGTAGTCGCCTGGGGTAACCCGTTCTAGCGGCGTTTTCATCCGACTTCTGCTCCTAATTCTGCTGTGTGAACGACTGCCGTAACGACTCCCGGGTGTAACAGGGTCCTCGTCAAAACCAACCACACTGCCGCGTCGGCTATTCCGTAAACTAGCGAGCTGCCTCTCTCGAGCGAGCTCCCGTTCATATGCTTCTTCATCAGGATCCCGCATTCCCGTGAGACTAGTCGAGCTCGCCCTCGATACAAGCCATGCCTGGCCTTTAGACTCGCGAGCTTCCGAGCTGATCAAAGCGCCAGTCCGCAGCACCCAGTCGCTATCCCTTCGTTGGTCCTCATCATGACGATGCCGTTGGAGAGGGGAGAGACCGTTTATGGCATGGCGGCTTCCCTTGTGTACGTGAAGGTGGGTTGTAGACTTGCTTTTGCCTAATGAGGTGCCCGCATCGGGAATCGATGCTCGTCTGCGAGGGGAATTGGATCGTGTTTGTGAGGGTGATTCGAGTAGTCGAGGAGTCGTTGGAGCCGATCTACCCTGCAGGTAGGAAGGGTTATGGTGGAGTGGAGGAGCAATGAACTCGGGGAGATACTCGGCGTCGTTCAGGGGCATCTTGGTGGTCAGGGGCGCGAGAGAGGGGTAATTCAAGTTGGTAGCCGAACGGTTCTTTTTGCGCACATGACTGGCATGCTGTCTGTAGGCAACGTCCATGTTGAATGAGCCGGTTCGGTGTTGTGGAATGCCTGATAGTGTATAGTATGCTACAGAAACAATACAAACGAGGAGTCGTGGATGAATGGATCAGAAGTCGGGTGTGCTAAACGATTAAGGACATCTGGGGTCCGACGGACGGACCGAGATTTTGATGGGGAAATGGAGCACAGATGCCGAAACAGGGATCAGCAGACGTATGTTGAAGTCTGGGGTTGCTGGAAATAACAGAGCTCAAGTACAGCATATGCTTAGCCTTTTTGAACCATTCCCTAAGACCGAGGTTCACCGCCAGGTCATTTCTTGGTAGGTATAAACAGGGCGAAGAATTCCAGCTCTCAATTCCATGAAACGGACCGGCTTTGCTACGATTGGCAGGCTATTCCACTAATACTATATGGGTACAGTGGCTATCGACCTACCTTCTGGGTAGTGGAGATGGAGCACTGAGCTAAGGGCTAGACCAGCCGGTGCGTTGCCGTTAGAATTTTACACGGCAAAAGTTATACCTCTAGGTACGTCACAGAGAGCACAGAGCACAGATGGGGGAAATCAACGTACAGTGTGTAGATATATAGGAAAAGTCTGATGGCACTGTCTTTCAACTACCGCCTACCTAATCTCAAGCAACCCAGCCTGGATAGCGGGCACTTGGTAGGCAGGTACCGTAGAAAAACACCAACAGACAGGAGTATCCAAGATGCGCTGAACACTAGCATATGATCGCCGCATACAACTAACATCTGAACGCAAAGATGCGGAATCTGCGGAATATTCGGTACAATGCCTGGAATACCAGCACAAACTTCCAGGGCAGCGCCATTACGTCAACTTGCTGGGACCCAGCGAAAGACGAACTTTTATGTACCCTCGGCCCAGACGCCCTGGACGGTCGCATCCGACTGTTGAGGATTTTGGAGCATGTGAGAGCCTCCTCAGTAGATGTGTAAGTGGGCACAGTTCTTTCATGAAACGAATAAAATAAATGAGAGAAAATAAAATTCAAGTTGATTTCAGATACACATAGTGTAGAAGCTTACAGCTAGCTCACAGTGAATGCCAAGAAGTCGCCTCGTGGGATGCTCCAAGCCCAAACCCGGACCTCGCTGTCGACAGGGTAGTCAGCCTGCACCATTTCGCCGATAGCCTGACAACATGTCTCGTCTTAGAAGGGGGCGATATTGTTGTTGTCCAGGAGTCAGAGAGCTCGTCTCCGGCGGACGGCGTGCACATCGAAATCATGGGCTCCATTGATGAGGGTATCACTGCTGCGAGCTGGTCGCCTGATGAGGAGCTCCTAGCTGTTACCACTAAGGCCAACACTGTGGTTTTCATGAGTCGCACGTTTGATGGTATTACGGACATGACTATGACGGCGGAAGACCTAAAAGCCTCGAAGCATGTATCCGTAGGCTGGGGAAAGAAGGAAACACAGTTTCAGGGAAGGGGTGCTAAAGCAATGAGAGACCCGACAATACCTGAGAAGGTAGACCAAGGAATCATAAGCCCTAATGATGATGGTAAAACTTCCATTAGCTGGAGAGGAGATGGTGCGTACGTCGCCATTAGCGCCATTGAGGAGGGTATCCGCAGAGTTATCCGAGTATATTCTCGGGACGGCGTACTGGACAGTGCTAGCGAACCTGTTGATCACATGGAGAGTGCGCTGAGCTGGCGCCCAGCCGGCAATCTGATGGCAAGTATCCAACGTCTTGAAGACCGAGTGGATGTCATATTCTTTGAGAGAAATGGCCTGAGACATGGCCAATTCTCATTAAGATCTCCCGAGGGCAGGACCTTGGCTAATGATGAGATACACCTATCGTGGAATTCGGATTCAACTGTGCTGGCGGCCACACTTGATGACAGAATTCAGCTCTGGACAATGGGTAATTATCATTGGTACCTGAAGCAGGAGATATCTATCGAAAACCAACCCAGCCAATTTGTGTGGCACCCTGAGAAGTCACTGCGGTTCAGCGCCGCTTTCACAGGTAAGTTAGCTAGATGTCATTCCGAGATCTTTCATTCTAAAGTGAGCTATAGATAAGCTTATACAAGCGGAATACATCTTTGAGGTGGCTCATGGCTCTCTCACACCACCATACGATTATGGTGCCGTTGCCGTCATTGATGGTCAAAAACTCAAAGTCACCCCTTTTCGAACAGCCAATATGCCACCCCCTATGGCTATGTTCGAGCTTCCTATTTCATCGCCTGCCATCGACGTGGCGTTTTCACCAGCCAACACATTTATGGCCGTACTTCATCAGACTGGTGTTGATTTGTATCAGTGGACAACCAAAGAACAGAGATCTTTGGCTCCACGTCTCTTAGGAGTTACAAATTTCGCTAAGGAACATTCAAGAGAACACCTCTTACCACTTCAGATTTACGTAACTGAGACATTTTCTATTCACTGCCTATGCGCCGGCGAAGAGGGCCCATTAATATTTTCTCAAATGTTCGATTCCTCAAGCGGTGAATTTTCACCAGCTACTACCTTGTATGCTGGGTCTATGTTTGGCTTTTCCCGCTTGACGCAAGCTATTTCCGAAGATGTGGTCACTCAAGATGCATTTGGCAGGCTCCACGGCGTTGCCAGTCAAGCCGATGAGTTATACTCGGTCCGCCATAACTCTCAGCTTCCCTGGAGCGAGATTTTAGACCTAGCTGGCAATATCATTGCCATAGGACTCTCGCGCAACGGGCATCTTTACGCAAACACGCGTCTTCTGCTCAAAAACTGCACTTCCTTCCTAATAACACCGGCTCATCTCATAATCACCACTACAAATCACCTTCTCAAATTTATCCATTTGGCGGACGTAGACTGTAAGTGTTCGGGAGCCTATTATTTTTGACTGTTACTGATCATCATTAGCCTTAGAGGTCCCCCCCGATGATCCCGAAACGGATGAAAGATGTCGAAGCATCGAAAGGGGCGCCAGACTCGTAACAGCCATGCCTACCAATATGAGCCTAGTCTTACAAATGCCCCGGGGCAATTTAGAGACGATATTTCCTCGAGCCATGGTTGTAGCAGGGATCAGAAAACTCATAGAAGCGCTTGATTATGAGAGAGCCTTTGCTTTTTGCAGGACTCAGCGTGTGGACATGAATATTCTCTACGACCATAAACCAGGGCAATTTTTGACCAACGTCGGCCTTTTCCTAGAGCAGGTCCGGGACATAGCGAATATTGATCTTTTCCTCTCCTCTCTACGGTAAGTACTTGATCCCAAGAGTGTGCAATGATCATTGATTAACAAGAACTAAAGGAACGAGGATGTCACCCAAACCATGTATAGAGATACGAAGGCGCCTAAGGGTCTAATTTCAGCTGAAGAGCCATCTCAGCCAAGCATCAATGGCGAGGGTTCTTCTAAAGTCAACACGATCTGTGATGCGGTGTTGTCTCATCTACAAACGCGGAAGAACAAAGACCATGGGACGTTACAGAATATTATCACGGCCCATATATGTAAAACGCCACCTGCTTTTGAAGACGGTCTTCGAGTAGTCGCTACACTGATGAAAGAGGATGAGCAGCTCGCTGAAAAAGCCGTAGAACACATCTGTTTCTTAGCAGATGTTAACACGTTATATGATGAAGCTCTAGGTATATATCACCTAGATTTAGCTCTCTTGGTGGCGCAACAATCGCAGAGAGACCCTCGAGAATATCTCCCGTTCATCCAGAATCTCCACCAGCTCCCAAAATTACGAATGAAGTTCGCCATCGACGATCACCTCAACAGACACGAAAAGGCCTTATCCCATCTAAAAGATACACAAGCACACCAAGAAGCGCAAGATTACACAGTCAAGCACTCGCTCTATTCCACGGCCTTGCAACTATACCGGTACGACACTACGAACCTTGCCATTCTGAGAGGTCTATACGCAACACACCTAGAATCTCGGTCAAAGTACCGAGACGCTGGCCTCATCTACGAGTCACTGCACGACTACACCGCCGCCACGCGCTGCTACCGCGCAGCCGGCGTCTCCTGCTGGCGCGAATGTCTCTTCGCGGCACAGCAGCAGACGCCCGCCCTCTCCTCGGACGCCGTAGCCGAGCTCGCCTCGACGCTCGCAGAAGCCGTATACGAAGCCAAAGACTACGCCGCCGCCGCGGCCATCCACCTCGAGCACCTGGGTTCCCTCGAGGCCGCCATCCCCTGCTTATGCAAGGGCTACCTCTTCGCCGACGCCATGCGCCTCTGCATGCAGCGCGGGAAGCCAGACCTCCTCCCGACCCTCTTCGACACGGGGCTCGCCGACGCGCTGGGCAGCAGCACCGAGTTCCTCGCGGACTGCAAGGCGCAGCTCCTCGCGCAGGTGCCGCGCATCATAGAGCTGCGGCGCAAGGCGGCCGAGGACCCCCTGGGCTTCTACGAGGGGGAGCGCGCGGGCGGGGCCGACGTTCCCGACGACGTATCCGTGGCCGCGTCGTCGCGCGTTACGGCCGGCGGCGCGAGCTTGTTCACGCGGTACACGGGCAAGAACAGCGTCGGCACGCTCGGCACGGGCGTGTCGCGCGCCACGAGCAAGAACCGCCGCCGCGAGGAGAAGAAGCGCGCCCGCGGCCGCAAGGGGACGGTCTACGAGGAGGAGTACCTCGTCAACAGCGTCCGCCGCCTCGTCGACCGCGTCGAGGCCACGCGGCCCGACATCGACCGGCTCGTCGCCGCCCTCGTGCGCCGCGACATGGTCGACCGCGCCCGGGCTATTGAGACGCTTGCTGCTGAGGTTGTTGAGGCGTGTGTAAAGGCTGTGAAGGACGTGTTTCCGGGCGCTGGGAAGGAGAAGGAGAGAGACGCGGCGCAGCAGCAGCAGGGAGATGCGGAGGAGGAATGGAGACCTGTTGGTGGGGATGCCGTCCTTGCTGAGGCGCTGGAGGCTGCGTGGCGCACGCAGGAGCCGCCGGTCATCAAGGCTTTTGAGAGAATGTCGTTGCTGGGCTGATTTTCCATAAGATGATGGTAGGTACCTATCGGAGGCTCTAAGTCGGGGATAGGCAGAGCGAACGAGAACGAGATGGAAACGGGGCTGGGTAAAAGGTAGGAGGCTAGGAGGTTAGGGGTCAAGGATGGGTTGTAGTCTACGACCATTAACGAAACCAATAAAAGCAATGAATTTCACACTGAATGTTTTTGAGTAAAGTTTCTATATTTCTCTTTTGACTCGTCATCCTTTCTAGCTCGTGACCAAATGCCTGGGTGATGATGTAGCAGTATATACATGTATGATACAGATCTTTGGTAGGGGGGTAACGGCCACAGGTGTAGGGGTAAATATGGAGGTATTCTACAATTATCCTAACTCGGCCCCGCCATCACCGCAAAAGCCATCCCCAGAGCCCTCGCTTTACGCAGAGGCCGGAGGAGGCGACGGCTCTACAGTCGAGCTTGTAAGAGGTGGTGGCGCCTCCGTCGATGTCCTAGACGGTAATACGTCAGACACACCGGCGGCATTGAGCGTCCTCTCGCGGTTCTTAGCAATGACCTCGCCGATCTTCTCGAGCATCTCCAGCGTGAGGCGCGGCTTGCCCTTCTTCTTCTTCTTCTCGCGCTCGGCGCGGTGGAACTCCTGCAGCGGCGTGCGCATGCTCTCGATGAGCTTGGCGCGGTCCTTCTTGGCCTGCTCCTCGGCCTCGAGGCGCGCGATGTACTCGGGCTCGTGCCGCGTGCGGAAGCGGCTGTACTTGCCGCGCAGCTCGTCTATGACGGCCTCGGGCATGGGCGGGCGCAGGAGCGTGGGGACGAACGTCCTCTCCTCGACGTCGATGCGCGCCGTGTCGGCCTTGTGGGCCGGGAGGTTCGGCTCCTCCTTCACGGGCCACGGGATCGAGATGTTGAGCCCGGGCACCACGCGCTGCCAGCGCCGCTTGCCGGTTACGCGGTCCGTTACTAGCCCGCTGTGGACCAGCTGGTTGATGATTACGTCTCGCGTTTTGCCGGTCGCGGGGTCGGTTATAGGGTGGACGAGCCGCACAGCAGAGATGGGCAACGGGAGCTCTATATTGGCGGCTCGCATGCCATTCACTTCTTTTCGCAGAATTTCAGCAACACGGATATTAGACTAGTGCCATCTTCGAGGTTAGTTTATAGTTCCATCCCGGCTTCTCCGTGCCACGAAGTCGTGAATCCAGCTAATGCCAGCATGAAGAGGAGAATCCAGATACGCACCTTATTCAGGTCGAGCACCGTGACCTCGCCTGTGTCGTGGTTGATCTCGGAGATCTTGCCTATCCGTCCCTTATCGGGACCGTCGAGCAGGACGACGCGGTCCCCCACGGCCAGGTTCAGATAGTAGGCACCGCCTGCCCATTGGCAGCGGGCGTTACGCACGGCGAGCGGGAAACGGACAGCGCCCGAGGACCGGCCCTCGCCAATGGCGCCGTAGGCGTCGTGGAACTTGCCTACGTCGGTCCGCGGCGACAGAGCCCCCATGGCCCAGTCGTCCCGGATGGCCTGCTTCCCCTCCTCCACCTCGTCCCGAGCCAGCGACAATTGCTGCTTAGTCTGCGTCGCAGCCTCTTTCTTTATTCTTTTGTAGCGTGTGAAGTCCTTAGCCTTCTGGCGCTTGGCGGCCACCCGCTCGGCCGTAGCCACGCGGCGGAGGATCTTCTGCATCCTCTCCCTCTTCCTCTTCTTCCCTCTCTTTCCGGGTTATAGGTACGGCAAGTTCGAATTCGAATGTCGGGAATGGCGTATGTAGAGGAGTGCGTTAAGAGGAGGTCATGGCGAGCCACGTGCGAGGTAATGCGTAGGTCCCGGTTCGGGTCTGCAGTGCCTACCTATCTCTCTATAAGTTGGCGGCTTGTATGGATCGTTCGTTTTCGCTAGGCCAAATTTTTGGGAGCTCTGCCGGTGGTCAAGCCTCTATTGGCGATTGGCAGTACCGTTCCTAGTATCAGAGACTACCCAGAGTTGGGCCAATCAGCTGTCGGGAATTTATGCACCCTTGACCCTGACCCCGGAATATTCCCCCGCCGTATACCGAAGCCTGCCACCTGCTTGCAGATGTAAGCAACGGGAGTACCTGGGCAGGATACGTGAGGCAACTGTCTTACGGTCCCGTCTCACAGTCACCATTGAACTTGCGTGGTAGGTAATACGCATAGTACATCGTAGGTATGACGCGGTGCAGCAAGGGATACCTGTTTAGGTATATTCCGCAGGGAATCTATACAAACAATAAGTTTGATGTATTCTGCATTTTTCTACAGTTTGATGATAGCTGGCAAACGCCTAGGTAGTAGTGGTGATGATGATGACGATGATTATGCTATGTTCACTGTTCGCCTACTCCTGCGATCTGACGTTGGTATTAAGATATCATCGCTCAGTAATAAACCATAATAGTTATCGTCAGCAACTTTTTCGGCGTCTAATATGAAGACCATTGGTCTACAGTACTTATCCTAAAACATGTGGGCAGCCCGTTACCGATTATGTATGTGCTGCTGTCGCAGTCTCGGGATGGCTACCTACCTGCAGGTTTGCCGGTCCAGGCCCTTTGTTGCTGTTTCGGATGCATCCAGGTACCTACTTTGATCTTCCCCCTAGTTAGCTGGAGCTTAGATAAGACTGGGACTGGGACCACATGGCAAAACCAGTCTTTGGTTGTAACTTAGGACTGTCTCATGTTTTAGAGATAGGTATGCTTAAATGATTCAAGAGGAAGAGAAGGGATGACAGTGATGTGCTAGTTAGGTGACGACCCATTAACATGGGATTCTGCCTCGTCTCAAGTATTTCCCGGATACCTGGGCGGGTAGATACTATGTAAGTATCTAACTTATTGTAGGTTTTACTTAGGTTAGGCTGCTAACTACCTACAACTGTAGTGAGCGTTTCTCGAGGTGCAAAGCCAAGTGCTGACGTATGCGACAGCTCATTTACAAGAACCCCCACAACAACAAGTATACGAAAAATGGTAAGGGCTTGCGTTGCGTAGTGTACTGTAGTACAAAGACAGCCCGTCAGAGAGTGTGGAGAGAGGCTGAGCCGTGGATCATCAGCTGAGATGATGGAAAGACTCTTCTATGCCCTGATTCGGACCAGGTTTCCGGAGCAGGGCACGAACCAACACTTGGTCCAAGAGATGGGCTATGTCAAGTTATATAGTCGGGGAAGAAACGAATACACAGAGGTCTGATCTGAGGTATTCTAGTTATCGTATCGTGCACAATGGAGATTAGCGGTCGCCCCCTTATGATAGGTACTTCTTACTTAGTAGTGTAACAGGTTGTTTAGGAGGTCGGAAACTGACGCTATAAAGGCTTCGGACAATACAGTGCCGGGTCGCTCCGTAACAGCCCCATTCGGTACCAAAGGTACCCTGCCTACTTACCTGTAGGCTGTACAGTAGGCACCTGCATCCTGAAGTGGGTGCTGTCTGCATCGTGCAAGATTCGGCTCTAACACTGTGCTTGGTTGCCTCCAGCCATATATGGAGCGCCTGATAAACAAAGGACCGCACAGTACCGCCAAGGAGCTTTGTTCAGCTGCCGCCCAGCATCCGTCAACTGGTAGGACTTTCAGGACCAAATATGTTGTATGTAGTGATGCGTTATACCTACTGGTAAGACAGTTCGGGACCCCGCTAGAGCCATATCTTGAATCGGATCTCTCCCCTATTCCCTGGTCAGAGCCCTGGTATCTGTTGTAGGTCCCCGTACAGTACCTTTGTAGCTTGCATAGTAGAGCCCTGATTATGCCTAGTTGGGACCGGACAGTGCACTAGACTACAGTCCTATAGGTGTCACAAGCGTATCAGCAGTACTATTCTTACTACGTAAGTAAGTACCTACAGTAACCCAAACTATACACAATCGGCGCACCTGGCAACGTGCCGACATATCGAGGTATACCTGCACATACAGCTGTAACTCGCAGATAACACAGGTCGGGACCTACCAGCCTCTCTTGCCTACCTGGGCCGCTCTAACTAGTTGTACCCTTTCCAGGTCATTCATTCAATTGAACAACAACCTTCTTCTCCTTCCATCCACCTCCCAATCTTCCCCATCTCTACTTCTCCTCCATCTCCGGACCGCAGGAGAGATAAAACCATCGTCTCTTGCCAGGAACAACGCTTCCTCGACCTGATCGCCCGCCGTTTATCTTACCGTATATCCCCTGATTCTGCCAGCGCCCCCAGAGCCGCCTGCGAGCCTTCAGTTGCCTACCTACCCCTAATCCTCCCGCTACCTTCGCACACATCCCATCAACCATCATCATGGCTGAGATTCGCCGAAAGCTCGTGATTGTCGGCGATGGTGCCTGCGGTAAAACCTGTTTGTTGATGTCCGTCGTCCTCGCCAGCTTCCGCCCGCCTTGTTCGCCTCTGCTGACTGTTTCTTCACAGTGTCTTCTCCAAGGGTACTTTCCCTGAGGTAAGAGAACACCTCCGTCATCGTATTCCCGCTGCACGTTGCTGCATTGCCGAGCCACGAACGGCCGCCCGCGTCCGCGTCATACCAACACCAACGCCAACACACGATTTGCACCCCGACCGCCAACGCGCCCTTCAGCCTGCTGCCTCGCATCCATTCCTCCCTTGGATTAAACCGGTTTGGCTTATCACGGCATCGCTGACTTATTGACGTTCAGGTCTACGTCCCCACTGTTTTTGAAAACTACGTCGCCGATGTCGAGGTCGATGGCAAGCACGTCGAGTTAGCCCTATGGGATACGGCTGGTCAGGAAGACTACGACCGTCTTCGACCCCTATCCTACCCTGACTCCCACGTTATCCTCATCTGCTTTGCTATTGACTCTCCGGATTCTCTGGATAACGTACAAGAAAAGGTTAGCCGTAGCCCTTTGAATTCAAGCTCAACGTAATCAACCGCAAGCAACCCGCAGCTAACACGTGCTTAATTTACAGTGGATTTCCGAGGTCCTCCATTTCTGCCAGGGCCTGCCCATCATTCTCGTTGGCTGCAAAAAGGATCTGCGCTACGACCCTAAGACCATTGAGGAGCTCCGCAAGACCAGCCAGAAGCCCGTCTCTCCTGAGGAGGTAAGTTACTTACAGCTTTCTTTTAGGTTGACAATGGCTATAATCTTGATTCACTCGAGATGGTTTCTCACTTGTCATTCATAGAGACTATCGATAACTAACATTTGAATGATAGGGTGAGGATATTCGTAAGAAGATTGGTGCCTACAAGTACCTAGAGTGCTCGGCCAAGACCAACGAAGGCGTTCGGGAGGTCTTCGAGCATGCCACCCGTGCTGCTCTCCTCTCCCGCTCCCGGGGCCCAAAGAAGCACTCCAAGTGCTTGATTCTCTAAATCACTCTAAATACCCACTGATGACACCTTTGATATCCCAGCCTGGTTCAGCATTGCCTTCGAGTCTCACTTGCGGACAACGTACCCCCGATGATCAAGATCTTCACGGATGAATGAGTCGAAGCGGTTCCGCATCATGGTTTTTGGCTGGAGTTTGATCCGTCTACTCTCGCCTCTACCTCGACGGGCGTGCGACTCAGGTTGGCTTTCACGCACCTTGTAGTTATAACTGCAAGAATAATAGTGACGGATGGTGGTTCTTGGGGCACTTGGTAAACAGAGACCTGAGGATATACACACACTGCAGTTGGAGGAGAGGGGTTGTAAGAGTGGCGGGGAGTGCGGTTGGTGCGCCTCGCGCGTATCTGTGGGTGTGCTGAGTGTCCGCGTGTGTGTTCAGTCTGGCCAGCCCGCCCCAGAGAATACGGCTATATCATAAATCTTTCTCCTTTTTACTGCTGTCTCGATTGTTCCGTGTTAAATCAACCGGAGATAGGTGCTTGTTCCTAGGGTTACTCTTTCTATCTGTCTTTCTCCATCCAGTATTGTTTGATAATGCACATGTCTTGAATTTCCAAGGGAATAGTGTTTGACACGGTCCGCCCGCGATTAAGCCGATCCAGAGGAGATCTCTTGCATCCGACTGATCATTATCCCGAGTACCAAATTGCCCTGCTTTGAAGTGCATTGTCTAGTTACTTCGAAACAACTCGAAGGCCCAAGAGACAATACGGCATCTATGAGTCACCGGTGTTCCGACGAGCACAGTCATATACTCCTCAATGTGTCACATAGTTGCCTATACCAAATCCGTTAAGGGATTTACTGGCATTATGTCACCGCTGCAGATGACAATTCCCTTTCTCCATTTCTTCTATTGTTGTTGACTTGTGGGTAGGTACTGGATACGCTTTGTTTATTGCATGGGATTCAGCTGCCCTGCCTACCTGCGTGCCCATACCTGCGTGTCTGCCATTGCAATAGGAAGCGACTGTACGTTCCTTGCTTGGGTATTTGAGTTGTTGGGATAAGGCTGGCTAGGGGCACGTGCCTGTTTTTAATGGAGCTGTCAGCGTCTGAATAGGGATCTAGGGTGAGATCGTGTGAACTAGCTGTTGGTTAGATAGGGGTTGCTTGAAGCTTCATGCAGCATACAAGCTATGCATATAGTGAACAAGGCTGCATTGAAGCTTTGGTACGGATAGGTTGATCTAATTCAGATGGCAGTCTTTCGTTCTACTCTATTTCTTAGTTGCGGACCCCTCGTTGAACTTAGTTATTTCGTACTTCAGATTGTCAAGGTACTTTTACCCGATCCTTAACATGTTGGAATTTAACACAGCCAGTCTTATGTACGAAGCTCTTCAGCTACCTACAAGGTCTTCGTAAGCTACGCGCAGAATCACTTAAATGGTGCCTATATATCAAATACGCAAACATGGGAGGGGTGGTTTGTTTGGAGTTTGATTTACCAGGTTAGACTGAGTAAGTAGGCAAATGAGTGAGGGAGTGAGGGAGTGACTATCTGAGAAAGACAACGGACGACCAACTCGCGTACTCTCGGCTCTCGGCTCTCACCACTTGCTCTGCTGTGCTGTACTGTGCTCTGCTCTTTCTTCTGGGTTTTCTGTTGTTTTTTTCGTCTTTCTCTTTCTTTGGGGGCTTGTCCTGTATTGTATTGTACACCCTGCTACTACGCCGGACGGGCTCTGGATATTAGGTGTGCAAAGCTCGATGGCAATGGCAAATATCAATATTCACTTGGCGCCAACACCGATCCCAACCCCAACCCCAACCCCAAAGGAAACCGGTAGAGGGACCCCATTCCTTGCCTCTCCCTGAACGTTCACGGCATGTCGTGTCTCCGTTAGAGTAATGATGGTTTGTGCGTCTAGTTAGGGCAAGTCTGAGGAAGGATACTGTTAGTCCCGTTCTTGTTTCCCAGTACAGCCAGTGAGGAGGCTCGAGGGTATGGTATTTGTGACAGATAGATGGTATAACTTACAGCACCGCAGGCGCCGCATGTCTTGCTGTCGCCAGAGAAGGAGGCACCGCACTTGGGGCAAGCTGAGTTATGCATTTTGCAGGTTGGTGACTAGGTAGATGAGGAGGTAGTCTTGGTGTAATGTGCCTAATTCCTTTAATCTTAGTAGAGTTTCTTAGAATCCGTCTGCTCGGGAGTTTGCTCGGTTGGGCCTTAGAAGACGGATGTTTGTTGATAGGTTGGTTAGAGCTAGGGACTACTAGTCTCCGCCTAAGAGCAATACCAGTCCTAGTTATAGTACTCTTATCCTTATGCCACCATACTTTGCAAATACTAGGTACGTTGAGATATGGGGGCAAACACGATGCAAATGATCTCTATAAAAAAGTTTATTCCCCAAGGGATATGTGAGGGATAGCAGAAATGACGAGAGGTGGAATAGAAGTAGAGGGTAGGGCTTACTAGTGAAAAGGTCGTTTGCTAAGCAGACAGTAGTAGAAGATAACAGGAAGAAGTAATAGACGGGGTCGAGGTCGTTTTCATCGACGTCCTCACTCCTCGCTTATATATAGCAACGCATCAGCAAGCTACCACGTATCGACTAACACGCTTCGACTTCCACCGGACCCCTCTTCGCCCCCATTCAACTAGGTAGAAGCGGGGTTGGCCTGGTCCTCCTCGGAGGGAGCCACCTACGTATCTACGATTAACTTACTACATTACTCCTCACTTACACCTTGATCCGGCCTGGTGATACGGCAGCTACGTGCAACTGTGCCCGGATCGTATTGGACGGGGACGAGAATAACAATCAAGCAGGTAGCCTCCACCGGCCGGGTGGGCTGAAGAAGGGGGCCACAGGCAAGGAAGGAAAAACATCTGATGCCTCGTGGGTGGTGGTGCGGCGTTGTGGGCGAATGGCCATGCAGCTACGGCTATGCATGCATCCGCTGGTTGGTCATTTGATGGGCTAGCTGCGGGCTTGGTGCGTGTGTAAGTAGTGCAGTTGGCTGTGTGTCTGTGTCCGTGTGGGTGGGAGGTTCTTCTTCTTCTTCTCTTCTCCGCGTCACGTCACGCCTTGTCTGACATAGTCTTCGGTATCTAGTGTCTAGATAGGTCTTGGCTTGTCTGCCTGCCTATGTTGGATACCTACTACGTAGATAAGTCGGCCGATATTTCAAGACACTACGGATAAAGCCTCTAGGGACCTACAATGCTAGATACGGCATCCCATATCCCATGACTCCGCGGGGCCATCGGATGTGGGTGTTCTCGTGGGTGAATCGTGTTTCCTGTGTGAGTGGGCTATCATGCAAAGCACTTCGAGATTCCGGCCGTCCATATACTGCTTGCTTGCTTGCCTGCCTTTCTTTCTGCACGAAGGGACCGCGTATTGATGTCGTACGTAGTATACCGCACTGCACGTACACAGAAGCAGAAGTAGCACATGTATACTCATTGTTATTAGGTAACACCATCGAGTATGAAATGTTGATCGAAGGCTTGCTATAGGTAGATCTTTGAGTAGAAGAACCGAAGGTCGCCAAGCCCGTCTGTAAACCCCCCACCGACTTACACGTGTAGCTAGACTAGGTATGTCTTACATATTACCTCCGAGCCGAACTTCCAACCATCTTCTATACCGGCCGAAGCAAGGATACGTATGAGACAAACAGCAGTTTATCGCTTTGACAGTTTAGTATCCGCCGTATCAACTTACCTACGTAGATAGAACACGAACCCGAGCCTGGCCCGGAGTATCTCCCATTAACACGCATCCCTCTTCTCAAATCAAACATGACCAAACAAATAGACGGACAGACGGACAGACAATCCACTTCCTCATCCACTCCAACACCGCGCTAAGCGACAAAGCCGTTATAAAACTAGGGAGACGACGATGGACCCATTTCCATTCTTCTCTCACATGTCCACCCACATACATACATACAACGTGGGCGTGAGTGAGTGAGTAAGCCCCGGACAAAAGCCGACTTTACCTAAATTAAGGTAAAGAGAGATCTACCTACCTGCCCGACCCCGACCCCGACCCCATGCGAGTGCAACCCGTTGATAATGCATCTCGATCGATTGGTTCCGGGCTGTCCCAAAACCTCCGGGGGGTTTAGCTTCGTTTCGTGGCTGCTTACATACATACTTACGCTTAATATATAGTATTTAGTTGACGCAGTAGGGAGGTATACGTGTGTATGCGTAAATGGGACGAATCGTGGGATTGGACTGGAGACAATAATGGCAGTCGTCTATGATTGGCTCGAGATACCCAGATGAAAGGCAGTTGGCGTTCTGGGGTCATCCGACGGCCTGGGAAGATAGGACTTTACATGCCTATCGGTATACCAGCTCTGGAGATGTAAGACCGCAGATCCCCGATGAATGACCTACACCACGCTAGACATGTAGAATGGCGTAGGACTCTCACGTGGGTGATAGGACCCTGAGACTACTCAGCCTAATATTAGGACGAGGGCGAAGACTAATGGACTATCAAGATGGATAGATGGATAGACAAATAACCCGTGATCATGTGGAAGAGTACAGGTACTGTCTTCTATGTAGAATCGAGCTTCTAGTTTATTCCGTTATTTCTAAAACAGGAGCAATCTCACCGAGCCCGTCCGAGTTCTATCCGGCTACTTTACAAAACTAGATGTCATGGCCGCCAATATTCAAGCCGAATGCAAAACAATAGCCCCGAGTCTTTTCCGTGGTTGTAAATGAACCCCTTGCATGCCTAGCTAGATGCCGATACGAAAGATGCTTAAATACTACAAATACATATTATATATACGTCGAGTTAGGACGAACGTGGTCACACGCATTTAGCGGGCTCACCTCCGCCTGTAAGATAAAGTTAGCCTGGTGTATACCGAAGTCGATGTCAACGAATGGATCATAAGAATGCCTTACCCTTGATTACCCTAGCCCCGGTCTGCAGCACGCTAATGAACATGATAGCGCAGCCAAACGCCACGACGCCCATGGCGACGTACGTCCTCCAGGACCGGGAGCTTAGTTTGATATAGCACAGAGGCGGTAATATATAGGCCAGAGCGGCCGCGCTCGTGGCGCCGACGAGCTCGAAGACGATGCCTAGATCGCATGTAAATAGACTGAGCGCCATGGCCGAGGTGACAAGCGCTGAGCTATAGATGAGGTGTAGATTCATGTTGAAAGGTTCGCCGGGAAACCAGTAGTTGAGCATGACCTCGCGGCAGACGAAGGCCTCGAGGGGGAGTGTGGTGAGCATGTTCAATCCGAAGCACAGCCGCGCAATCGTCACCATCGTATTATCGGCCGGAAAGTTGTTGAGCACGTTCCCCAAGGTTTTATCGCCGAAGGTTAGAAATCCCGCCAGTGCCATGATTAGGCACGCGACCATCGATACGCCCGTGGAGTAATGCGTCACAGTCGCGAATCGGTCTATCGTAGGGGTCTTGAGGGAGCCGTAAATTAGGAGGGAGTTATGCTGGCAAACGAAAGCTAGTGATAACAGTTAACAGAGTCCCGACAGGACCAGATTCCCCAGTCAATGGGAGACGATATTGTACATACCAAATGAAATAACGCCTACAGCCTGGAATAGACCGTCGTTAATCGTGAGTAATGGGGTGGTAAAGGAACCCCGGTCCGCTAAAGGAGTGAGGGCACCTTGTATGACAACGGTGGCTACGATGATGCCCATGCTAATGAGAGCGAGTGTGCTCGCTTTTGCCAACTATATTGCTCCAGTCAGCATATTTCGAAAACCCAGACCCCGGAAGATAATCATACCTTGGCAATATCTCTATATAACGTCAACGGGTAACTAATACCCAGAATAAAAATAACAATAACGACCTTCCTATCACCAAGAAAGCGCAGAACAGGTATCTCGTGCAAATTCGGCCAGATGGCGCGGAAGACGGGCGGGATGGAGTCGCCGACGATGACGCCGAAGGCGACCATGCCGCCGAACGCAAAGGCCCACTGGGCGACGCTGATGGCGATCAGGCCGGTCTTGCCGAAGCAGTGCTCGACGGTGCCCTGGAAGCTGCTGGCGCCGCTGAGCTTGCTGTTGATGACGATGAGGCGGATGGTCCAGTCGATGACGACGGTCAGGCCGACGAGCAGCACGATACCCGCGACGAGCCCGGCGTCGCGGAACGCGTACGGCTGCCCGATGATGCCGGCGCCGATGATGCTGTTGGCCATGTTCATGAAGGCGGACCGCAGCCCGGACTTGGGCCGCGTGCGCTCGCGCTCCGCCCAGCTGTGCACGTCGTCGCGCGAGAGGCTGTTCGCCACCGTCACCGACGGCGCCTCGATGTCCGTCAGCAGCGGCCGCCGCGCCGTGCGGTCTGGGATGCCGGAGCCCTCGGGGTCGAGGGGGTCGAGGAAGTCGAACGAGTCGCGCGGCGGGAGAGCGTCGCTGGGGGCACGTGTGCCGTTGGCAGTGGCAGTAGGAGGGATGTTGGTAGGTCGGAGATCGAAGCGCACTCGATTGGGTGTTCTCGGGGTCCGGGGACCCAGCAGAGAGTCATGATCATCAGTATCGTGGCTGTGGTTGTGGTTGTGATTATGTTCAGGGTCGAAGTCGTGATGGCTGTCGCCGCCGGGATGCACTATGAAGCCATCCTCGTCCTCCTCATCGTCCTCGCCGTCGGATTCGCGGCCGGCGAGCAGGCCATGGCGTTCTTCGTCCTTGGGAGGAGCGGCATTGGGATGTGAATTGTGGTCTGCGACATCATCATCGTTCGGTTGCTCGCTGCGGGAGCTGTTGCGGTTCGTGGCCTTGGCCATTGTGTTGAATTGTCTTATCGCGGGAGCATCTTGCGCAAGGCTGAGTTATCTAGTTATACTCTATATTCTACTGGCCAGTAGACACATTGTTGTTCGGCAGGCTGACATTTGGATGTTGTAAGCTGTTGGTCCTAGTTTAGATAATAATTCCCAATTCCATCCTACAGAAACGGTAGGTAGGCATTGTACATCATGCCTTAATAAGTAAGTAATTAAGTACTAACTTACCTACGTTAACTCTTGGGTCCCACTTCTACTCGGCTTACACCCTTTTTACCTATCCAACCCCTTTAGTATAATACTTAATTGTCTGTTTTGACAACATAAGAACTGACACCCTACTTACGATCGCTTTTATTTAAGTAAGGACCTTTTTATCTTTTGTGAGGCAGGAAGCCTATCCAAATTTTTATAAAAAGCCACCAATGCTTCACTCACCCAAGCGGTTAACCGGACCAGCTTAACTAACCCCTGAACAGCTATTAGCGACTTTACGACATAAACCAAGATACTGTTGCAAGTGATTCACAGCGAAATACCTACAGCCAGAGCAGCGCACTATATAAATAAGTATACGCTAGATAGATATCGACGAACGAATTACGGGCTCTAAGCCCATCTCGGCGTATTGACGATTACATGAGCCCCGAGAAAAGGCCAAGTGAGGACCGTCTTATCCCATTTCCTGCTCGACATCATTATCCTTGAACATGGGGCCCGGCTCATACCATCTCGTACTAACTAAACAATCACTGAATCTGCTTCATCACAGCCTCCATATCCAGCATAGGCCATAACTCAACGAATTTCCCATCCAAGAGGCGATACAGCGCGAACTCGGTCGCGTCGACGCGGCGGCCGGTGGGCTCGACGTCCTGGAACACGCCCGTGTGCGTGCCGCCGAGCCTGAGGTGCACGTAGACCAGATCGCCGTCGACGGCGAAGTGCCAGACCTCGAGGCGCCAGTCCGCAAAGCCCGCCACCATGGACTTGGCGCGCTCGATGAGCTGCGCCGGCGTCCGGGGCTCGCCGTTCACCAGCACGTGCGGCGACGCGTAGAACTGCTGCATGCGGTCAAAGTCCTGCTCGTTGCAGGCGTCCAGGTACGACTGGTAGAAGTCGCGTATTTTGAGCTTCTCCTCGGCTGGGGGAGGAGAAGTTTCTTGCGAAGTTGCCATGGTTTGGTGATTATGGAATCCGGGGACAGCTGTGTCTGTCGAAAGTCTTGACTCTATCTAGATGCCGAATGCGGGGAGATTGAAGCCGGACAAAAGACAGGCGTTGCGTAGGCTCTCGGAAACCGAGACGAGGTAGTAGATATATTAACAAGTAGTCTGTCTCTCAGATAACCGTAAATCAAGATTGTCTTATCTTCCCGGGGGTCTTTAAGTGAGCGACTACGTCGAATTACGTATGGTTCAAGTGTTCAGCGCAGAATGTGCATGTGAGCTAGCTAGTTGGTTTATGTAAACGAAACTGCTGTTGAACTTGACATTAATAATATAGGCCGTGTACCGTGCTACGTGTGTTGTAAGCGTCCTCGCGGTCATTAGTAACCGCACTGCATTCAGGCGCTACACCACTTGGCATCACGATGGAGGTTAGACCTATTTTGAGGGGCGTCCACACGCCTCGTCGTTGCAAGGTTGTCGTCAGTCAATAAGCCTTTGTTTGAAAGCATTAAAAATCCGGCGCTACTGCAGAACTCAACTCAATAAGCAAAATACAAAAAGTTGTATTATATATATATAGTAAGTAGTGTTCGCGGAGAACCATAGTGCCAAACAAAATATTATTAATCGCTAACCAATGGCAAAACTTCAAGCGTTAGGTTGACCAAATTGCGGTGAGTGCGGATCGAACGCACGGCCTTCAGATTTCATGAATGAAGTTGATCTTCAGTCTGACGTTCTCCCAACTGAACTATCCCCGCAAGCCGTGGAAGAGCGTAGTCATTATGTGTATTAATAGTAGATTCATTTGGCACCTCCCAACTCAGATATCTTCCACAACCCTAGGTAGGTTATTGTCGTAGGGACTTACACCAGCAACGTCTCGGTAGATGTTGCGCGGCTCCTCTCGCATTTAGACTCGGATCCAATTCTTGTTATCGGTTTGGGCTAGAAGATACCTAGCCTTCGTAGTACCTGGGTGGTTTTTTTGGTGTAACCCGACAAGATATGCCCTTGACCCCTTTCTCACATACAGTTTAACATCGTAGATTACTAGGTAGTGTATGTATACCTCTGTATATAAATACTAAGAAGCTAAAAACTACCTAATTATACCTTCTTTTCCATACAAGCAGCTCGTTCCTCAACTTCGTCACACTGCTGCTGGATCATTTCCATAGGGTTTATATTCTCCACCCTGACCGACCCGAGCCTCGGTTCTCGATGGAGCATCCTCTCCGGCCGCGTGCCAGTCTTCGTGATCGTCAAGTTTCTCCCCTTAGTGCTGAGCGGACGCCCATCATCGCGGTCGCCGATGTAGTACGCCAGATCGGCGGTGGGATCCCACTCGGCCTGCGAGATGCCGTCGCCCAGCCAGGAGAAGCGGTTGCCGCGGTGCACAAAGTCCCAGTCCTCGTACCGGGGGTCGCGCAGGGCCTCGAGGTAGTGCAGGGCCGAGCCGGGCCACGTCGTCAGCGTGCGCGACCCGATCGCGTGGTTGTTGTGCGGTTGCAGCAGCCCTCCGTCCAGACCATTTAACGGTCTCGATCGTTACAACACTCACCTTTTGCTCCGTTACCTATATATGTCCCAAAACAACCATTGGTCATCCTAACTGCTCAACACAAGCCCAATCCAATAGCAAGCTGAATGGAGTGTCAATGCCTGTATATCCCCTCTATTACATTGCTTCCGAACTTTCCTAATAGCTAGGGCCTAATGACTCTGCTAGACGGTCGGTTTTACTATGTTAACAGGACTGATCCTAAATAAATTCAACTGTAAACTAACAGGCTATAGACGCTAGATATGCTGATTAAGAAAACAGTAATAGAAATAACGCTTATGCAGGCTTCAGAGCTAGTATCTCTTCTGCCTCTCTGTATTTCCCCTGGTTTTTAAGGACGAGTGCAAGGTTGTTTATGCTAGTAAGTGTAGACGGATGCTCTCTGCCTAGCACTCCTTCCTTTAGCTGTAGTACCTGCCGGTATATTTTCTCGGCCTCCTCGTACTTCTCTTGGTCGCCAAGAACACTGGCAAGGTTATTTATGCTGCCAAGTGTAGACGGATGCTTTCTGCCTAGCACTCCCTCATCTAGCTGTAGTACCTGCCGGTATATTTTTTCGGCCTCCTTATACTTCCTTTGGTTGCTGAGGACGTTGGCAAGGTTGTTCATGCTGGCAAGTATAGACGGATGCTCTTTGCATAGCACTCCCTCCATTAGCTGTAGTGTTTGCCGGTGCATTTTTTCGGCCTCCTCGTACTTCCCCTGGTTGTTGAGAACGATAGCAAGGTTGTTCATGCTGTTAAATGTAGACGGATGCTCTCTGCCTAGCACTCCCTCATCTAGCTGTAATGTCTGCCGGTATATTTTCTCGGCCTCCTCATACTTCCCCTGGCTGTCAAGGACGTCGGCAAGGTTGTGCATGCTATTAAGTGTAGACGGATGCTCTCTGCCTAGGACTTCTTCCTTTAGCTGTAGTGTTTGCCGGTGCATTTTCTCGGCCTCCTCGTACTTCCCCTGGTCGTCGAGGACGTTGGCAAGGTTGTTCATGCTGGCAAGTGTAGACGGATGCTCTCTGCCTAGCACTTCCTCCTGCAGCTGTAGTGTCTGCCGGTATAACTGTTCGGCTTCGCTATATTTGCCAAGAATCGAATAGCTTTTTGCAATATTAAACAGAAGATAGCTATTTTCTTCCGTATTAATCGCACCGTCAATCTCTAGCACTGCTTGCGCATGTGGTAAGTACTTGGTCCACGTCTTTCTGTTTTCATGCTCGGGAAACGGATATTTTTCTGCAAGTCGCTGGACTACATTTATAGTCCATTTCTCCCACTCTCCTTTTTCCTGCAGCCAACTCCGCATAACAAGTCGAACAAGTCGATGCATGTCGAATGAACCTGGCGTATCGCGCTCGAGGATAAACGCGTACGCATTCAGCGACCCGATCGCTTCTGCCATCTTGATCTTCGACGTAACCGGCAAAAGGGATAGCGGGATATCTTTCTCTGCTAGGAGGCATATAAACTTAAGATAATCTGCCGCTTGCGCATTGTGCTGTGAGATGTGCTCGAATGAAATTAGCCACGTTGTGGCAACCGGGTTTTGGGTTCGAGCATGACCTTGATATCGGTGGCGGTCTTCGAACTGTCTACTAAGCAAGTCGATCAGATCGACGTTACTCGACTCGCAGAATTCTAGATACTGAGAGACAGTAATATTCTTATTTAATGTCATGTATGCCGACGCCTGCTTAATAGCTAGGGGGAGGTTAGTTAAAAAGCGAAGCAGACGTTTCGTGCTTTCGGCGGCGCCTATCTGGCTTTCTTTTAGGCCTGTTTGTAACAGTGTAGTAGCTTCAGCGTCGTCCATTTCCTGCAGAGTTATACTGTTCTTCTGCGGTATATCGAGCTGGACCGCAACCTGGTGGTTTCGAGTCGTAAACAAGATCGACCCTTGCTGACTAAAAGGGAGGTAGTTGGCCAGCTTTGCGTCTTGGAACAGCATGTCTACATCGTCGGCATTATCGATGATTAAGAGCCAGCTGCCGGTACGCGCATGTTCTAGGCCTGCCTTAACTAACAATTTAACGTCTGCTTTATCGTCGTCGATGCCCGGGATGTTCAGCAGCTTTCCGATCTCGCGGTAGGCATTCTCAAAACTGGTCAAGTCTACGGCCGGGACCCAAAAGATAGAACAGTCTGGATAAGTGTCGCGGACCTGATAGGCGGCCTCGAGCGCGACCTGGGTCTTGCCGATGCCCCCGAGGCCCTCGACGGCGGTGCGCTGGCAGTCGTCTTTACTGGCGCTCGGCGGGATCCTCTCAAAGAGCTGCTTTAGGATGGCGTCGCGTCCGACGAAGTCCCCGTTGCGCCCGAACGGGACCATGAAACGCCGGTTTCGAGTAGCTTGAGGCGAGTTAGGACATTCTTTATTACGACTATAATACTTCAGACTTACTTTGTTTCCGTCGCTCTATGACGCTCTTCCGGTTAGCACACATATTATAGAGCTCCTCCGAGACCGTCCGGAATGAACGGTCATCTGGTCCTGCGAACTTATTCAATTTAAAATGGTCCGTATATAATTGCGCTCGTCCCCAACCGGGTATGTGGGCAGATTCTTCCTCCACCACCTATACAATATTCAGTAATGTATCAAAAGTTTATCTCGAAAAGTACGTACCCTTCTTCGAGCCCAACCGGCAAGACCAACCTTCTTCCCATAGTCTGAATTGTAAAGTTCAAAAAAGCACGTTGTAGGTATATTCAGCCTATTTCGAAGTTGGCCGAAGGTATGCACCTTGTCTGCTAGGTGTTTGCCGTCTTGCTCCAGCTCCCTGACTATACCATCATGAGAACCTACCGGAGCCATCAACCAAGCAACCTTTGTCGCAAGATTTTGCATATTCGTGCCTCTAAAAGGTGTCCCAAGAGGTACGAAACCGACTGTGCATGCTGGTAGGTCCTTGAGTTCTTCGGTGCCGTCGGCATATAATAAACCCTGGTAAGCAATATGATGTTAAAGTCGATTGTTTGGAGGCATTAGAAACAGTATGAACAGGTTTCATTTACATGTAATACGACTAACCCGCCTAGGCTATGTGCGACGAATATAATAGGGCGTTCTGGAGCATCGGTTCGAAAATTATGCAGGCTCTTTACCAACTCTTCGCCGCAGAGCTCGAGACGGGTCCTGGGGGCATGGGTGTGCCATCTTGACTCGTAGTTGTAGGCTATGGTTCGCGCATGCGGGACTACGTGGGGAAGCATGTTGGCATCTTTGAGCCAGTGGACTGGTGGGTGGTGGCCTTTCTTGTCCTGCCAGGTCCATGACCAGTCCACATTCGAACCGAGTCCATGAACAGCGACGATGCTGAACTAAAGATCAGAATCGCGAATCTAGACTAAGGAGATGTAAAAGAACATACTCGACTTCGATGTCGTTGTTTAGGCCAGGGTATAGAACCTCAAGAGGCGTTCGGTTTGTCGGTCTCTAGCTGAGACTAAGCGGAGTGCCGTCCTCGATCATTTGACGGAATTACTAACTTGTGTGCTCGTGTGAGAACTCTCGCGAGCAACGTCTTCCTGTTGCTCCTGTCGTGAGGCATGTGTGGCCTTGGCGAAAAGGTTGCGTATGCGCCGAACGGGTAGAAGCATCGCGGCGCCTTGTGGAGCTAGAGCCTTGGTCGGGGGTGGGCGTGGGATCGAATGCGGGGCCCGTAACAGTTTAGCGGCCAACTGGCTATGACATAACCTACATTAGTTTCGTCTTAAGGCAATTAAGAAGAACTAGCGAAAAAATAAAGTTCAATAGAATTGTAATTATTAGTGAAGCGTTAGTGTTATTGATGATCTTGGTTGGGTAGGTAGTCAGGGTAAATGTGAGTTGGCGAGGCCGCTTATCATGCATCTCTCCGCCCTGGTAAATTCATAACTGTGGGTGGCGGGACGGCCCATATCGCAGCCCCACTAGTTGCACCGCTAGCTAACTACCTATACCTACTGTAGTAGGAGTAGCTCTAAGGAACACGCCTCCAAGCGGGTAGGAATATGCTATAATTTAACATATCTTATCTAGAACAAAACCTTGCTTGGACACTCTCCCAAGTTTATATTCAGAAAATCAAACCATATCTGGACTTGGAAGTGAGCTTTCTTAGTTCAATTTTAAAAAGCCAACATTGAACAGATGTAAGATCGAGAATCCTTCTGAAGTAGAGCCCACCTAGACCTGCCACCTCTCTCGCTAGACCTCGTCCCCTGCCAGTTGACGATCTTGTAAATGTAACAGCAAGTAGTTACACGGTACATGTACGACTTACTAACTCGCCTCCCGTAGATCAACTCGAACCGCTCAATAGCAACATGGCTATAAAAAGCGCGAAACCAGTATATAAAAACTACCTTTCAAAATAAATGCTTAACCAATTACTCCATTTTTTAGCAAGTATTTTATTCAATATGTACCTACAATAAATATATGTATGCTATAGCTGTTGCTACATAAAATACCTTATAATACTTCTAAGGTTGGCCTTTGCAACTGCGGAAAGTAGCGAAATTACCAAATCTTAGTCCAACTACCAGAATGGGTAAAAGATGGGGCACGCTAGGCCACATATAGAAAGCAGGGGACGAGGTCTAGCCGGGAGAGGTGGCAAGCCTAGGTGGGCTCCTGAAGTAAGGCATGCCGTTTGTAGTTGCATCGATGGAGGTTCATGTGCGACGTGGTTTGAGGGACTGGGCAATCGGACACGCCCGCTAGGAACCCGTTTCTAGGACGCTTTGTGTTACACACCGTAATCATACGTTTATTTATTTGGTAGACCGTCTTTACGTGATGGTAACAGTCGGTCTTTGATATCGCCATGCCACCGTACCGTTAGGGGCTATGCCGGTTTGTAACACATGGATTTATGTATCATGCAACTAAAAATAGGAGGACGGCGCGCGTGCTGCCATCCTTATTGATGGCCTGAAAAGGGGGACCTTCAGTAAAGGACCGACCAAAGCTGCAGGCTTTGTGAGCAAGGGAATATAGGGTGGATAATGCGAGACTTGCAGCAAGCGAGTAAAGGAAGTTTGGTGAGCTTGCCTTAGATGGAGTCAGATTTTTCTACCGACAACTTCCGAGTACATTCTACAGAAGCGCGCAATCTAATAGCATCGTAGGATACACCGGATCTTGCAAGATATCACAGTAATAAACCTAAGAGAGGCCTGCACGGTCCTCAGCCTGGTCTATATAATCTAGCAAAGGGGATTGGCTCGCTCGGATAGAACTTCATCCCTTACGCAATAACTACAAGTCAACTTTGGCATCGCCGGTAGTACGGGCTGTGACACAAGGTCCCAATCCAACATGGCCATCTTCACGAGAGTCCGGGAGAATTTGGAGGAGGTAGACATCATTATCGCTGGAGGTAAGAAATAAACTTCCATAACCCAAGAGTAGAGTTTTGATAGCTGTCATAGGAGGAACCGCTGGTTGCATTGTCGCTTCAAGACTAGCTGAAGCGGACCCCGACCTTTGCATTCTGGTCATTGAGGCTGGCCGCAATAACTACAATGACCCAAGTATCCTCTTCCCTGCATTCTACTTACAGCATCTCCTCCCAGGGGGCAAGTTCACCAAGTTCTTGCACGGATCAAAGGCAAAGGAACTTGGCGACCGAGTACCAGTCGTCGCCACTGGGTGTGCCCTGGGCGGCGGGTCGTCAATCAATGCGGCGATGTATGTCCGCGGCCAAAAGACGGACTTTAATTCGTGGAAAGCTAAGGGGTGGTCTGCCGATGACTTACTCCCGTACTTGAAAAAGGTAATACCGTAGTTCTCTTTTATTGGTATTACTAAAGCTGGTGCTAGGTGGAAAGCTATCACGGCCGCGGTGACTCAGAAACCCATGGTGTCAGTGGTCCGGTCCAAGTATCTGATGGGGGATATCGTGGTTCTATTGCTGTAGATGATATCATAGGGGCGCTGCGAGAGATAGATATCCCAGAAGTTGCAGACCTCCAAGATCTGGAAAACAGCCACGGCGTTGAACGATGCAACCGGTTCGTCTCTTTAGCGGGGACGAGGCAAGATGTTGCGCACACATACTTGCATCCACTTCTCCAGGATGGAAAACACAACAACCTTCACGTGCTTGTCGAGGCACAGGTCTTACGAGTTCTCTTCAACGACGAAAAAAGAGCATGTGCGGTCGAGTATGTTCCCAACTCTGGCAACAAGATTTATAAGGTGAGAGCGAGAAAGATGGTGATTGTATCGAGCGGTGCCTGCGGCTCTCCGCTCGTCTTGGAGAGATCAGGAGTAGGAGACCCCGAGGTTCTCAAACGAGCCGGAGTACAGGTCGTAGCAGAGGTTCCCGGCGTCGGCTGGAATTTCCAAGACCATCAGATGACATACTACCCTTACAAGACTAATCTACCCCCTCACGAGACACTTGATCGTATTCTCAGCGGCAAAGAAGATCCGCGAGCTCTCATTGAAGCTAAAGACAAAGTCTTGGGCTGGAATTCGATTGACGTCTCCGTTAAGATGCGGCCGGGAACAGAGATGGAAATCGACGCGCTGGGCCCCGAGTTCCGTGCCGCTTGGGACAGGGACTACGCCAGTAATCCAAATAAGCCGCTGATGCTGATGTTTATGCATTCATGGTGTGTGATTACCACGAAGTTGAAGATTATCTGCTGATCGCGACCAGTCTCCTGGGGGATCCAACAGTTGCGCCACCTGGCCAATACGTTACCATGGTCAACTATACACCTTACCCCTACTCCCGCGGTCATCTTGTAAGTCTGATACTCTTCTGGTCATCCTCAGACCACCACATGCTAAGCCTCTACCCTTAAGCACATTACTGGGCCCCATCTCAAAGATAGCCCTAATTTCGATCCGGGGTTCTTCACCGATATCAACGATATCGATCTAAAGATGCAGTTTTGGGCTTTCAAGAAGCAACGAGAGATCATGCGTCGAACGCACATGTACCGGGGCGAAGTTGTCGGCGCCAATCCGATATTTCCGTCCCAGCCTGGTACAGGATTTGGCTCGACGCAGGATGGGCCTAAAGAGACTAGCGATCTTACGTATGGGCCCGAGGACGATGCGATAATCGAGAAGTGGCTGCGCGAACATGTCGGCACTATCTGGCATTCCTTAGGAACGTGCAAGATGGCGCCGCAAGAAGAATTAGGGGTCGTCAATTCGGAGCTGAACGTGTATGGAGTGCGCGGCCTCAAGGTAATTGATCTGAGTATCCCGCCTCTTCACCTCGGTGCCAATACGAACAATACAGCTATGGTGATTGGCGAAAAGGGTGCAGACATCGTCATTCAAGAACTCGGACTCGGGAAGGGACCGTAAGACTGTATAGCTTGTCCTTGTTCGTTTTACCTTTTGAGATAGCTATATAAAGCAAAAATAACTGTTTTGGCGGGCATAATTGAAGAATCAAGATGTTTCAATGAGGTATACCTGTTGTCAGCATATATGGGCAATTACCTAGGTCGGCCAATATCCGTCCGGGCGGTGTCTTTTGACACCTGTTAACCTAACGCTGATATCTCGATGAAGTCTCATCGAAAAGCTCGGGCCATCGTAATCCTTGCTTTTGACGTGGGGGCTAGCCGTCACAGTAACAAGCTGCTCGCTTAGCATGATAAAACCGGTAGGTATATCTTATCATCACATAGTCAATGAACGGAGCCCTGAATTGAGCCGTCTTGAACTGCCCCTGAATTGAATACGACAAATACCTTAACCTTTTTTATGGGCATCGAACTTAACATATTTACTTAATTGTGGGCCGAGGAAAGCGGGAGCCTGTTACTATCCGATTAATAACTTTCAAATAACTAATCGTGGAGGTAAAGAGTGTCTTCATAGATCGATCACAGGCGTCTACCATCTACCTATGTATCCAGTTTACACGACCTATGTAGTGTCAAGCGAGTGCAGTCCCGAAGCGAATATTTCGTTGCCTATTACATGTTCTCTAGATACAAACAGCCAGCGATCAGATCAGTCGTATATATAAATAAATCACTGGCTTGATCTGCTGGCTCCATATATTTTTTTGCGCAAATGTGTGCGTCGACTCACCATTTTCTGCCATCCTCCTTCCCATGGGTATCAATAATCATCTCCTATCTCACAGTCTCCATTCTAATTTGCACAAGGGCGCGGCCTAGCGAGCATCCTCTGCACCGACCCCAAGAACCGCTATTTGATGTGTTCTTTGCACCGTGATGTCGCAGAAAATCGGCGCAATGCTGTCGGGGATGCCCTAGAATCACCTTATATGTCCGCTTCGTTGGTTCTATATCCAATTCGGGTTGTTGAAGTAGAGAAACACATAGATAGCCTTAGATGACTGTCGCTACTGTGGAAAGTAGCGATGCAAGTAACGCTATAGAGCACACAGCATCGAGCTTGCTTCCGGATGAAGATGCACCCTGCTGAGCACTATCCGCTGTCGGACGTTCTACAGCCGAGGTCGTCGTCATTGACGGTGTCTCGTGTCCGTTTAGTCCTGATGAAGTATCTGTCGGAACAGCAGTCGTCGAAGCGGTACCCGTCACTAGGGTGGAAGCGGCTGTTGCCGTGGGGGTGGTGGTAGTTGTGGTGCTTGGCTCACTTGCCTTGGAGGCTGATTTAGCAGCGAATCCTATTGTTTATTAGTCATAATGCTAGGGAATAACAGAGGTAGTTGACCGAGTATCCAGAAGGACTTACCAATTCGCCCATTGTCCACATCGAAGACACTGTAGACGTTCTTTAAGAACACGTCACCAAGTAACCACCCGCCGGGAACATATTCCACTCCGTAAATATTGCCTGTACAGGCGCCATCACTGTCAGGTGCAGACACAAAGTCTTTGGAAGACACGTTCCAGCTTGTCCCTGAGAAGGTAAACGCTACTTGGCTATCGGTATCACAAGGGATAGTGTAGGATGTGCCGTCCGTTGAGGAGGAACCGGGAATCTGCTTGTACATAGCCTTGACATCATCCGGAGGCCCAAACACGAAGCTTGTGCCGGTGTCGATGTAGGCCGACCTTCCCGTAATACCAGTTGATTCGCCGCTGATCGTGATGTTGTCCATAGGAATTGTCCAGGCGCTGTTTGACTTAACAGAAGAATACGTGATGTTCCCCGTATACTTGGACGGATCTAGTGCGCCGAAGACAATTTCTCCATCATTCGTGCCATCCGAACTCCTGGACAGACTGATGCCAAACATATTCGAATCGATCAACTTGGCATCCTTGACGGCGCTGAGCCAAGTGTCAGAGCTGGTGGCTAGACCTAGAATACCGTCAAACGGAAACTGGGTGAATTGGTCCGAAGTGGTATTGGCAACCCCAAAAGGTAGAGTCACGGAGAGCCCGGCTAGGCTCAGGGTGTCTTCGACTACGTGGCCGCGAACGGAACCGGTACCGTACTCCACGGAATAGGTCTCGCCAGTGTCATTGTATGTTTTTGAGTCGTCCGGTCCGAAGGTATTGTGCATAAGACATGACTTTGACGTGCAGGTTGAACCCATAACCCAGGTTGTGCTTGCGCCCGTGTCGAGAAGCATGTAAAGCTGCTTGCCCTCTGATCCAAGCTCAACTTCGGCGAAGTATGAGTAGTCGGCTCCATCTTGGTCGATGCCGGCGCTATTTTTGAAGGTTGAATCTTGAGCCTTAACGATTTTGTATCCAGCGACCCTATCGGCGATTCTGATACCCTGACCAGCGCTCCTAGGGGCTTTCGGTACGGCAGCAACGTTCAGTTTACTAGACTATAATTGATTAAGGTTAGAGATGGTCGGTCAATTGACAATGGTGAGAGCACCACTCACGGTAACGGCCTTCTTGACTAGCCTAAATGTGACGAATCCCTTTGGTGTTGTGTCCGCGTCTAGACTTCTAACATCATGTTGATTCCCAGACGCATCCAGCACTAACGCACATATGCTTGTAATCCATAATGAGATCTGAAGGAAGATGAAGACGAGATGCATCTTGATATACCCAACACCAACTCAACTACCTCTTTTCTCGAAACGCCCCCAACACAGCAACTGTCGGTGATTCAAGTTCGGTTCAACACGCGTGGCGAACCTATCGTCTAAAGCGAGAGTGTATAGTCTATGGCGAGCAAGTTCGTAAGCGATCGATCGTGATTTAACGATGCCGAAATCCAGGCGTATATATATTTTATAAAACAGGCGACCGAGTGCCAGACTCCAAGTCTCGAAGCTATGCGATGAAGCCGTGGGTCGTCATTGGAGCCTTCTCAGCTACAAGGTCGTTCCGTCGAGGAAAAGGCACAAGCGAAGGAAGGAAAAAAAAGCGAGAGAGAGTTTTGAGTTTCGCGAACGAGTGCGACCACACAAGGAATGTAGGGTCTTGATAGGTAGAATCTGGCAACCAATATATAGCGAACTTGAATTCCAAGACAAGAGATGCGGCTGTATGAGACAAAGAGATAAGGTATATAAGCCACCTCTATCCTCGGGCTGGTGGCGAAACGAGAGAGATGCACCGATATGAACCGACGGAAACCCAAAAGGCAAAAAGACGACGAATTAGTTGTTAGTTATTAGTATAAACACATTAGTTAGAACCAACGCTCCTCAATGACAAAGGCTCGGGAGCGAGGGAGGAGGAGGGATGGATGGATGGTGGAGGTATAGAGATGGTGGAGAGAATGGGGATACCTAGTGTAAATGATGGATGTATGTTTGAATCGCGCTTGTGGAGAGCTGGTCGAGAACGACTCAGAAGCCAGCCCACTCACTAATGCCATGTCTATGTACTTACACTAACCACTATGCTACAGTATTAACTAGATAAATAACGTAGATAGCACTCTACCTACCACCCTGATATCTCAGTAACCCAAGTCTGGTTACTGCAGTTGGCTTTGGAGATCTTGGCAACCTGCGTCTCTGTTCAAAGATGGTAAAATACCATCTCCGACTTTCCCCTTGTGGCTTTAGTGGGCTTCGTCTACCGGGGCAGAGGGGGGATGTTTTTGGCCGGCGCTCCCGCAGGATTGCTTGCAGCTGGGGAAGCTCTTCGACCTCATTGATCAATTGCTGGTCTAGCCCCAACCACAAGATCGGTGCGGCGCTGCTATTGGCCGCGTCTCCAGAGCCACAGTCTACTTATAAGAGACTTGAAACCTCGGGTCGCACACTGTACTTACTGTACTATAATTTACGCCAAACTTGTACTCAAGACGTACCGTTCTGCACTAGCATGCAGCCCGCGAGCGTCGCAATCTGCCGGAGCAATTGGCCCATATCCTTGGCCCCCAATTCTCCGTAGATCTTATGATTGGCTTCCTATTGTGCACCATGCATATAGTACGTGCAGCATGCTCAAAAAATATTGAAGGCACAATACCTAGGTACCGTACATAATGGCCGCCGATAATCATGGGAGGTTATCTGAAAAGAAAGAATTGAACATCAAAGAGATAACCATCATTAGCCTAACAGGGCAAAGCTGTGGCTAGGGAATATCTAAATATATATAGTTGGGTTGATGTTCTTTGAACGTCATACGGTTATTCGGTCTTATTGTCTTACCAAGCAACCTACCTAAAGATGTTGAGCCAGCGATTGCGCCTTGTTAACCTGTCTGGTAGATACAATATTCTCTTGTTCGTCAGCTCTGTATTACCTGCTTTTTACATAATTCCTCGCATCCCTTCTTTTCCCCTCATACAGCAGGCCACAATCCAGGCCTTACGTCACGGTATGACGCCGCGTACCGAGAACACTCCCTCAGCATGCGTCTAGAAGAATGAGGTCCCACATGAGCGCCATAGTTAGCACGTTTGACGTCTAAGACCTCACGAGGCCAAAGATCCATCACATGAACGCTTCAAAAGCGAATTAGGTAGTTCATCAGATTCTGGCTGCGGTTTGTGTCGTCGGATTGTGACCTTCATACTGGTATAAATTAAGTAAGAGGCGATCTATCACAAATACCGGGTTTATTTTACTCTGTGCTGATCTATCTACTGCAAGTGGACCGGTTCGTGCACTAGCGGCTGTCCTGTTAAGGGGCGAGACAGGGGTCCTCTCCACATTCGCTATTAGTCCACAAGGGTATAATTTTAGTCTACTCGGCCGGATTATTGTGTCTGTATGTAGCGTCTCGCAATGTCTGGATGTAAGACTACGAATAGGTGACGTTACATACTTGAAGCTGCCATTGGTCTCGCTCTCGCTTGATCTGAAAATGCTTGTTTGATCTCCCGAGTCACGTAAGCCTGCGCCTCTGTATTCTCATGAGATTTTGTCGGAGGCCTATAAATCCGTGCGACAAAACCATCAGATATCTTGGGTATCATGAACATGTAATGAGACTTAAGGCGGGAGAGGAATCGGCTTGACGATTGAGATCTCATATCGGGAGGGCCAAGCGCTACCTTCGGCTATCAGCATTTGTCTAATCTGCCCAGTGTTTCAAATGCAAGGCGCGAGAGCTAGCGTTCTGCATCTGCATTTTTGATTGTTCTGATATGACAATAGCAACGCTACACTGCCAGAATGCGACACTGCTAATGACCATTGATAGGAAGAATAGTTGTCTTCCGCTCAAAATGGGCGTTTGAGCATGGGTAGTCGCCTCTCGGAATCTTCCTAGCCTATCAGCGTCGTGGTTCAATATCAGCCGCGAATATGGCGCTGATACACTGCATTCAGTTGTATTTGCCAAATCTTTGGAGGCAAGGACAGAGGTAAGGCCGCTAAGGCGCTAGCGTTGTCGCTTCGCAATATGCGGGAGGCATATTGCGCGGACGGCCGTCATCGGGTGACGGGCCTAGCATTCTTGTCAATTTTTGTTTCCGTGCTGAAACTTTTAGTCTAGCCGCACATGCCCGGGAAACGAGTGTTTCAGCGCCCCCTCCGGAAGCCGAATTACTGACTCGCAGGTAGTGTATACCAGGTGAATCAGAGTTTTGACATGTTATGGGGTAGTGTGCGGCAGGAGGCGTGGTCCTGATTCAAGCCACCTTTGGCACATCATATTTATCGCGCCACTGCCGAGCCTTCTCCATAATTAGCCACTGAGGACTGCTATGTGGCAGCTTAGCGGAGAGCTCGGCATTCGTGGTGGTGAATCGTTTGGATTCTTGTTCGTTGACGGGTTCTCTCGCTACGATGGTGCGCAAGAATACCCAAGCCGACTCATTCGTCCAGCGAAATGACTCGGCGATAGAGAGGGCGTCTTCAAGGATGGAGGAGCAGGCCGATCTCCGAGTTTCCGTATCCTGAATCCTAGTGATGCAGTCGGATAGAAAAGCCCATCCCGAGATGTCAGAATGGTTCCTCAAACAGAACGCTTTCACGTCAAAGGCAACGGTAGCCGCCAGATTTGAGTCATGATCCAACAGGAACCGAGCATGTTGCCATGCTACGTAATTACGGGGGTGACGTTCGCCAGCGACCATGATCACATTTTGAATATCATACCGAATATCTATCGGGATGGCCAACGTCCAACATGTAGCAACAAGCCAACGGCGGTGTGACCAGAGAGTCGGCGATTTCGTGTGACGATGCAGTCTGGCAGTGAGAAGCGTGTCAACAAACTGCTGCTCTCTCTTGAGGGCGGCCTGTGTTAAATGACCAGAGGCCGAGAGAGCACGTTTCCGTATATTCGCGGCCGTCAAATGCTCTGGGTCCATCAGCAGGAGTATAGAGGTCGCAGCCACGACATCGCTAATGATTGTTTGGCTAGCTGTGTGAAGGTGTTCCTGTAGGATCTGGCGAGCCACGAAAAAGGCCTGTACGAGCCTTAACTTGGGGATTGCTATGGCATTTCCGTCTTGGAGGAAATTAACGCCCGGTTCTAACTGATGGCTCTGCCCAAGAAACTCAATTTCTAGCAAGCCAGATTCAGGTAAATTTGTGAACAATCTGGATAGATCACGGTATGCTGGTCTTGGATCCTCTGTCTTCAACTCGGACAATATGTTCTTGTCTAGAGATCTGGACATGTTGGGTTTGAGGAATGGTAGCTTCTGTGGAGCTACATCGAGCGAGGCCTAGAAGAGACAAGACACTCAGTAATACCGACGCTTCTGCCTCATTTTTCTTATGGGTCGGTCGCTATGTGAAGCTGCAGTATTGTACCGAAAAAGCAGATATTCATTCCCCTAGGTAGCTTTACCTAGGGACAGTGTCGTGCTTGAGGTGGGATGAAGCGTGAGTGGTGGGGTTAAATTCCTATAACTACATATATAGTCTTTAATGCATATCGACGTGTAACCTTATCAGGTCCACTACTATGATGTAGAACAGGCCACACACCTAAGCCTGCTTCATCCACGGTCTTGTACACCTTTCAAGCCTAACTCGCTCGTCGCGGCGCCTTCTTCCAAACGCAAGAGTGAGACATGCCGTCCTTGCTTCTTGTTGTTCTCCTGGTCGAGGTGGCTGTCCACCTCGTGAACACCATCGGGGCCGCAACCATCAACAACCTTGTGCGTTCGGATACCCAGGAGATCCCAAACATCATATCAGTCAGCTAACTATATGTGTGCCTACTGCAGCTATGGAATATCTACCTCGCCCTACCAACGCAGTTTTCGAAAGAGGCCGCCGAAAAGAACAAAGTCCAGAAAGAATACCTAGCCATCCGACGTGACCTAAATGCTACGAGCAGCCAGGACCAGTTCGCTAAGTGGGCAAAGCTCCGGCGACAACACGATAAACAGCTGCAGCAGCTCGAGCAGATGAGTGAGTATCCCGCCAACTTCAGGTTGGCTGATCTACAATGACAGAGGATTTGGACTAATTTTGACTGTTTCCATCCAATAGAAGCCTCATACGATGCCTCGAAAGCCAAGTTCGACCGTATCGCCGGAATTATACGCTGGTCTGCTACGTCGGGAGTCAAGTTTGTACTACCCTGGATATACGGAAAGGAGGCTATGTTCTGGCTACCAAACGGCTGGTTTCCTTACTACGTCGAGTGGATATTATCGTTTCCCCGGGCGCCCCTTGGCAGCATTAGCATAGTATCGTGGCAAACGGCATGCGCGGCGGCAGTTTTACTTTTCAGCGACGCGATCAAAACGATGTTAGGGTTTAGACTTGGGGAGAAGCCGCCGCAGAAACAGCCTGTACCAGCCACAGCTAAAGATAAGGGACCGAAGCCAGCTGCGACAGAGGCGAAGAGTGAGTAGAATTTATCAAGGATAGCTATACACACACGAGAAGGAAAAGCGACTATGAGGCATGTCTCTCATCTATTTTGACGCAGAGTATATCATGGCGCAAGGGCTAGGACTCTGTAACACGATTGAGATGACTCTTGGCAGAGTACTTTGGGTCGATATAGGCATGCTTTTTGACTCTGGCGACCACCGAGAAGAAAGATCGCCAAAGCTTCGAAAGTGCCAAAACAATAAATATTACGACCTTACCTGATGGATGCCACAACATACGGTTGGGTCTGAGGAATAACCGACGAAGTTGACAGCTTGCAGAGCCGTCTTGCCAGGCAAGTGCTATCTAGCTAGGTAGCTAGTTAGACCAAGCATGCAAAACATAGGGTATGCATGCACGCGGAAATAAAGCTCACATTGTTGTGTACCAATCTTTGTGATATGTGAAGAAGATAAAGAAAGGAGCTTTAAAACGTAACGTAGAGAGAATTTATGAAGAAAACTACGGTGGGTACAGCAAGGGTATTTTCGGACCAATCAGGAGACGTTGTTGCTGGTAAACTAGCGCCCCATCTTAGAGTGCCCTGGTGGACATTAGCGGCGTCGTTGGTGGGGTTCTTCGATGACGAGGCTGAGAGCCGTTGACATCTGGCCTTCCTTCAACTAACAAGTCATTCTTTCGACGCATGAGATAAAGGGAAAAAAGAACAAACTTCTTCTTTCCACATCACAGCACAGCAGAATGAGATAGCATATGCAAGAAACTTCAGTATGGTTTCCATTTCGTGGGGGACGTAAGTAGTTCACATGTTCTATATACTCTTTAGACTAACCCAAACCGCCTCTTCTATCTATCAAGCCGGCAGCCTGACTGACACGACACACAGCATAAAGTCCCTCCTCGTCCTCTTCGGACCCATCCTGCTCCCCAGAGCGATAGGATACTACCAGCGCCTGCGCGCCTCATCCGCGGCCGCAAACCAGCCGATCCGGCCCCTTCCCGCGTCCACCTTCCGCGCCCTCTGGATCCTCTGCTCCGCATCCTTCGCCCTCCTCGTCCTCGCTCTCCCAGTCTTCGCGCCCGAGAACCTCTTCACGCTCACATCATCGCGCCTGCAAATCCCAACAGACGTTCTCTTCAACCGCCTGACCTCTCTACGGCCAAATAATGCCTTGACACAAAGCGACGCCGTCCTGCGCGCCAAGTTCGTCAACCTCGAGTCCCGCTTGCTCTACCTGCAATATGGCCCCGACGCCCTCGCGTCGTGTCCCTTCTGCGTCTCCGACGAACCAAAGACATACCTCTACTACGCGCTCCCGGCCCTCCTAGCGCCCCACCTCTTCAACCTCGTCGCCCTCAGCCTCGCGACCTCCGGCACCCTCGTCGGGCCGGAGGCATCCCGCTGGCGGCGCAGCGCAGCGATAGCGAGCGCCGTGGTGGCCGGATTCGACATCTACAGCGTCTCCACGTACAACCACGCCGCGAACGCGCGCGCGCCCCGCCTCTCCGAGCTGCAGATGTTCTTCTGGACGTCCCGCGCGCTGCGGCACGTCGCGCTCGGCGTGCTCGACCTCGGCATGGCCGCCCTGCTCTACGTGTCGGCCACAAACCGCCTCTTCGCGGCGCCGGCGGACCCGGCGTCGCGCGTCGACGCCGTCACGCGCGGCCTGCTCGCGACAAAGAGCCGGCTGAGCGCCGTCGGCATCGTCAAGAACACGAGCCTGCGCGACGAGGACCTGCGCGCGCGCACCGCCGCCTATTGGATGCACGAGGGCCGCCTCATGCGCGACGTCATGGAGGACCGCGAGGTCGTCGAGGGCGTCAACGACGCGCTGGCGAACCGCATTAATATCCAGGACATCACGCGCGATGCCGAGAACTACGCCCTCAACATGCTGCCGCAACTTCCTCAGCCGCCTGCCCCCGAGGCTAGGGTTGGATGAGCATCTATGTATGTCCTATTGAAGATGTTTAGATGCGGTGTTTATGGTTTGATTAGGCGTGCGTTGGGGCAATACTACTGGGTTTTTATGCTAGATACATATTATCAAATAGTTCTTGATTGTCCAAGAAGACCCAGACCTGATAAATAATTCAGGCGTATTCACATGACAAGTTTCTGGAGGCACATAGTAACGGAATTCTCAAATATGCCTGAAATACCCGGGATGTCTCTTGAGATGATGCTACAAGCTCTATAGACGTTTACAACACTGTTGCTAACACAACCGGGCTCGACTCGCCTATGACGTGGAACAAAGACCAACGCAATTCAACAAGGGCGTTGGCCTGGCAATCAAGCAGCGCGGGGCTATTGATGCTAGAGAAGTTTACACGAAGAGAAAAAAAGATCCAAGATGAAATGCAACAGATTAGATCGTCGAAGCCCGTTTGTGAACAATACCCTAATATCCCTTAATGTCCCCTCGGTCCGGTTGCCGTGAAACGCCATAATGAATGCTTTGCTGGTTTGTAATCTTTACATCGCGGTCTGGTATGCAGAAGGGACAGACAGAAGTGCCCAGTCAGATGAGAGGGAAACAACGCAATTAATATCATGTGTGTGCGTGGTAAGATCTGTTTGTCTAGCCACCTCTAGTCTCTGGTCTAAGACCCGCTGCTATACTCGACATGCTCGCTTTTCTTGATGGCCCCTGGGTGCCTTCTTCCACGCTCCTCTCTAAGAAGCCAGCCCACAGGTCGGCGAGGGATTCCTTACTAGCGGAGGTAGGCTCTGAGAAGAACTCTGCGCTTAGGGACGGTGTACTAGGCGTCCTGTGGAACGGAGACGTAGGAAGACGGAGGGAATTGTTGGAGGCACCCGGGCGTGCTAGTCCAGCTTGCTCCCGTTGCTCGTCTGTCCAGTTTAGTAATCCAGCGATGATCTGGAGAATCTGGAATTTCTTGGGATCCGAGCGGTCTAGCGCAAGGAACTGAAGAAAGTGATTTGTGACGATTTGTCTAGATACGGTCAGTAATTTTGCTCATGGCAAACACACTCTACGATGGTGAACAGACCTATCAATACTATCCTCAGGTTTCGTTTTCTTTAGATATCGGAGAGCCTTTGTTAAATGATCGTTGAGGACAATCGCCTCGTGACGTAGTTTGCCAATAAGGAGATTCTTCTCTTTAACCTCCTTTTCGAAGGGTGCTGTTCGCTCAAGCTCCTTTTGCAACGATGCTCTCGCTGTTTCTGCTTCTGACGCCCTGGTGTCGGCTTCTTGGACGAGCTTTTTCATTGCTTGAAGTTGCTCTTCGGAAGTCTCTACCATTTCTCGTAGTTCCCTCTTCCGAGCTTCCTGGATTTCTTGGAGCGCTCTCTGTAGACTATCGACAGCCTGTGATTGCATATCCCGCTCGGATGCGGCTCGTTCGTAATTTTCCCTTAGACTCTCCAATTGCTCTTCGAGTGCTGTGGCTCTCTCCGCTAGATTCTCCCTGATTGAGCGCTCCTCCATAGCTAGAACCTCCCAATCGCCCATGGCGTCTTTAGCTGCTTCGGCCTCTTCTCGAAGGTGCTGGATCTGGCGAGTCATATCCTCCTTCTCTTTTAACGAATTATGTTGTGACAGGTTATTTCGGCTACGCAAACTAGATAGCTCTCTGGTGGCATCCTGTAATTCCGTCTGCAACCCCGAGATCCGTTCTTGAAAGGCGGCGGTACCCTTTTGGAGGTCCTCATTTTGCGTCTCGAGTTCCTCTATGCGTTGATTCGCTTCCTCCAGATCCTCCTTGCCCCGCGCCAATCTATGGCCGACATTTTCCTTGATCTTCTCAACCCTGTCGAGAAGGGTTTGGTATTGCTCCTCCACTTGCTCCTTGGATGCCTCTACCTCTTCTAGCTCCGATTTTAACTGCGTGGTCTCTTGCGTGTGGGCGGTTTGTATAGTTTCCAGCTGTTTCCTCAATTCTTCCACCTCTGCCTTCAGCGCTTCTCGTTCTTTGGTCATCGCGTCCAGCCGCGCCGTCGTGTCAGGATCAGATGAGATGTGGTCGGAAGGGTGTCCATTCGTCGACGGCGAAGCGGCATGGCCGTTTGCGTTGCCTTTTTCATTAGTCTAGACCGCAACATTAGCTTAAAAGCGGCGCTTTTATATCCACGGCACGTTACCGTTGTAGTGGCTGTCGATTCATCGTTGTCTTCGGATTGGTCGCCATCATCGTCATGTGGCTCGCCATTCTCAACTATCTCGGCAGCCTTGACGCTGTCGTCGGCAGGTTTTGACTTGGCGGCATTCTTTTTCTTCTTGTTGTTCTTCTTTTTCGAAGCTGGGATGATATCATTAGCGCGCCTGTCCTACGCTGGAAACTACAAGGTGGCCTCGAGTACTGACTTGAACTGACTTGCTGGGATGGTTCGGTAGGCGACATTGTCGACGTCTAGACGGCTGTGTTCTCTCTAATTAGGGGGGCATTGGAAAAGAAAAAAGACCATGTATGCGGTATAAGACACGCTGTACTGCGAGTACCGGGCTATGAGGTTGGATGGGAATTGCGCATTTCGGTTGCGAATATCACACTAGCCTGTTCTTGACGTGCTGCCAGATTAACAGAAGTTCCAGACCAAATGATTGTAGTACAGTATCCCGCTATCAGTACTTGTACGGTGGAGTCTCCGCTATCGTATCCCTAAATATCCTGCGATTGGCGACAGCTGGCGGCTGTCAGATATGTCAAATACTCTATGGGCGGTACAGGACCTCTTACTGTCCCATGGCTTGTAGAGGATCTATTTAAACGATCACGATGCTTAAAAATAATCTACATTGTTTCGTTCTACATAATAACTATTTGGGTATGCGTAGAAGTAATATTTTATAGCCTGCCGTTTGTATAGCCCGTCGCGGGTTCATAAGGCTAGTTGCGTGATTGGTCCGTGTCTGAATGGAGTTCTAGCGTAGCGAATAAAACCCGAAACTCCAATTCGCTCTGAGTTCTAGCTTTCTTTTTCTTCTTTACATATTTCCCCTTCGCTGGAACCCGACTACTTGAACTCGCCTAACTTGACACTTTTGTTGTGGTTTCTTGGCCTGTCCATTGAGTTCCGTTGAAGTAGAACAATCAACTGCCTTTATAATCTCACTTTCGCTCGATAATTAATAGCATTGTGGGTTCGCTATGCGCATACATCCTCCCCCCCTACAAGACGTGTTCATTCCTACCCACCAGTATGGTAATTCTTCATAATTTTAGCATGCTAGTACATTCAAGATCCTTGATTTGACGAGTCACGTAATCTTTGCAGCTCACAAAAGGCCTGGGACGATACTATAGATGCACACAGCTCAATAATAAGCCAACAGTGGAAGTTGAATTAGTAATCGACTACTATATACCATCATCAACGCCGCGCTCAATGCTATCATATCTACGCTACTGCTTTCTTTCCTTTCTTCGCCTTCTTTCCAGCTTTCGCCGCCGGCTTTTTGTCGCCTTTGGCAGCCTTTTTCGTCGTAACAGGTGCCGGCTGCTCGGTACTCGTTTCTTCCGGTTGAGGTGCGGCTTCAATAGCTTTTGGAGCATCATCCTCAGGGGCTTCGAGGGCGGTAGCACTATCATCCGTATCATGGACACTCTTGAGTTTCGGTGCCTCAAATTCGTAACCCAACTCTAACAGCTTCTTCGCTCGCTCGTTCCGCTTGGCCTCCTCCTTCGAAATCTTCCCTGTCCAAGCAGACTCAGACAGGGGCTTCTTGAGCCTGTTCCCTGCCATCTTGTTCCAGGGTATCTTCTTAAAGCGTCTGTTCGCGCCAACCCATAACTTGTCATGAATTCGTGACTTCGGTACCATCTTCACCTTTAAGATGTGCCCAGCCAGCAAGTAGTTGTCCTAATAACAGGTCAGACTATCGTACTCTATAGACTGTAATGAGCCCCTTACCATGGTTTTCGCGACAATCTCAGCCACGCCAAGTTCAGCAAACTCGATAAACTGTGAAGAGATTTAGTAGATGACCCTAGTGTTGAAGTTGTGGTGCCAAAAATCAATTAGACGACTTTACATGTACAGGTGATATTGTACTATTGGTGAAGAAAAGAAAGGTAGCGCGATTGGGTCACACATACAGCGAAGTGCTTCGGCTGGCCCGTTGCCTTATTCCGGGACAACCTGATCTTGTTGACTTGACCAAATTGTGAAAAGTATTCGCGCATCTGGTGTTCGTAAAATCCTCTAGGAATTCGGCCAATCTACTTCAGTGTCAGTATCTAGCTCTCCCGCTTGTTGTGGCCCAGTTTACCACATACGTATACGACTCCGGGTTCAGTATCATCTGCCCCGGATGTTTTCGCGACCTCTTTCGGCACCTGGGGAAGTTCTAAGTCTTTGATCTCCTCGTCGGGGCCGTCGTCGTCTGCTTCAGCGTCGCTATCGACTATTTTGGCCAGAGCTTGTGCCTCCTCATCATCACCTTCGGCGTCGGAACCTTGATTCTCTTCATCATCGGAGGCGGGCTTTTCTTCTTTGCGCTTTTTTATAGAAGTTGATTTTTTGGTCTTTTTAGGCTGCACGTCCTCCTTCAGCTTCTTCGGCGCAATTGGGGATGCATCGTCGTTCGTGGCAGCTATAGAAAGGTTATGTTAGCCAGATAATCTGCAAAAAACCTATAAAAAGACGGACCTTTGCGCTTGCTCGAGGCTTTCGCCTTGGTTGGCGCTTTAGCAACTGATGGCTTTCTCGGTCGTAGTTCCGGCATCTTGAGGGTGGGCTTATGCTGGGATTCAATCGACAACTTAGAGGCTACGGCGAGAAGGCCTGAATGGAATTTGGCGTAGCTATTGAAAATTCTGCCGCCGAAATTTTGGCGGTGAGAACAATACCCATCCCACCAAGCCTCCGATAAGCTTGATAAGTGTCAGATAGTGCTGCAGGTACCTACCAAAGGTCCTGCACCTTTCCTAATACGGAACCAAAGCTCCCATCATTCACTCGTTCACTTATTCACAAGCACTGGCTGATCAGATAATTCGATTTAATAAACAGTTCATAAGCGGCCAATAGTACAGAGGTTCCCATTCCGCTTTTACGTAAATGAACCAAGACCAAACTTGTTGAGCTTATGGAAAAGCTATCAGCATAACGTGGGCAGCCCTATATGCGCATCTTCTGAACTACCTACGCGTTCCCGTTGAGTGGAGAGCTTCAGCCTATGCGTATGCTACCCACCTGAGGTGCCTTAGCTTAGGTAGTTCATCTGCAACAGAAACCTCACTCAGGACGACTAGCCACTCATAATCAACTGCATTCGGCGGCATTAATCTCCATTCAGAATGGCTTCCGGGGAGCAAGAACTGACACACGACGAAATATGGGATGATTCGGCTTTGATCAACTCCTGGGACCAGGCATTGGAAGAATACAAGGTGACAACCACACAGTTTCGAGCCCCCCCAAATTGGATCAGAGGCTAATGTTCCTATAGAAGTACCATAGCATTCACAGAAACGGTGGCAACGTGAATGATTTGCTTAAACCCAAGATCGAAGAGTAAGGCTACCCTCCTCCTGCAGCGTGCATGTTTCTCGAGCCTTCGGATGAGGATCACTCGGCATTTTGATCCCAAATTCCTGACATGGTGATTACGAAAATAGGACTTCAGATGCCAAGCAGAACCTATATGAGATTGACGAATCCTCAAACCATGGAAAACTCGAAACAGCTCCCGAAATGAGAGAGGAGAAACTTGTGAGTGCATCACGACCCCGGCTCCTGAGAAGATCCCGAGCACATCCAAAAAGCTTGGTATTGACTTGCGTCCCCCTAAGATACTGATGATATGCAGGATAACGGGCAGGAAGCCGGAAGTGCAACAGTTCGACAAGGCCAACCACGTGTGCCCGGCGCCCCTCCAGCTCCCGCAGGCCTACTTGGTACAGGTATGTATGGTTGGGGTCATCGTTTTAAGTCTATGGATCTCACTAGACTTTCCGTGTCTGCATATGTCCAATTATTACCCCTACTAACTTTTTGCAGTACGTGATGAAGGGTTGAAAAGACTTGTCATGTCCTGGTACTATGCTGGTTACTATACTGGTTATTACGAAGGCCAGCGGGATTCGCCACAAAACCAAGATGCATCAGGATAGAATCTATCTAGGGCCTCGTCTATCTACTCGGGCTGCGAATGTGTTAGAGGATTGGGGTATAGCTAATGTGAGTTGTCGATCTGACATGGGTCTGGAACGTTAAATGCTATAAAATCAGTCGATGTTGACGTACCCCCGCGGAATCCATCAGGACCGCGGCAAGCCATGTATCACTCTAGAAATACGACAGAATTGTGGCGTTTAGGCGAGAGGGCACGTCCCGAGCCTCACAGCCAAAGTTTCTTATCTCAAGCGATAACAAAACGAAAAACTATTGTGAGGCCCTTCATTACGCATGTAATTATCGATTAAACTGACGACGTATACAGCGATTAGTTCACGGCTGAGCTACGATAATATGTAAACGGCGTAGGATGGTGTTTCGGATGCTCTACAAGCACCCGTGAAGGTACCGAAGTGATGGGATCCGTCTCGTCAAGAGTATTATTCTTTCAAATGTTTCTAGATTATTTTTGACTGTTTAGTGATTCGCGAAGAGGACCGAGAAATGTTTCGAAACAAGTGGTTGTGGCGTTTTCGACTTCGAAATCCTTAGGCTTTGATGCATGCCTAGAAATCCATCTAACGGCTAGGTAGTGTATCACGTTGCTCAATGAGCTCTCTATTTGGAAGAGGCCTCCAGACTTCTGACCAAGATAATAGCGGATTGGTGCGTCTATAGCCTAGGTAGGCCAATTCTACTCATAAGAAAAGCAAGCACTAGAAACGTTGCTGAATTAGGTAGTCGTAGCGATGTTATCATGGCTGTGAACATATGAAGCCGGACCCGTGCCTTAGACGTAGAGCCGAGATGAGCTGGGTGGCTGCAGGAGATCTGGAAACCTAGCTATCTTCTCAAGCTAGTAAGAAAGTGTAGGGATTGCGTGAATTTGGCCAGCATTGGCAATTACAACAGCTTGCAGCATCCAAGGGTTAGTGCCATTTCCTTCATCTTACTGAAGGTGCTTCCCTTGGACAGTGAAACGGGAGGATTGCAGCTAAGAGTTTCGATGAAAATCCACTGTATATGTCTTCTCTTAAGGCGCGGTTAAGGTAGCATTGGAGTGGATATCAAGGAAAGGGGAAACCTACGGTGGCCCACAGCTGTTACTGTGTCATAACCATATTCCATAACACCATATTCCTATTGTTCAACCTTAGACATTGACCCAATATGGTTTAGTTGCGCCGATTACGATCAATTAGGTCTAGATCTACCAGATTTGGGCTTAGCGCGGAAAATCCCGACCCATTATTAAGTACCGATTAGGTATAGCGCAGCCGCAAAAGATGATTTTTACAGCAATACTTTTTGTTTTATTACATATTATGCAAATAACTTTTAATATGCATATATTAGCTAAAATATATTAATAAGAGCTATTCGATCGTAGTTGGGCTTGTTAAATGCGCAATCTCGAGGGCTACATCGTTTGTATTAAGTATTATGGCTTAATGGTTGATGCCGCAGAATAAATCGCGTTGAAAGGGTTGAAGTTGGTCCGTGTTAGGTGTTATAGTGTTTAAGGTGAAGGTTATGACACAGTAAGAGCTGTGGGCCACCGTAGAAACCCCAGATGACTGGGTATCTAGATAAGTCCCTGGCAACACGGAGACAGCCATAACCGATTTTAGCTGCTCCAGAGCTCCAAGCGCAGCGTTAGTTCAACGGCCAAAGCACCTCTTATCTCCACTATTGAGTCTTCCTACTCACATCACCACTTACACGATAAACAACTTCAATTGATCAATTGAACCGTACTACGTAGATGCACAGGCTCGTATTGACATTCTTTTAAATATTTACTTTTTTTTTTTTTTTTTTTCAGTAACAAGTGATTGTACCATAAATTCCATTGTAGTCCAGTCCGCGCATGCAGCTATGCCCGGTGACTTTGGCTCTGGCGGTTCTGTCACGGCTAAGCGACACGCAAAACACCACCAAAACGATTCTCACACACCCCTTAGCCCCTGACAAGGCCTGGCCCTGGCACAACTCCTCCACCCCATGTTCGCCATGCCGGCACGCAGGCGCATACAGCACACAGCACACAGCAAAGAGCCGCAACCCTTGACATCCTGCATTTCTTGAGACTAGCTAGTAGCAGGCCGTGGGCGTCGTTATCTCCTAAACCTAGCTCTCTTCACCTTCAGGCGTTCGAGTGGGCCCAGGATCGGACGCAGACTCCCCCGAAATGGGATTGCGGGCTTTCGTCCTGATCGGAACGGGTCCCCTGAAATTGTTTCGAGATGGCTTCCTCAAGCGCTCCAGGGTGCAGCATGGTGGGCGAGAGCCCAGCCTCTGACAGAGATCCACCGGATGTTCATGCTCGATTTAAGCCATGAGCGTCCCCCTCGGCTGGTAGGCTGTTTGTTTCCTTTCCCTCTTCATCTCTTCTTTAGACGACGTACTCCAGGTTCGCTCTTTCTTTCCTCTTCCTCTCCTCACCTCCTTAACCCCATTCACTCTTTCAATTCATCACGAGCAGGGCCTCGAATATTTCCGCGTCTCTTAATTGCCAGATTTCTTCTCAATCGTCTCCGGTCCTTTAGGTGCAACCTCTCGAAGAGGCATCTCAAACGAAAAATAAAACCTATTTACGTTAATTTCCATATACAATTCACCATGAAGTACTTAGCTGCTCTCTCGCTGGCCATGGCCCCTCTAGCCATGGCTAAGGCTATCAAGAATGTTTACCCGGTAGAGGCGCGAGATGGTCACTCAAAACGGACTTCTCATCTGAGTGGTGGCAACGCTGTGGCCGTCGAGGCTAGCGAGACCCAGATTGTTATCATCTGGGTGAACCCCGGAAACAACGCCGAGACAACGACAATCAACAACGCCGTGACCGTCACGCAAACAGTCACAGCCGGCGCAGCAGACGCTACTGTAGGAACCACAACCATCGCTGCTGGTGCCACAGGCACCGTGGCAGGAACCGGCGCTACACACACTGTCCAGGTTGGTGGTTCAGCAGGTCTGGCTTACTCGCCGCCCTCAATCGAGGCCGCCGTGGGTGACATGGTTGTCTTCACCTTCATGAGCATGAACCACACTGCCACACAATCCGCCTTCGACACGCCCTGCGACCCCTTGGCTGGCGGCATGGACTCGGGTTTCATGCCCAACGCCAACAACACCGTCGTTCCCGCTCCCCAGGTTGCCATGCAAGTTATGGACACCAAGCCCGTCTGTAAGTTTTCCAAGTCGACAATCTAATCCGCCTCGTTTCCGCCCACTAACGCTTCAATCAAAGGGTTCTACTGCCGACAAACCGGCCACTGCGGCAAGGGTATGGTCTTCTCCATCAACCCCACCGCCGAGAAGACGCAAGCCATTTTCCAGGCCATGGCCATCCAGCAGAAGGGCCAGGGCGCCGGTAGCGCCATCACCGGCGGCAACGGCACTGCGACCGACGGCGGTGCCAGCTCTGTCGCCAGCGATGCCGCCGCCACAAGCACAGCTGCTGTCGCCACCGAGACCGCTGCTGCTGGCGGTGCCACTGAAACCGGCTCTGCTTCGGGCTCCATCCAGACCGGCACAGGGCAGCTTGCGGCCGGAGCCTGCGTATGCGCTGTTACCTGCGGCGCCGGCAGCTTCCCTGCCGTCAACGCCCAAGGCATTGGCAACTTCGGCGGTGTCCCAGGTACGTAGCCATCATTCTCCCTATCTACCTACTCATAGCTTTCCATGCTAACAACACACCACAGGCGCGATACCCGTTAGCATGGCCGAGATGTTCTAAGCAAACATTTCCTTTTACCATGAATAGTGCGGCGTATTAGAGCGGGGGGCGGGGTTTTAACGAACGGCGGATGATTATTGTATATTCATTGCCTGCATTAAAAATCGGGCTAGACTTCCCGGGATTTTTTGGTTGAGTTGGTTTATTATATTTTTTCGAGGACCCGAATATCTGGCAACTATTAAGGCGTGGGAATAATTTTTATGTATTGTGTGTGTGTGTGCCGCGGTGCGCAGCATATTTGGTGTTTTAAATCCATATAACCTACCTAGATATGACTGGATCGTATATGTTTCATTGTCGTTAGTTTTTTCTTGTTGCTAGTTTGTGTGGAAAGGTTTTCGCCCTTTCCGATTAATAGGTTATTGAATGAATGGGAAAACACATTAAAAGTATGTGGAGCTTGTTTCGTACGTTGGTGAACATTGTGGAAAGGGTATCTTGGTGTCTTCGTACTGCCCATCCTTACCCAATATGCATAAGTGGGCATTGCAGTTTGGGCGATACTTTTAACTGTTCAATGAAGACAATATGTAGTGCATGAACTCCTATACCTACACGAGTGATGTGGATGGATGGCTAGAACTGTATTGGTTCAGGGAAACTTTCTAGAATACTCCTGATCGCAATTACGAAGGGAATAATCACCGAATTTACTTTGCAGTGCCAATTTTCTCGTGTCAATATCATCGGGAACTGTATGTATACATGCTTAATTCTTTGCTTCTACGTTAGATATCTATTAGTCGACTTAGGAAGCTTTATACCGGTAAAAAGACCACTGGTCGGCAGGTTTAATAGATGGAATCTATCCGTCAGACCAACTCTTTGCCTGCGTGACTGGGTGATGAAATCGAATGTTCCGTGCTTATACAGTAAGCCGATGTGTGTGGTTCACCAAAGCTAGGATAAAAATAATAAAGAAATTAACACGTTTAGGGCCTGTATATGGGACGCTGTACTTGATTGTAAAAAGGAACGAACTCCTATCACGCCATTACCCCTATCCACGCCCAAAATATCATCCATATCGTGATTATATCGTTGTGAGCGTCGTACTTATCCAACCTTCTTGACCACACCGCTAAGACCCTCGGAGAAAAGGATACGGGCCGGCTCGATTTCGGATTGAATCGGGTCTGATCTCCCAAACGCTCAAGCCACGATTTTTATGTTGGTCATCCCTCATATCGAGACGCCGGCGATTCGGGAGGCCTTGAGTCGGACGTGTCGTATTTGCATCACTTCTTCCCAGAGCCACCTGCGGCGGCGGCTTTCTTCGCATCAGCTATAGGTAAGTGGCTATCTGTTAGCCTCTCGATCGAAATACTGTGCGCACAGGAGGAACTAGCTTACCAGCTTCCTGCTTCTGTCGCATCAAGGCGGCAAGAGCCTCCTTATCCCGCTGCATCTCAGAGCCGGTCTTGGTGGATTTTGACTTCTGCACGTGTCACATTATTTGGTTAGTGTCTATTGCATCGCTCCAAGGAACCACCCCATCCGCCAAGCATCGATGTGTTCGTGAAAACTAGGGCCCATAAGCGCGACATGTAATCAGAGCCTGGAGTAGCGACAGTAGAGGGGCAGGCCAAGTTCCAGTAGGTTGATCGTGAACTCAACCGCGCGGATGACACAACCAGTCGGGTGCGTGTAGTACGATCTCGGCCTTAATGGTCCATCGGCAATCCACATAAGGCTTGCAACTTGGGACTTGGGACCTGGGTTCCGGAGATTCCAAAAAAGCTTGTCAGACGGAGGCTCTTCTTACCTGAGCGGCCTGCTGTTTGAGATTCTTCTCACGGGCCTTCTCACGCTGGTTGCCGCGAGCCATATTTAGAAAGGGTGTCTAGGGTAAGTTTGGGCGATACCGGCAGAGCTGGCGCTAGAAGGGCGCTTGATCAAACGTGCGATGCGTCGCGGTTGAGGTCAGGATATTGGGATGGACAGTGGATAGGTTGACAAAAGAACAGTATGCAGAATGCGATGGTCGGAAGAGGAAAAGCGGCCGCTGAGAGCAGAAATATGTACATAACCACATTAGCACATTAGTGTGCACTATTCCCAATAGGCAGGTAGGACCTGACAGCCGCGACCTGCCTGAGGCCCGTGCTGCTAGAAAGCAGAGGCCAGCGGCGGGTCAGCGGCTCGAGGCTCAATGGCAAGCATTCTCAGCCAATCAAAGCACCGTTAGACGCTGAAACTAAAATTCCCGGAGCAAAACATCGTAAGTACCTACCTAACTAATATCTATTGTAGGTACTTACCTTCAAAGAAGGTTCCTGTCATCGCCCTATCATTGGCGACACAGCGATGATTCAATTCTGCCTCAACCAGTTATGAAACTGTAAAAATACGTACATACATGTTCCGATGGTACAGTGGAACCGTCCGCCTTGTACTAGCTCAATGTTGTTGCTCAATATGCTCGAAAATAGAGAGTACTACAGAAGAGGGGCTAGAAAGATTTGAGAATGCATACATATCTGAAGCTACGAGATAATCTATTTCATAGACATCTGAATCACTAGCCGAGCGTTAAAATGTATGTTTTAAGTTGCCCTGATCGATCTAAGGGGTATCGGTCCGGAGTAGAGAAGTAGCTTATAGAAATGTCTAACATATGTAGGCGGGCACTTCTTACCCTGTAGCTCTACCGCCACAGGTTGGCGTGCAGGAAGGGGCAACAAAAAAAAAGACCATAATCAGGCATAGCAGGAATAAAGAAGGCATAGACATGCTCACTTTTATTACAGCCCTCTTTACATACAAGGATCGCGATGTTCCAGATCTGCTTCAGTACCGCACACCAAGAACAAGATGCTAGGTAGACAGGTTGACTATGGTGGGGTTCGGCCGTTGGTTGAAAGGAGACCTGAAACAAAGCCGGTGACTCGACGGCCAATCAACTCCAAGTCCAACAATCGACTCTTCACAATGCCTCCGCAATGCCTTTAGCTGTATCCGCGTCATCCATTGGACGACACGCGGCGTTCTTCATCCCACTATGCCCAGTTAGTTTAGATTACATAAGTCCTGTATTCAGGTACCGGTTCTGTATGCGCCAGGCCCTGACTGCAGTCCAGTGGCACCATCCATCAGAACATGGTTGTACGTGGATCATGACGATTGGCGATTCGCGCTTGGCGTTGGACAGGCCAGGCCAGGTCAGAATAGGCGTTGCACCAAGCTAACTCGCTCGACAGCAAGCACCATCCCAGGCACGACTGCACCCTTCAGCCGGTTCAACAGGCCCACGAATTCACCCTCCACCCATGCGTGTCATGGATGTGGACGCGGGTATCTGGCGAGGGAGAGCGGGATGGGCAGAATGGGCAGGATGGGCAGAGGAGGGGCACGGGGGGGTTGTAAGTGCGTGTTTATGGAGATCGAGACTTCACGCGCCTAGCAAGATCCATTGGCTCTCAGCGACGGGAACGCATCTTCGACGCAAAACATGCCCGGGTCCAACTCGTGGTTCTATGTCTTTGTAGTCCATATTAAACCCGTGCATCCGCCCTATAGTTCGTTTGTTAGACATCTCTTTCTTTTGTTTCAAGTGCGTCGACAAGGCCTCGGTGATCTAGAGCTGCTGGTGCATCTCGACCCTTTCTTTGGTCCTTTATACACTACTTTGGACCTCGTTTATTCCACCGGCCTTTCACTGACCGACATTGTTTGTCGCTTTCTTTTCCACTACTTTCTTCCGACAGTCATAAATATCTCTCTTGGCAATACCAACTGTTCACATCTCCTTCCTCTTGAACTGCCTGTTGACTGATATTCCACTTCACATTACATTCATTACATTTCTTTCTTACAACTCTACATCTGCTAGCCGGATTTCCGTTCGACTATCTTCGCTACTTACCTCGAGAACCGACCATTTGATTCTTCGGCACAGTACTTGACTTAACTTAACTGCAGGCAGTTCTACACGTTGGTAAACCTATCTCCCGCACACATGCGGCGAAAATGTCCTCCCAACAAACCACTAATCCAACCTATGCTCAGAGAGATACGACTTTGAATATTTCGAAAGTCTTCACCATGTTTGGAAAGAACAATTCCGGTTTCCAAGGCCATGCCTACATCATTCTGCAGGTCATTCGTTTCTGCAATGTCGCCGTCCTGTTGGCCGTCATGGTAGCATCCGTGCTCATGCTCATCTTCGCCAAGCTGCCCAACGGCTTCCAGTTCTTCGCCGACATCGTGCACGCCTTGGTCTTCTTTTTCGCCGGCCTTCTCATCTTTACCGAAATCGGCCTCTGGGGTAAGGGTCAAGCATTCGTCGCTCGAGCCTGGCCTATGCTCGGCCCCGATCGGGGATTCACCGGCCTCGGCGCCATCATGATCCTCATCGGTTGCCATCTCCTTGGCGGTCTCAACAGCGGCCTCTACAGCGAGGCAGGCGTACCGTCCCAGATCCCGCAGGTCATCATCGGCGCCGGCATTGTCACCATCACCTTTGGGTTTACCAACGTCATCGCCTCGCTCTTGTTCAAGAACGAGCAAGTGCGCGCCCGCGAGGTTAGACAAGCCGGAGCGACAACCCGGGATGTCAACTTCAATGACAACTACAGCTCCCGCGCTAACAGCACTCGCAAGCCTAACATCAGTGGCCCCATCAGCGGCCCCATGCCTATGAGCGGCGGTGACACATTTGAGCATGGCGCCGCGGACTACTACGGTGACGATGACAAGTCGGTCACGTCGTATGACACCCGCCACAGCCCCATAATGCCGGAAATTAGTCGGCCGCCTACCGCGATGCACCCTGCGAACAGAGTGACCCATTACTCCGAGGCAAGCCATATCGATCGTTTCGGTAACAGTATGGTGTAAAGCAGCGACGCACTCGATCATCTGTGACTGTGTCTTGGGGGATTCATGTGCATTGTATAGGGGAAACGGCGTTTTGAGGTTAGAGATCTTTGATATCCTTTGATTTGGGGGCATAAGCGGTACTTGGGGTATAATTGTACAAAAGCGATACGGTAGTTTTTGCAAGTATTCTCTTAATTTTCAAGAATACAAATATTCAGCGACACGATCAACGCTCTCTGCAAGACCACGCCTTTCCTAACCCATTACCTTTTGCTATAATACGCTCTCTCATGGAGGAAGAAAAGGTCATAATCAGACCAATAAATGACGGCGGAATGACTTGATACTATACAATAGGCATTAAGTAAGAACCTATAACAATAAATGTGCTTCCTGACAATAACTGCTAAAGAGTATCCGTCTTCTGCCTTGAACTACCTTCTACTACAATCATATCATATAGGTTGCTAAGGTTCGGCATCAAGGACTCGATGTAGGTGATAGGATAGTACCAGGGAGAACACAAAGAGGAAAATTCCAGTGCATGGCACAGTGAAGGGATGAATAGGGTTCTAGATAAAAGTAGCCTTTGGCCTATCGTAGCTTACTTATACCTACAACTTCGTACCTGCCGTGTGAAACTGTGTCAACAACCAATAGGTGGCACGTGACCCATATTTGACGCACGGTGCACCTTCTTCCGCTAGCCCCCGTAGCCGGCGTAGGTAGGTCAGTACTTAATCTTCCACTCCAGTGGTTGGTTCTAGGCTAAGCAAATGCAACCTTCAATCCCTCATCATATATTTCCATTCCTCACGTCGCCACAACCACACCATCAACCCGGCGTCTATCGGTTGCACCGAAGCAGCGAGAGAGACCGCCTCTCTTAGCTTAAATCAGCTGCGCCGCTCCTCAATCTTCGCCCTAACCGGTTCCTTGTCTGTCGACACAGCTACCACTAACCCTTCTTGCCGCCGTCGTCTCCCACACCCTGCCTCAGGCTCATCGCGACAATTTTCTATAATCAGTAGTGTTTGACGGGAATAGAAGAAAGAACTGCAGTTGGTGGAAGAATACAATTTGTTATGGGTTTAATGAGGAAGATGCATTGAGCTTTTCCAGGATTCTACAGTCTCTCGCTCGCGGTTGTGTGGCAGGTTTTAGCATTTGCGAGGTCGCGTCGCAAGAGTCATCGAATCTCAGTGCTTCATATCTCTCGTGGTGAAGACATCGCATGAGTGGCATCTCGCCTTCTTCTGCTCCTGTGACATCTCGATTCTGAACAGCACAAGTCTTTGCTTGGTCGGGCAACGTCGTAAAGTCGCAGAACAAAGCCCTCGCTTTGCGGGCCTTTTTTTTTCAGCAAGGGTTGATTGCATCAATAACGTCTCCTCTGCTCTACTCTCTCTACTACTGCTCTATTCTACTCTACTCTTGATCTGTGTGCTCGCAATAATACATACAACCATGTCCTCCTATTCTGAGTCTGATGCGGTGGCAAAGGACTTCCGCGAGGCCCTCGAGGATATACAGACTATCGGACGCCCTGAAATTTCTAACCTCACAATCATTGCACGCGAAAACATTGAGCACGCGCTCGCTATCTCTGGCGCCCTGGTCGACCACATCAAACGAGTAGGTAGCAACAATTTCTGTCACGCGACACTCGTGACTACAGCGAGTTCCGCAGCGTCTGAAATGCCATCACTCGGTAGATCTTGACTCTCTAACTAACTTGATTCAATAGGCCGCGCCGCACAAGAAACTTCCCCCGCTCTATGTCCTCGATTCCATCGCAAAGAATGTCGGGACCCCCTATACACTGTTCTTCAGCCGGAAGCTGTATCAAACTTACATGGACGCCTACGCTATGGTCGATATGGCGACTAGGAGAAAGTTAGAAGAGATGCTCAAGACTTGGAAGGAACCTGTCCCCGGTTCTATTGACACCAGGCCTGTTTTCCCTCCCGAAGTAGTGCGTCCTATTGAGAATGCGCTCATCAAAGTGAGGACAACAACATTGCAGCAAGATCAGGAGAGGATGAGGAATCAGCAACAGCTCTATGGCCGGGGTAGGCCAGGACAAGGAGTGCCATATCGGGAGACGCCGACTCCGCCAGGTGCTCGGCCCCCTTCTCAAGTTCATCCGTATCACGCTCAGCAACCCCTAATGCAACCTCCCAACGGAATTTCTTATAGCCAACCGACCCAGACGCCCCCCATCACTTACCAGTCACAGCCCGTAAGTTTTGCGATATTCTCAACCCGAAGTATGGTAATTAATGACATGATTAGCCTACTATGAGTACTGCATCGAGGTCCACACCTCAGCCTCTTTCATCAAGTGCTTTCCAGCCTCCCCATATGGGAGGATATGGCTCGGCGCAACGTGGGATCAGCATAGATTCATTAAATGATGATATTCAGAGACTAACCGCAGCCTTCAAGGCTCAACTTGCCCAGACTCCGCATGATCCCATTATACAGACTAAGCTCAAGGCGTTGATGGACTTGCAAACTATTTTACAGACACAGAATCTGCCACAGGAGCAGTTAGTGCTTGTTAAGAATCAAATTGCTGATCTTGCTGTGAACATGAGGGCACCTCCAGCCCAAACCTCTACACCTGTATCACTTCCAAATCCCGTAGCAGTAGCTCCGCCCCCGGTGGCGGCACCCAAGGTATCTCTAGATTCCTTGTTTGGATCAGGCGCTCTAGCTGCCATAATGGCTCGGAATTCTGCCATAACACAAGTTCCTACCCCTCAACCACCAGTTGCACCTGTACCTATTCGTTCACCACCCCCTCAAAGAGTTGAGCCTCAAAAGGCCGCATCTACCCCGGCTGATCCTATGGCGCTCATGAACATGTTAAGGCAGGCGGGGATCTTACCCCCGGCCACGCCGGCAACTGGTGCAACGCCAATGCCAAGCGCGACCCCTTTAACATCGTTACCATTCCCTCTACCTCTAGCAACAGCAGCCAAAGGCAATCAACCAGCGCCACCTGGGACGATTGAAAATCTTACAAGTGACATAATGCTGAAAGCATCGTCTCTGAAGCAGTATGTACCGCTTATAAATAACAATTAACACAACTGATCACGTAGTAGATTTCGCCCGCAGTTACTCCCGCTTCTCTTTGAAGCCCAAGGCCCTCAGTGCACGCAGTGTGGTCGGCGATTCCCGACAAATGAGGAAGGGAAAAAGAGGAAAACTGCCCACATGGATTGGCATTTCCGTGTCAACCAGCGTAGTAACGAAACTGAGAAACGAGGACTGCACCGCAGCTGGCTTGTCGACGAGATGGTGAGAATCATAATTAACTCCACTTCCTTCGAAACTCTTCTAACAGGGATAGGACTGGATTAATACGCGTGAGACTATTGACAAGGACCACATTATCCCAACCGGCGATGCTGATGCAGCCCCGGGCAACTCAACAACGAAGGCTCCCAAAACTCAATACATCCCGGTCCCTGATGACCCTGTACTTGCCGCCAGTGTCTGCCCGATCTGCCAGGACAAGTTCGAGACCAGGTGGCTAGATGATGCACAGGAGTTCGTATGGGCTGATGCGATCAAGGTTGGCGATCGGATTTATCATGCCAGTTGCCATCGAGAGGCATCTAAAGACGGAGGTGCTAATTCCATGTACACTCGCACCACTCCCGAGCCCATTTTAGGGAAACGGAAGGCCGAGGTGAGTGACTTGTCTACAGAAACCAGCTAACGGCCTACGTTGCATCTATGACTAACATATATCAAGCAGGATGAACTGGTCTCCATGCGAAGCAAGCTAAAGGCCGAAGTGGCATGACTATCTAACATCGGTCATGTCGATCGAAACATACTCCAGGAAATAGCATAGGATGCAGTAGCGATACCATCCCCAACATAATCACCCTGCATGGGATTCTAGCACAATGTTGCTAAGTCAATCAGCTCAGCCCACACGTATGAGAAGGGCATTTGCATCGTATCTGGCGTTACGGCATTCTTATCCCCTTAGAGGAAGGATATAACCCCCCATTGGACCGGCACTACGGGCGAGGGGACGGGATAGGATAGAGTTTTCGAGGTTCCGATCAACAGCCTTGAAAGGAGAATATTTGGGGTGGACAGCATCTCCCCAAGCGGCAGGGCATAATTGGTGCATTCAGATAGCATACAAAAAGCTAATGAAATAAGCGATCAAGACGTGCTCTGAAAACGCATGAGCAATCCATAATAGTTTTTCGATAAAGTTGACGCCCTAGTTGTGATCCCTTACCGTGCCATGTATTTATTTTAGTATGTGCCTAAGTGTGTTTTCAAGGCTATCGTTCAGTCCTAAGCCACATAGTCTTATCACATATATCATACTAATCTCCGACTATTGTGTATCAGTACAACTCAATCATCGAGACATATGTTTTGCTTTCTTTCAGCTATGATTGCACGATATAAAAATTCCTAAGCCACGTACAGGTTAACTAGTATAATAGGATATTAAAGAAAGCTTTGTTAAGGTGGCGCAGAGACCGGGTGCCCATCTTGGTGGCTAACACGTTGTGGCTTACCTAGGCAGAGTTGGTAGCGCAGAGTTTTGATATTTATAGACAAGGTACCCCTTAGTTATATGTTAATCGAGCAAAGTGTTAGAATTGGAAGAAAGCGTCGTGGCCACTGGCGTTATCCTGGCAAGGAGAATGAGCGCCCACGCTCATATCAATGCAAATTACATAGCTACATGTAATTTATTTCACTGCAGTGCCAATTCCCTGCTGTTGCTACCCCGATCTCAAATTGTCTCGCGACAAACAGGGTATATATTGCTACAAGTAAGCCATGCCCAAAGCAATCCGTTCTGGCGTACCAAGTCGACCTGGAGGGGTGCTGTAGACTAGAGATGCAATTTCTACCACAGACGAGAAGTCCACCCATCCATCCTATCCATCATGCAATATGAACGACGCCAACCCTGGATCTGCCCCCGTCTTATCTACCACCGGCCACTGGCTCGAATCGGAAGGCTCTTATAGTATTTTGTAGCTCGTCTCTTGTATTGATAAGTCTCTCTATCATCCGCGCCTGTTCCCGTGCCATTCTATCGTGTGTATCCAGAATATGGCAGTGTTCGTCCGGTGACTCTTCGTCGTACCACGTAGGCCGGAGCACGAGATTCCCGATTACGGCCGTAATACCGAGGATCATAGTAGAGTGGACTAACCAGAGAACGCCCCGGAGGAGCCAGTGCGAATCGTAAATCGTCTCGTTACTTATGAGATAACGACAGACAATCAGGTAGAGCAGTAACTTGGCAATAAAGACGCTGGTCTTCCTCCAACATGTCCAACATGTCCGGGTTTTTGCCATCTTATCCAGCCCACAATGATTCGTGGCAAATTTGAAGTTGAGTAGCGGCTTGGAGGTTCTTTGTAGGTTATCTGCGTGGATTTCTGTCCTTAGGTGGGGAGGTGTTACTTGGCGGCTGTTGGTAAGTTGAATGCGTGGACAGCTAGAAAACATATTGGGGGCTAGGGGAGACAACCATTTAAATAAACGCCTTTTTTGCGAGGCCCAAACTCAAGGGGTGGTTGTTTTCTTAAAATTTCCCTAGCGAAACCCAACCCAACCGCCTTCTCCCCTCTACTCGCTCACATCATACCTAATTTATAGCCTAGGACAACTCTGATGAATTATCCACAAGGGCCTTTGAACAATGTCTGGGGCTGAGCTTTTATACATCAATCGAAAACACGTTTGGTTTGGAAGTTCCGATCCCAGGACTGAAGCCCAGTGCGCACCGCGGACTACGACAATGGTCACCAGCTTTTCTCAATTCAACTTTGACTTTTTATTCTATTTTTTTTTTTTTTCCAAGAAAGAAGTTAGATAGTGATGCCAGGAGGATCCCTAAGAAAATACTAGACACCGATACCAGATTGACCAGGGCAGCGAGTATGCTAGTCCTGCGCTATGGTGCCTTTTCAAAGTCTATCGCAAGTAGTCCCTTAATCGAAATTGCATTTGCCATTGCAGCGCAAGAGGCTTAGAAGAGAGACATGGTCAAACGTTGTATTGTTACACCGATATGGAATTATTCTTATGTTGTAATAAGATAAGCAGAAATGCCTTGTTCTGCGCCGTGAATTATATTCCGTCTCTTACTTAAACCTCCACAATTACCTCTTCATATACGATGACCTTTTCGGTGCCCCCTTCGTCTACGGTCTGATTTTCTTCCGTCTTCGGCGGCGATAGAGGCTTCTGCTTCTTAGGGACCCTAATCCATTCCCTGAGATCTGGCACCCAACGATGTCTATTTGTTACAAAACATTCCGTCAGTTAACTTTGGACCCACGGTACAAGACAATTAATTTGCGATAGAAGGAGGAAGATTGAGGGATCAGGAATTTAAAGTAGAGAATTGAAAATATGGGGGAAAGGGGAAAAGGGAAAAGGGGGAAGAACTCACCCAGCCCACTCCTCGGTAACCAAACTCTTTGGCCCATACTCATCAATCAGGACCTTATCAAACGCGTAGGGTATCCAGGCCTCGACGCCCTCGAACTCGGTGCGGCGCAGCGGCCAGAGCTCCGCTGTACGATAGCGGTGGTTGTTCTTGCAGCTCCAGACGCCCGGGGAACGTTCCGGGTCGCGCTCTCGTAAACCCGTGATGTCGATGAACAGCCCGTTGCTCATGTCAACCCAGCGCGCGTCGATGACGTTGGCGCCGTTGCCCTTCGTCAGGGCCGTGTGATGCGGGTTGACGTCGAGGAGATACGTCTTTTTTATCTTCGTCGTCGTCATAGTCGCCGCTCCGCTTTCATTACCACTACTACTACCATTACCCCTTCTGTCGCCGCCGGTGCTACTAGTACCGCTATCACTAATACCGCCATCCCTGCGAGCGTTATCATTACTACTCCCGGACTCCGGCCCAGACTCGGACTTAGCGGTATCTAACAACACAGCCTCCTCGCCCTCCTCGGCTTCGTACTCATACTCGTGTATACTCCCATTATACCGGTCCCCCAGGAGCTCCAGCGTCACCGCACTGACCTGGACATCGAGGTCGTAGTCCCACGGCATGACCTTCCCGTTCCACCACCATCCCAGCAGCGAGCCGTGCGCCAGCCACGTCTCGACCCCTAACGCCTTGAACGTCGTCAGGTACGACCTAACGAGGTGCCGCAGCGCCGGCCGGTGCTGCTCGTACGGCACTTTTCCCCGGAAGTACCGTGCGTCGTAGTGCCCGCTCTCGATGTCCCATCCCGGCTCGTGGAAGTATTTCTCCTCTTTCTTCTTCTCTTCCTTTGGGGCTGTGGGCTTCTTTATCGGCTCCCGCCCCTCCCCTTGCCCTATGTTGTTTTGGTTGTTATTGTTATTGCTCGGAGTCTGCACTTGTACGTGGGCCACGGCCCTTGTTTCAGGCGTTGCTTGAGCCGTCTCCGTTACAACTTCCGTGACCACTGCCGGCGCCGCGCTCGTAGCCAGGGCGAAGAGGAGGAGGGGGCCGAGGATTCGCATCGTTCCGGATTCCGCCGGCTGGGAGAATAAGGGGCTTTTCGGGCGCTGGGTAGCACAGTTTATATCGGGTCGACAGCTATGGTGAATCTCATGTAAATAGTATATACACCGGACGATGAGGATCAGGTCGCCCAGAGAACCGCCTCTAGAACCTAGTTTGATAGGTATAGGACGATCTATCCAGTATATGCAAACACCAGCGTCCAACAGATAACCATATTCCAAGGAGAGATGGAGGTAGCTATGCATAATTATAGATACTAGGCGACTAGCAACTTACAATTGGGAGTGATGGCGTGCATAGGGGTCATCCCCGTAGTTCACTGCAAGATCAGGGACATCCATGGCTATCTAGATCGAGATCTCGGCAGCGTCATGATAACACTCTCGGGTGTCGTGTGCTTGCTTCACTTTGTTACCGACGTTTCTACTTTCCATACAATTACCTCCCTACCATGTTTATAAAGTATCGCCTCTACGGGAAATGATAGTATGGAGGGGAAACCAGTCGTTGCGGACTGATTATACGCAAAATATCACAGCAGAGAGCGAGTAGTAGAAAGGAAGAATATGGCATATATGCGTGAGTCTCGCTATTATGCACATACTTACGCGGCACACCTAGACGACGTAATCGCCTGCGAGACATACATAAGGATACGGTGGCGGGGGCTAAACATAGAGTTGATTTCTGCATCGTCGGACACGCCATAGTTCAATTGCATGAAAGCTTGCCAGATATTCTACGCATGGGATATTAGACCGATCCCATATGCATCCATAAAGTCTAACTATTTCCTAAGACGGGGCGAGGGTGACCATGGAAGAAAATAGGCGTCATATGCTTGGCTAGAGCTTGATCTGCCTATCGAGTGGATGACGGAAAGTTGTCGATGTTGTTCTCACTCATTATTTAGAGAGTAGTGGAGATATATACGAGGAGCGAACACCGTCGACGGATCTCTTACTTATCATGCTTGTAAATGTTCCTGCGCAGAACGAAGTCTACGTACTAGAGGCAAAAAAAAAAAAAGAGTCGTGTGACCACGTCTATTCACATTCTGTTGCGTCGTTGTGTTGGAATAGCATACGACAGTCGGTACGCTAAGCCCACAAACTTAACCTTATATTGCTATGGCTAAACGTCATGTCTTTAAGTCTTCGGGCCGGTGCACAAGGAATTCCACAGCCCGTCTATGTAAAACACCATACTCAGCATTTACGGCTCGCGCTTAGAAGAAAAGATGGGTTGCGTAGCTGTTGCGGGCGTACATGCGAAGAAAGGAATGTGGGAGTGAAGAGTCTCGGGGTTCGTAACAATTAAGTATATAAACGGACGCACAAATGATAATGGATATGGAGAACTAAGGAAACATTCTTGGGAATCGTCACTGATTGAAAATCTTAAGTAAGCCAGCTACAGTGACGCACACACTATAACACGATGGACAGAGTTCAACACTGTGACATCGAAATTTCTGACCCTAAATCATCTATTCTCGCTTTTTGAAGTGAACTGTCAATGGAATCTCTTTCTAATTGATCGTTGGACGAAAGGGGGTTGTGCAAACTATACTTGCTGACCACGAACCAAGACCGTGGGAAGCCCCTCCGGAACTTCTATGGAAAGATGAGGAACCCGTACGTGACCCAGTGCCGGTTAATCGTCCACGGAGCACAGTTGGCTGGGGCACTCTCACGTCGATTAAGCCAACTACATGCATTGTCTGTCAGTATTATTTGGAAAATGGAGATGAGGTTTTTGTTTTGCCCTTCCGGCATAGTTATGAGACATACGGCTATTCCCACTGCCAATGTAGCCAATTAAAGCCATAATACAAATACGACGCAAATGAGTATTCTTTCAGCTCGTTGGATCTTTTAATCTTTTAATTATAGCCCACTTTTCGGTCTTATGCTATCTTACCTAACAAAATACAGAAGGCATTAGTCTGCAATCCTGTTGACGCCTCCCTTCGTAAGACTTAGTAGTTCCTTCCAATATGAGCCTTCTCACTACTATGTCCTCCCTCCATAGGGAACTGGCTATCAAACCAACGCCACCTCCGCCAACGCGTGGCAAAGAGAGCCGTAAAACGCTCTTTCCAAGGCACTTCGGTATGCGCCTGTCACAGGCTTCTAGGTACGAGTGGCAACGTATGGGTAGGTCCTGAATACTTCTCGACGCACGAGGAGCCCTAACTACTACTTCCAATAGCTGGATATCTATATGTAGACAGCCTCTGTTCTGTACCTTGGAGGCGTAGGTATGTGGTCGTAGGTAGTCAAGATCGTGACAGCCCCTATCGTTCAAGCACCGAACGAGGTCACATACGGAAGGGGGCGCTCAAGGCCTGACGATGACCTAGACGCAGAAACTTGTGGATTCTGTTTACTGATCTAGAGGAACTAATTAGGTACTTAAACAATGCTCGTAGATGGTCAGACTTCGCCGAACTCGTAGATGATAACTCTTCGCAAGCCCAAAATCCCTGTTTTGGTCTGCGCTCTCTAAGGAACTAAGATTCGATCTCTGACCAGAACTCTCTCGGCCTCAGTCAATCTGCAGGAGCTTTCCTTTCCCAAAGCGCTAGGAAAGTAATAATATGAAGTGCTAGTGAGACGTTGTTGCCGTAATTTGAGGGTTGCTATTGCTTCCTTGAGAATATGATAACGAAGAAAAGCCAAGAGCGAGCGTATAGGTCTCCCATGATTTGAATTATGTCTCGGCCGCCGTGATGCTTCGTATTTTCTATCCCCTTCTTTTACCATGCCCTCCAATCCTGCCCCGTAAGTATGCATTCTTTCGCCCTCCGTGTGATGTTGGCACTTTTTTATGTCTTCTGCTGCCTGAGCACGATACCTCTAACATCTCTTCCTCGCCCTTTATACTAGAGCTTGCACATTGCACATCGATATACAAACATGCATATTTCCTCACACTCTTTCCAATAGGCCTCATCGATGCGATACCTCTTATGTTCTATCCCATATCGCTAGTTCCCGGTGTTGATGATTAGGGCTAATCTTATCTGTCTAGAATATCTATCTATAGTAGCTATAGTAGCCATGCCTACTATATCAGAAGTATTAGGAGTGCTAAGGGACATTTCCCTTTGTATATTTTATGGTATACTAGTATTTTTACATTTCTGTAAGCATCCCCTGCAGCTCGGATTTCTTCTAATAATGTCTTGACAAAGTTCCGCCTGAGCAACATGCTAATATAAAACAATATAATTAGGGGGTTTATTTGTGCAGCGTTTCTTTGGGGTGTTTCGGCGCCCCATTAATGGAGCCCGAAATGGGCTGAGCGTGTTCGTCCGCCGCCTCCTCCAGCGAATTTTTATTTTAAAAAAAAAAAAAAAAAACCCCCAGGCATGGGACGGGACCTTGACGCGGTCCTGGGGCTTTTGACCAAAGCCGTCCCGTTAGTTCAACCTCTCCCCATCTCTCATTGCTCACCAAGACGGGATTGAAGAAAATCGTCGATTCCTTGCTGCCAAAGAACTACCATCGTGCGAGAGACCGAGGCTGAAAGCATTCCCTATGGAAATACTCGATTCACTTGAGAAGAGTTGTCGAACGGAGACGTCGCACAACTGTCGGGCGGCTAACGCTGATTCTTCAAAGCCATGACTAATTCACACGCCGTACGTACGCACTTGAAGTGGTGGTTATGCTGCAATCACAAATGCCAAGAAAAGGTCTCTAACATGAGTGCTAGTTTAAGTTCCGTGACCTGTTCGGGAATGAAGACTTTCTGGGGCCCGATCGCTGCGAGGGCTGTGTCCGGCGACGACATGTTGTTCCGTATGGACCCGTTTTACCCCGACTTCTGAGCCCACGCACGCATCCAAGCGGAATAGGACAGAAGATTCGTACTGAGGCTTCATTCGTCTGGCGTTAGGCAAGCTGATGTACCCGACTGTTGTCCGAATAGTCAACAGACAGGACGACCCAGAAGCGGCAGAACTGACTATCCGTCTTCTTACCGAGTATAGATACGTCTTCCGCGACAAAGGATTCCTCGGTATCCTAGAAGACGAGTGGCTCAGAGTTCATGTGCAGCCAGGATGAGAGCAAGAGATACCATCAAAATGCATGACATAACCTCAAGAGCCTGGTGCACAGAAGGGCATTCGCGAGACGATGTATGATCGATAAGGCAAGGGACTCGTCTCTCGGAAGGGGGTTCTGGCACATTTTTCCCATTTTCGTCATCTGGAAGTAGTTCCCCTTTCCTAAGAAGCGCAAAGGCCGGCTGGCCGTAGATATCCGAGTTGGCAACAAGACGGCATTGGGAGATGCGTTACCTCATGAAATCACAGGGGAGGATGCTGGGAAAATCGCTAATGCAAACTATATTACGACACTAGTCACCATATCTGTTTGCCACCAATTGGTTATTCATCCTGATTCCTGGTGGGCATTCGGCACACCATTCGCCCCTGAACGGTCGGTCTCTCAGGAAGATTGTGAAGGACAGACACAAGGTCCTAAATCTCGATCTTCAGGCGCATAACGTCAAGGATGGGCTGATGGTCGATTTCGATTCGTCCTAGGCCGGAGAGCCTCATTATCTTTTGGATAACTGCGTTAAATTGACATCTAGTCTGGCACATTGTTCTTTCGAGTCTAGCGGCCCCTTTCGAGACCAGCGTGTGCAAAATGACGGATGACATTTTAAACTGGTAGTTAATCCGAGGACTTTGGACAGACGTATTCAAAAATAAGGATGAATGGAGGGGGGACGGACGCCGAAAGCACATATGCACAAGGCGCTGAAAATCGACAGGTTCACATAAGCTGTGTATAAGGTTTAAAAAAAAACGTATTAAGCGATTATGGCTAGTCTATCAGCAGCCATCTGCAATGTAATAATACTAGCCATAACCGCCGTTGCATTTCCGGCCTCACAAGTCGCTCCCAATGCATCATCTAATGAACAGCAAAATCCGTCAATATACACATGAGGCATCTAGCCTCGGCCTAATGGAAAGATATAATACCCAGCTTCTCGTAAATTTCGCTAATTACGCCGTCCTACATCGTAGTTGAACGAGGCATGGCGAGAGCCCTCTACCCTCTCCTTAGTAGCCCAACCCTTAACGCCTCCTGGCCCTCGATGCGGGGACCTGCTCAAAAGGGTCCGATATCTCATCATCGCTAATTTCCAGTGGTTCCTGCTGCGTCGCCTTCTGAGAGAAATTCAATCTCGTCTGTCGGGTCTTAGCCGAGGAAGCAGAGGCAGCCGCACGTGAGGAGGTCTGTGATCGTGCCGGCTGTGGTCGCGTAGTCGTAGTTCTAGTTGTAGTTCGTTTCGGTGGTGGAGCGGGAGGGTCGTAATTGTCATCATCCATGAATACGTCTTCATCTTCATCTTCTTCCTCCTCTTGGACTTGCTTACGGCCGCGACCGCCTCTGGCAGGCGCCTTCTTAGCTGGGGCCTTTGGAGCAGCCTTGGCTCGGCTAGTGGCAGCTTTCGCTCGTCCTTTCGTCTTGGGCGCTGGAGCCTCCTCTTCTACGACGTCGTCCATTTCCTCATCCTCATCGTCCATAAAGCCTGTGCGGTTGGGCTTCCGTCTTCGGGCCTGGGGTTTCGCAGGCCTGGATGGCTCTTCTGCCAACGGAGCACTGATGATTGCCTCAGGCTGATCCTCCCAATGACCATCGAGGTCTGAATCCCATTCGTCTGGCTTTGGTTTGTATACGAGTCTTGGGCCCCGTTTCAGTTGGCCGGTAGCAAACTGCTGCTCGAATTTCTTCTTGATCCTCTCCATCGCGTTCTCGATATCTTCCTCACTATCGTCTAACGACAACATTTGCTTAACTTGGCCTGACAGGGACTCCATGACAAACTGCTCCATTGCATGCTTGTCGTCTTTGTCGACAAACTGTGTGACTGCGTCGCCGAATGGTGCCTGCGGAAGTATCTTAAGTGACTGGGCTTTTAAATACTCCTCCACAAGTTTCGCTACTTTAATGCTATCCATCTCGGCGAGGCTGGCGGCAACTTCTTCAGATAGCGCATCGGCAGTTGGGTCACGTTCTATTTTTAAATTAGCACAATGGAGAAACAAAAAGAGAACAAAAGGATGTAGACTACATACTCTTGTTTGCTTTCTTGCGATAGAAATGGACCACATCGTTCGTATTCGCGACCTTGTTCGAGAACCGCTGAGAGAAACGCTGAGGATTCTCGATATCGTATTGACCTCCTTCGGGTGCCGTATATTCCACCTTGAGACGAATTAAAGGTCTTGGTCGTTCGTCCTCGTCCACATCATCGTCTTGCATAGCGTCCCATTCCGCGTTAGCTTCTTCAATCATCTCCTCCACGATCTCCGTCAATCCTCGGGTCAGGTCCAGCCGGTTATCCTTCTTCTTGTCTAGATCTTTGAACCTCTTGTCGGTGGCTAGAAAAATCTCGGCAGTGATGAAAGGGCGCACGGTTTTTAAGCGATGCTTTTCGACTGTGAAGTTTTTACCAGTAACACTCACCACAGCGACGTGTTTCGCGACGGCCTCACCTGGTACCAATGACGTAGCGACGGATGAACCGGGCTGCATGACATGAAAGCCTGTTTCGGGATTTTGTCGAGGGTCAATGAGGCATTCGTGCTCGTGACCCCAGACGACGAGGTCCAGCCACTCGGGCAGCATGTTTTCGGGCAGATAACTAGTGGGGGTGTGGGCGTGGTGGTTCTGGTGCACAGCGAGTAGGTTGAACCAGTCTGTTGACTGCTGATTCGGTCGAAACCATTTGACTCTGTGATCCCGAAAATTCCGGAACATGCGTTCATCGCGCACATTACTGATTCCAAAGAGTGCCAGTTTGGTCTGGCCTTTCTGGAGCAAGACAGGTTTCACGTTGATCTCGTCGACCTTGGGAGTGCGGCCGTAGTAGTTGACCAGGCCGGCGACTTGAAGCAGATCGAGTGAGCAATAGTTGCCTTGGCCGCTGGGGTCGTCGTGGTTGCCATGAATGGAGAAGACGGGGATGGAGATGTTGATGTCTGGATCCTCGTAGTTGACATGGCCAAAAGCACTCGCGAAGACCTCATTGGCGTCGCTGAGGAACTGAAGCTCGCATGGTTTCATACCGAGGCAGTTCTTGCGGAGTGACCGCATCACGTGGTACATGGACATCCTCGAAGGCTTGTTGTCGTGGAAGAGATCGCCGGCAAGCAAGATCATGTCTACCTAGTATACCGGTTCAGCACAACAAACGAAACCTGTGTCTTGGAACTACAGACTAGGTTAGGTACCTACATCTTCTGTCCGTGCCAGGTTCATGATCTCATCGAACGTTTTCCAGCTATCATCTTTGCGGATGGGGTCGCGCTCCTCGTAACCGACATGATTATCGGTGGCGACGAGGATGCGAATGGTGTCCGCACCTGATGAAGTATTAGATGACGTCGATAGAGCTGGTTACGGGGTTCTCATTGCTACTACTGCAGAGAGGAGCTTACCTGTTGACTCCGACGGTGATGCCATGCTGTACTTGTCTAATGGATATGGGTTAATAGGTTTAGGATCCCGTATGGGCTGGCTGGGGTGACCATAAGCGGAACGTAGAGGAGGCCTATTCTTGACTTTATTACTATTAATGCCGTGGCCTTTTTAATAAAGCAGTGAAAGTCGCATGCTGAGATGGCATTCCAGCTCATGCATACCCTTATCTACAAGTAAGAGGTACCTAGACTGGTTGATTGGCTGCTGGATAGTCAGCTCTGGACTTGGTCGAGTAGAGGTACTTAGGCAAACAGGCAACGCTGTACCTAAGTGAATAGTACTATTATTCTCCGAGTTAGGTAGGTAGGCACAGTAGGTGGATAGTTCTTGGGTGACAAAGACGCGTCAAGTTGAGTCCATTTCAAATTCGCCCCGCGAAATCACGTGCCTGTCTAGCTTAGCAGGTACTTCGCAAGCTTAAATACTGCCGACAATATCAGTCCACCTTACGCATACTCGTCCAAACACTAGCAAATCACTTAGGTACTCTAGGTTAGAGACCTCCTAGAATGTATAGTGCGTATATAGGCTGACTAGAGATGTGCTTTGTTCGTCAAAAATCATTTCTTGTTATAGGCGAAAGCAACACCGCTTCAAGCAACGCTAGTCGTTACTGGATGATCGAGCTAGCTGTGGGATACCATGTAATGCAGATAAATGTTCGTCCCAATCCATACCATAGCGAAATTGGCAATCTCGAGATATCCGAAACCTTCCTCATTATCAACCATGCATAGTATCTCATGCCCGTCCGTTGAACGCCAATCCCTAACCCAAGCCAGAGCCAGATGTGTAGATAAAGATCCATGCAAAACCACCTCCCGAAAATGCACACGTGTTGATGTAATAAGGTGACTAGCCTGTCACCTATGAATGCGAATGCAATCTTATGCTGTTGCCCCTTGCGCAGTAGACTCTTCGTCCACTTTTGCAGAAACGGCTTCCCACCAAACCCCATGAGTATCGCGGTCTACGGCCCCCACCCGACTAATCTCATCGATCATTTCCCGTACTCTCTCGACAAATTCAGGCAATCCTAGCCCTGCTAGCTTCTCCCCGGCAGTGCTCGTGGCTTTGATCTTCTCGCTCGCAGAACCCGCTTGGAGTCTGCTGAGTATATGTCCCCTGATGCGGGTAAGTAGGAGCCTCATCACTGGCTCCCTCGGTTCTGTATTAGTACGCTTGGCTTCTATACAAGCCTCAAGAACCTTCGTCACGAGAGCTTGGATATGCTTCTTTGTGGCTGCGGGCATCGAGCGCCCAGCCTCAAGAGCCGCCATAATCCCATGCACGGCCGTCGATTCATTCATAGGCTTACTATTGTCATCCATTGACTCGAGCAGGGTGAACACTCGACCGGCCTCTGTTTTCCAAGGGGCCCGAACGTCGCGTTTCAACATATTCTTGCACTGCAGGAGGATAGCCCCTGCAGTGATGATGCGAAGCGTTTGCCGCCCAAGACGCGCTCGACGCTTCTTATCAAGAGCGAGAGGCTCTGGTAACGTATCAGCCGATGGCGAAGGCTGTGTAAACTGGTCCACGAGCATTTGCCAGTATATCTTATCGGGGGTTGGTCGTGATTTTGGGTGATTGACGCCCTCTGGATCACGCCGGATGGCCTCTGCATACACTTTATTTCGGGCTTCCCGCCACGAGGCTTCTGCTCGAGCCAACGTGATCACACCAGTATCTAAATCCTCTGCAAACTTCTTCGCTTCATACGGAGAAGAATGCCCAACAAGGTTAGGCACTGCTACTTGTAGCATATAGTTGGCATAGTCGTAAAGCATCACATCAATAAAGGAGATGAGTGCCTCAAAACGATCGACAATAGGTCCTTGACCGAGTTTGTTGTCTACCAGATCCTTGACCTCATCATCTCGCACTGGTGCGCAAAGCTTAGGAAGAAGCGAGCCCATCGATGAGAAGAATTTCTCGTACGAAAAACTACCAGCTTGGAACTGACGCCCGGCTACCTCGGTATCGAGCATCTCACCGATAAAAGTATGTATTGTTGAACCGGGCTTAACGAGATGCTGTAGCCTGTCCTTTATATAGTTAGACATGACAACGAGATACTGGAACTCCTTCTCTTCGTCTCTGGGCCCTGAGCGGAGATCCCTGAAGATTGGTTCCATCCGTGACTTGTGTTGCTCTTGGAAGTGTTCGAATTCGATGCGGTATTCTCGGTTGATGGCTAACTCGTGAACAATAACCCTATTGTCTGGTAAAATGGGAGGATAGTTGGATTGGAATATGGGCGGCCTCGACTCTTGTTTGCTGGGAGTTGGCGGCGGTGTTAATGTCTGTAGTTGGGACGAGATGACATGATCCGCTGTAGCATGATTGGCAAGTGAAGATCCTTCGGTGGCTAAGGAATGTTCGGCAACCCGTGGCTTGGTGTCTCCAGTGGGTTTCTTCGCTGCTCTAGCCTTCCTTGCTTGCGCCACCGCCTCAAATATCCTCCTCTTCCCTTCCTGGGCACCCGTGAGCCTCTTAATCCGCACCATGAGCATTAGCTGATTGTCCCTGATACTCTGGCGGTAAGATTCGGTAACGGCCTCCTCTGTACGATCCTTGACGGTTTGAAGGATAGCATCAAGTTCCACGAATTGTAAGATCATGACTTCGATTAGAGCGTCCGAATCTCGCGCTTTCCAAGCGATGAATGCGTTGTGGAAAGTGGCATAAACTTCTGGCAAGGCGTCTTGCAAAGTCGGTGGTGGAGTGAAATTATTAGACGTGGTTAATCGGGATAGGATATTTTCAAAGGATATCAACAAATCTCGTGCCTTGGCGACCAGATCCTGTAATTGCGGATTAGCAAGATCATCGCGAGGAATGGGTTGCCCTTGAGAAGATCCAACCTGCTCCTGTTCTCCTTTGTGATCTTTATTACTGAGGACCTGAGTTGGATGCCCAAGAATGAGGTAAGCGCTTAGAAAGGTCCGAACGGCAGCCATCTCAGTGATGGATTTGGCCTCACCCTCGCTCAAACCACAAATACGAAGTACTCGCGCCGTCACTAAGAGCACCTGCTCTTGGCCAAGAAGTTCGACCACTTTATCAAACGAGGTCTCTCGAACCCCATCAATATTCAAACCAATTCCCGAGAAATCCTGAACTGCCTTTCTCCGTAGCAAGCCTCTCCACCACCACTGCAGTTTGGAGGCTGCTACATCTTCGCTCATTGCGGTCCCTTCCTTTAAACTTGATGGTTCTTGTTCGTCGCTTTCTGAAGCGGTAGAGTCCCCGGCCGATTTCCTAGTGGTGGTGCTATGAGCTCGTACGCGGCGCGTGGCTTGGCGATTTCGCAGCTCTTCCCGTCTCCTCTCAGCCTCCGCAAAACGCTCTTCCATCTGTAGCCGTAGTTTGCGTATCTCTTGCTCCCGCTTCTCCTTCATGCTCTCCGCAACTGCCTTGGCTCGTTTGACTTCTTCGGCACAGGCTGCGACGATCTCGGCTAGGTTCTTCTCTCGTGCCTGGGCTGCAGCCAAGGCGCGAGCCTCGGAATTAGAGCTCTTTTGCTGGGCGGCTTTCGCTACAGCAGCCCTCAGACGCACCTTCTCGGCATGGGCGGCTTGGTTAGCGAGGCGCGCTCTGCGGTCTTCAATGATAGAGGCACGACGGATCTGCTGGGCGATGAATCTACTCTGAGGGCCGCCATGGCGAGTGAAACCATGCGAGGAGCGAGACTGGGTAGATGCTATGGAGTTCCTGCGCGACGACGCAGCAGAGTCCTTTCGACGGGTTTGTGTTGGGCGGTAGAAGCGCGCAGCAATGTGGGGAGGCGGCAGAGGCGGCGTGTGCACTCGGCGTTCCTCTTCATCCGCGGATAGAGTCATGTCAAGATCGAGGTCGGGTTCTGGGGTACCGGGATCGGGGGAGCCGATGGACTCTTCGATATTTCGAGCCGGGTCGGCCAGGGCTGCGGATGCGCGGCGCATGGTGACGGTGTTTCTACTCGTGTTGACGTTGGCGGGGACAGTGCGCAGCTAGCGCTTTGCATTTCAGATTCCAGCTTCCAGCCTTACCGGAGATGGAGGGAAAATGAGCCCACAAGGACCAGGAATGACACAAAGAGCCGAGTGTGTCCCGCGTCGGTTTTCGGAGGTGCTGTTTGGTATTCTGCACACGTCGGCTTTGTTTGTTGTTATAGATAAGAAGGGGATTGATTGCCCCGGGTTGATCCCGACAGTTCAAACTCGCGGAGGCACTGGAGATGGTGTGCGTGCTCGGTAATGTTACAAAACTACGATGGATCTCTAAATATAAGCACCACGAAAAGCCGGCAAGAATACCTCGGCGCTAAAATAAAAGGCGTAAAAGGAATAGAGTTTGAAGAAATGGCCATGGGAATTACCACAGCCACAACAGCAACTTTGTGGTTCCGAGTTGGGATGGTTCAAACAATATGTTGGTAACCAAAGTATAGAAGTGTAGAGGTAGCGCTGTATAAGGTAGAAGGCGAGGAAGATTGTGGGGAGAAGATCAGAAACGACGAAATAGAGACGGAGAGTGAGAGAGAATGTAATGCATGAAACTATCTGTGAGTGAAGGAGTGATTGTCTACCAGTAGCATTAGCTTCTGGGTTAGGTTTATTTGGAGGGATGCCGTTGAATCAGAAGCTGCCAGCGGTATTGTTGATTGATATGATTGCAGGGTGCGGCAGGATCGAGAGATGACAGAAACGCCGCTGCGCGCACGACACGACTTCTCAAGCCTGTCGGCTTCGGACACCAGGTTGGACGTTTGGGACAATATAAGCAAGCACTTAGGCAGTAAGAGGCTGACGGAGCCCACCCACGTGAAACAATTTAGACCAAGGTTGCTGCTCCCTCATCAGCCACTACTACGTACTGTCTGCCTACCTAGGTACCTCTCTAGGTACCTACCTCTACAGCATACACAGCATACACAGCATCATAGTAGAATTATGTAGGCATCGAGTGTCTATCGTACCAGATAGTTATCACGATACCTGAGAGGTATACTCATTGCCTCCCTCCCGCAAGAAAATTTCTTACAAAAGTCGAGATTTGCCGTCGGTGTCATCCCATGGTAAGCAACATTCTCTTCCATAGCTGTCTTTCTGCTTCCTTTCAACCTGACGGTGGGTTTGTAGAGGGAATGGAGTACCTGCATACATGTAGGTACATAAATGACATGGTATCCACTGTAAAGTGCATTCTTATACACTGTCTCTTGTATCTCTCCACAGGTTCTAGATTTTACCACCTTTGACGTATAACGAATCAGGATTAGCATACTTACTGCTTTCACTCAGGCTCGGCTCACCCTATCATCCATTACCTGTCAAGTCCTGGTCAAGTGCTGGATTATTCTTCTTTGCTTAAATAAGTTCTACCTACTTATGTAGTAACCTATAGCAAGTGTTGCAAGCCGGTATCGCCTTCGTACCGACTTAACGCAGTCATCTTCCACTCGTCCCAATCGAGACTGTCATCAATTTTGACCGCCTCCCGCAGTCCCCGGAAGAGGCCGAGGAAACCGTCCCAGTCCTCGAGATCGTACCCGGAGCAAAAAGCGAAGCGGTGCTGTAGCCGACCTCGCCGGACGCAACCCGCCAGGTCTACAACGTCACCGTTTCCGCTGTCGGTATTTTGCTCCCCCAGCAGGCGAGCGAAGATAATTTCGTCGTCACCGAGGTCGTTCTTGCCGTCGTAGAAATCAGCCACGGGCAGGAGTCCAATGGGGGAATTGAAGGCGTGGGACGGCGGGGCCGTATGCGCCCACTCCCAGTCGATGATGCCGGTGATGTTGAAGTCTTCGTCCACCATGATGTGGTCCCCCTTATCGTCGGCATGTTTCAAGAAATAGCGTGGGCTGCTGCTGTCGCCGTCTAGTGCTGATGCCGACGATAGCACGGTTGGGAGCAGGTCTAGGAGGAAGCGGTGTATAAGGTAAGCATCGACTGGGCGCTGTGAGTACATCTCTCCGCGAAGAATCAGGTCTATGATAAGTTGTAACGAAGATCTATGGTACTCTTCCCACGACGAAAAGGGGCCCATGGTGCGCATCTCAGATGCCGTAGTGAAGTCGGTGAGTGATTCCCGCGCAAATGGACCGACCCGAGAAGGACCGGCTGGGAAGTCAAGGCTGCCGAGCAATTTGAACGGATGTTTGCTCAGTCGGATAAAAATATCCGCTAGATCTTTCATCAACTTATTCTTCTGCTCTGGAGTGGCGTGTGACCATTGCAAAGATCGTCCATTGAGTTTTTCTATAAGAATATAACCTACTCCAACTGGATTTGATTTACTCTCTAGCGCAAAGTCAAACACCCTTGGGGCAGGGACGTTAATGCTTTCGAGAAATTTAAGAGTCGCAACTTCACTCTGGAGAATATAATCTCTCAAAGCTAGCGGAGGCGATGTAGTGTTGAATCTGCGGATCCGGGCGATCCATCTAACGCCGTCATCGAAGCAGATTTCGACATGATAATTCATGCCACCCATTACAGAGCTGCGATTCGCATGGTCATATTGTAATGGAGGAATCGAGCAGGGCATCCCGCGCAGATGACTCGCCCGTGCCTCAAGTGCAGTCGTGTTAATCTTGGTTATCAATTCTTTAACTTCGTCTGATTGAGCAACTCGAGCAGCAGGGAAGTAGTTCTCCGCGTCCTGTCCATATGTAAGAGTTCAGCCAAGTGAAAATGAATATTCATAAGAGGGCTAATGCTCACCTTCCATTCGGGACATTGATGAAATGCAGGTTGAAGGTGAGTTGAGCATAGATGGCGCTTGCAAAGCACACAGTCACCCAGCTTCCGAACAGCTGGTTTGATACAATCGGCAAAATCGCAGATCCACAAAGGCATTGTGAGAGTTTTGTAGGTTATTTGCGAAGTTGGTTAATAGCATTGTCAATATGCAACAATTTTTCCTCTTTTCTTAGCTTGGAATGTTTGTTCATCGTGTTTAAAAGTGATAGGTAGAATACCTGTTGGTAATGGGGGTATCTATGTGACATGGAATTCACCGTAGGGCATAATCTTACACACTGTTTCTCGTGCCTTACCATAATACTTTGTAGCAAATACTATGTACACTAGTTATAACTATGCTGCTACCCGACATGATCGCGATGAATACTAAGGACTTAAGCCCCAGAGGCGATATTCTACGCTAAGCCGTATTTACTCCATCTCTGGCAAAGCCCCAAAGCCCATCATTTTAGCGTCAGCCCAGGGACCTGTAAAGAATATTGATCCTTAACTGTTGATTTGTTTACATACAGTATAGATTGTCAAGCCGCTGGTCCAATTGCCGACTAGCGAGGCTATGGCAGCTGTCAAACATTGCCTACTAAGTAGATAGATGTTATCACTAGGTATACTGCCTAGGCTGACTCTACTCAAACCCTTTTACCTACCTAGTACATCTAAACCTAGGTGGACAAGGTGCCTGGCTGGGGAAAGGTTCCTCCTGCAGTGACACGGAAGATCGCCCACTACCTCGATCCGCATCCCCCAGCCTAGGTATGCAACTCCTAGGTTGGATGCGGGGATGGGTACAATATGCTACTTATTCTCAGCGTTGTCTGACGAACTAACATCCCATATTGTGTTTTAATGTAAGGATCATCTTGGGGTACTATATGTGGGTTGAAGGCATTTACGCTTCGATGATCAATACCTAGAGGGATTGCGTAGAAAATTGCTAGTGATGCAAGATAGACCTGACTACCTAGGTTGTTTAGGATGGTTGATTGATCCTTAATTGTGAGATGTCATCGTGAGACGGTGTATGCAACCTAAACCCAATTCGAACGGGAATCTTTTCCTTACCAAAGTATGAGATGCCGCTTACTTTTACCCGTGACACTCTGTATTTGCACTTGAATAGGAATCAATTAACGATTTTGACTTCAATCCAAGACGATGATACCTACTCTTGTTGAAATGCCATATACGCATGGCGAACGTTGGACTTAGTCGAAGGGGTCGGCTCGTTAAAGATGACTGCGGAACCTACTTTTGTTATTATTGTTTTCATTATGAACCCGATCATCCCGAGAAATAATTACACTGTGTTTTCCCAGAAAAGGCTGATCTGAAAAGTTATAAGAGGGGGCCTTGGCCATCTCATCATCTAGGCAAGTTGCTTACTTGATTCTAAGTAGTTAGTATGAGATCGCATGAAACACCCTTTTAGAAGTAGGTTGCCGCCGAAAGCGGCGTGGTTAACAACATAAGATGAGTCTTATTTAGCACAGTTCGCAAATATGTGAGACTCGAGAGAGATTGAGCCGTGGTGATACGGATAGAATAGTAATATTCATCTAGGTCATTCGAGGATGGGAAGGGTATTCGGGTTATGAACCAAGTAAAAGGGTGAGGGAGCCCGAAACTTGCAGGGGTTCAATCCTGACTGCCCACAACTTCAACTAGAAACTGGAAGTGATTTCTTTGTTTTGTAGAAGACGAGGTAGCAATATTCTTGCTTGTATAGCTAATTGTCCACAAGTAGTAAGGTTTATCTCATGTTAAGTGAGAAAAGTACCATATGCCGAGTTATGGTCTGTTTTGGTTTTATAATGAGAGTCAGATGCGACATAAGTGGTCACCTAACATCTCGAGCCATTACGTGTTTATGGAGATACTATCGTCCGCAAAAACAAGTAATGTGTTCTAAGCTGTCAATAGGGCATCTCAAATCATGAGTTGTCTGGCCTAAAGAGAACGGATTCGAACATCACGTTGTCAAATGATTGGCCGAGAGACAATCTTGAGATCATGAACAGTGTCTAGCCAAGACCTTTGTTGATCTACGTGATGTGTACTTTAGAGAGTTGACAAGGTGAATTGTTCATTTGTACTGATACTTCCGTGGAAAAAAGAACTCTTTGATCGACAAATGTTGGCCCGAGTAATTCACGGATGGACGAGACGTTCCGCTCCGTGAACTAGCCCGTGATATGAAATGGGTGTGTAGGTTGGCCGGAATAATCGTCGCGCATACAGCGGCTAATCGTTTATTTGCCGTGTATGTGGCAGGCTCTGTTAAATACAGTGTGTAACTTTCTTATCAAAGACAACACGATGGCTGCTTGCTCGGAAGGAATGCGTACGGGAGCGGTGAGTGGCGTCGTAAGATCCCGGGTACCTGTTTGGGTACCTGAATACGACTACGACCAGCGACTTTGTCACGTTCTGCCCAAAAGCATCTTTGAGTGGGCAGGTATATCCACGTAGCCTGCCTCTCGTTATTAGCTATACGTACGCACGGGCAAGCATTAGAGGAAAGGTATTATGAATAGCAATAGCCTTGCGCGGTCCGAACCTAGATTTGCCCTTGACGAACTCGGGGTGTCGTAAGGTTGCTCGATATCCAGGGCCGAAAAACGGCCTATGAAAAACCAGAGAATAAAACGTGGACCGCCGCTAAGTAACATCAAATATAACAGATAGGCTCGTTAGAGGCGGTCAACAAGGGAGTTACTTCAAGCACGGGACACCTGACAATGATTGCATCATTACGATGAAGCTAGACAGCTGTTTTGATAAGAAGTATACACTTTAATAGGGCTAGATGTTAGTACTAGATTAGGTAGGTTTCGTAGCTGAGATAGACAGGTCCCGTGTATCCAATCCCCACACCCGGGCGATGATAATAGCAACCACATATTTATGGCCTTCAAGGTAGGTATGGTGCAAGACACACACCTGCATTGGGATTTCTATATATCTAAATATATACATGTAGAAAGGAGACCGGGACGCGGTTTGACATCGGCCGAGTTTATCATGTGAAAGGTAAATAGGTGTAACTACTGGACAACCACTTCCTATGTAGATAGAGAGGGACTTTAGACATTCTTCTTACCTAGGTAGCTACATACTTAGATAACCACGAACCACGTACGCGGACCCAAGCTATCTAGAAAGCCTTGGCAAACAGTAACTATGCCTAACACTAGATAGCACGTGGAAGTGCGGCAGTCAAGTCTGGTTCCATCCGGATTGGCATTGCATTGGGCAACGGTTTATGCCTGCCAGTACCATGCCTGGAATGGTACACGAGTTGCACCGATCAAACCAGTGCCACGGGAACCTCAGAGCTCTGGAGCTCTGGGCAGTTATCGAGAGACAGGCTGTAACCTACAACCACCTGTTCCTCTGATAATATGATAGGTGTAGTATAGGTATACATATGTAGCACTGAGACTCGCTAAATATCGGTACCCAGATGGTACTACATGTCTGGCCACTGGGGAAGATGGGGCTATCTTGGGCACCCAGTACTACCTACCACCTACCCTACCTAGGTACCTAAGATAGCTGTGTGTCCTCACCATTTAGTACATATACAGGTGGTATGGCACACTGTACCACCCACCCGTAGTACATGCAATGCAGGTAGGCAGGTACATAAGTATGTATGACGACGGGAGCATCGAACCGTGGCACGGAAGGTAGTCTCCACTACAATTGGCACTGCTCTGGTACACAGCGAACAATGAACGCCACCCCTCTCGCCAATCCCAGATACTTACTTACCTGCTGTACACCCCATGCATTCACATCATCACCTCTACCGTACTTTTCCCACCCTCGTCTTTGACATTATTCCCAACCAATCTGACCCAACCCGAGAAGGCAATCCTTCCCCCCCAGATGTATACCTCATGTCCGACCCTTCTCGTCAGCCCGAAAATGCCGCACATGCTGCACGGGTGAGCGAGTCCCTGTCAGTCACGCCGGCCTCCCATCCTAGCGTCTCTGCCACCTCTGCCACCTCGGCTGCCGTTACCGCTGGCACCACGACTACCACTGACGAGCAACCCTCCTCTCTCGCGGCTCTCACTGGCTCGCTGTCAATTCCTGACCATGCACGCCCTCCTGCCCTCGTCTCGCCCACTTCGTCCGACTCCACTGGCGTGCCTGTCTCGTCCTCGCCATCTCCATCCTCCACTACTGCCGCCGGCCATGGGGACCAGCTTAATAAAAGACCAAGACCGCCGCTGGCCGTCCCCAGGTCCAATGGACCTTCCCTGCTAACCCAAGCTCTCGCCTCTGCGCGTGGGATCCTCTCTTCTACTGTGTCTCAGACAGATCAGCTCCAGCTCGACTATAAACACACACAAGCCAATGACCAATCCTCCCGATTGAACCCAAACAACCATGTATTTGACGATCCCCAAGAGTTGAGACTCCCCGAGTCGCGCCGTGAGGCCCTAACGCATTACCCGGGCGCTTCCTCGATACCGTCTACGCCTCAGAGACGAATTGACCCTACCCGAGCCATATCATCACCCGCCCTACATTCATCAACGGACGCTACGCTTGGGACTACAGCCGCTAGTTCTGCCGCAATGCTTGGAATTATAGAAACGATGCCAGTTATCAGGGACTACTCTGGCCCTTTCATAGCTCGACCAAGAGGGAGGTCCCTAGAGCGCACGGATAAAGAAGCCCGTGTACATCGGATCAATGTTACCGAATTGCCATCTGAGAATGTCGAGAAAACTGCGTACAATTATGACGATGGTGTCTTCTCCCATGACAATGACTCGACCCTCAATTCAGATTCGCGTGCTGAATATCGGGCATGGAGGTCTGAGCGAGCAGTATCTATGGGCTTGGAGAAAGCGTGGTCCATTGGAACGGAAGATGTTGGACGCCAGGATGGCCAAGTTGAGAAGTCCATTGCCGAGGTATTGGCTGGGGTGGAACCAACAAGAAGCCGTAAGGCAAGCCACAGTCTTCGGTTCTTCAAGGAAGGCCTTCCCACCGATAAAGTGAAACGGAAAGATTCGAAATCTACCTCGCAACAGGACAAAACATCACCACTCAAAGGGTTACGGACGGAAGGGCAACTTCATGCGCGCACCCTGCTCAACCAAAATTCCACGACCCCAACGCCACCGCATCAGCCTGTCGAGGTTGAAGATGCACAGCCTTTATCAGGTACTGAAATTCCCCCGTCTAGTACAAATACCACTGAGACTCCTCTAACCCAACTTGTCAAAGGGGACTACTTCAATCTTTGGAAGAATGAGCCCACGACAGCTGAACCTGGTAAACTCCAAGATCGCACTGATCAATCCGTGCCATTGCCAGGGTTTGCCAATGGGTCGCGTACTGAAGGCGGAGAAGCAGAAGTATCTGAGAAAGCTGACTCACAAAACTCTACAGAGCTAGTAAGTCGTGTTTCAGAGATTTGTGAGGCCGTCGAAGAGGGCGAGGAATCCTCTGAGGAGAAGATATCATCTGCGGTGTTTCTGCCACACCAAAGCCTAGAGGATTCTACGGGAGAAGGATCTTGTGTCATTGAGAAGGTTGAGCCACAACATCCAAGGACTCGTTCTTCTACAAAGAAGGATTTTCATCCGTGGCTTGTGAAAGCTGATGAGCCAGAAAATGAAGGTGGAGATCTAACTGATGTACATCACGAAGACGTGCCTGAAATTATGAAAGATGGCATACTGCGTGGTCGGAAATTGCCCAGCAAAGAAGATGGAGGGGATGTTCAAAATGAACCTGAAATTAAAAAGAAGCCGTGTGATATACCCGAAATGGCTTCACAGCCAGTCTCTCGATATTACGAAGATATGCTGCACGAGCATCAGCTTGGGCCTAAGGTACCTCTCGAAGCTATTGAGCTGATACCGTACAAACATCAGGTTGGGGGCCACACAACCATTTGGAGATTCTCCAAGAGAGCCGTTTGCAAGCAGCTTAATAACCGGGAAAATGAGTTTTATGAGAATATAGAACGATATCATCGCGATCTTTTGCCTTTCTTGCCAAGGTCTGTAAAAGCATACAATCTTCTCTTAAATTTATCAGCCCCAAACCCGTGTTGTGGTTGGTTGAAGTGCTGAGAATGCATTACTAATATCGTTTTATAGGTATATTGGCGTTCTGAATGTTACGTACCAGAAGCAGCCGCGGCGCAGGTCTACGGTACGAAAAGACGAGGGTTCAGGAACCGAAAGGCTGTCCAGTGAGCCCGATGTTCAATCAAACGGCACCAACGGGAATACGAAGAGTAGGATTCGCCCATCGTCTAATGGCTATGATGAAGAGAACCGCCGAAGAATAGTCAGCCAGTCTCTGCAGTCTGGACACGTCCCGATTCCTACCGTTACATTCGTCGATAATCAACATATTTTGCCTAGAAGCTTGCTCCAGCCTTTGGTTTCAGGGATCAAAGAGCGCCCAAGGAGCGCATCCGCAGCTATGGTGCAGCACCACGTGAGTGATATGTCAGCACCAGCGCTAGATCATGATACTGGCCGAACTGCTCGGCCTACTTTAGAAGATCGACACGCAAATAGCTGGGGAGCAACAATGGTCAATAAAAAGCTGAGGAATGAAGTATTCAATGACGCGTTCTTGAAACAGCCTATCACTGTGCATAAGCATCAGAGGCCGGCCTCATACCATCGCTCGGTTCCCCGTCGTTCGGTACCAACTCGTCATTCGAAATCAGTGACGGGGTTTCCCACGACTGAGGGCGAGCAGAACAAGTCCGCCTTTTCCAATGAACCAAGCAATCTCAGAACTCAGGTAACTCTGTTGCAAGGTTATAGTGACCTGGGTCCAAGAAGTGATTGCCTCGCTGTGGGTGACTTGGACCATGTGAAAGATGTAACTGGTACTAGCGCGCCAGAAGCAGAAGTACTGGGAGAAAAATTCTCCCCGCGTGCGCAGAAGCGGCGTTACTCCGGTAGTAAGTTGCGGCGCAAGCCTCAAGACGTGGGGGACTCGCGTGGCGACTTGAAGTATTTCGAGGATGCAGACGATGTTAGATACCAAGGTGATAGGGAGGAAATAGCACTGTCGCCGCTCAAAGGCGCAGCCAAGAACGAGAAACCATCGAAAGATACGGGGATTGAAAACGCGAAACTCGATCCCCCAACACTCGAATCAGCCTCTACCCTGCCTCCCAGTACACCTGGCCTAGAGATGGAGTTAATGAAGTTTCCGCGGCCAATTAATCCAAAAGAGGCTCAAACCCAAACTCACTCGAGGGTTGAATACTTCCTATTGCTCGAAGACCTCACGGCTGGGATGAGAAGACCTTGCATAATGGACTTAAAGATGGGAACTCGCCAGTATGGGGTGGACGCGAATCCGAAGAAATGCGAATCCCAACGTCGAAAATGTGCAGAGACGACATCTAGGGAGCTAGGAGTCCGAGTTTGTGGTCTGCAAACCTGGGATACCAAGTCGCAGACGTACCTTTTCCGGGACAAATACTATGGTCGAGACCTGAAAGCCGGAAAAGAGTTTCAAGATACACTGACCATGTTCCTCTACGATGGTGTGGACTATGGTAGTGTCTTAAGGCATATTCCAACTATACTTCTGAAGCTCAATCAGCTCGAGGCAACGATCCGTCGTCTGCGTGGGTATCGGTTCTACGCTGCAAGTCTTCTGATGTTTTACGATGCGGGAACCCCCAGCGATGGCAACGACACAGCCGCTGAGGACTCAACCACGGACTTTGCAACTGACACGGAGGATACGTGGGATGTAAAAAGACGCCGAAAGAACAAGGCCGAAATTGATTTTAAAATGGCGGACTTTGCGAATAGCGTGACTGCGGGCGACCTAGTCACGGACAAGCCATGCCCGCCCAAACACTTGGATGAGCCAGACCATGGGTTCCTACGTGGCCTCGCAACCCTTAGAAAGTATTTCTTGCGGATACAAAAGGATGTGCGAAGCCAGATGGGGCTGAATCTACTGCGCAAACATGACGAAGATGTTCGGGCAGTCGACGACGATGACGAGCAGAGTGTTAGTGAGTAAGGTTGGGACCGGCGGTCGGTTTTTTCGAGGGCGCATTGGCCGGCACTGGATGCGTGGGAACTCGTGATGAATTCTTATTCTTCAGGTTTTTGGGATTGATACCCTAGAATGGCGCTGGGGAAATGTTCTTGTGGCTTTTATTTCCTTTTCGTTTTCTGCTCTTGTTTTGTTTTGTTTTGGTCCCAGGGTCCAAGGATTCGGTTGCATTTCCTAAAAATACCCTGCATCTTTCGAGGCGTTTGTTAGCGGGCGCAATCATGAAGCTGCCGGATGCATTTCGAGTGGAAGTCATCATAGCTCTCGACTGTTGATGTAGAGCCTGGTCCCGATGACGTCGAGGCAGACATTCGGACCCTGTTCTAGTGACTAGCATAAGAAGTAGTCGATTAGTCTGCTTTCGGGAGGAGAATGCTTTGATTTTGATAGGCTAGTAGATAAACCGAAGCATTATAATTAAGAATTTGCAGTTTCATTGGACTATGGGAAATGATTCTTGGTTGATAGTGATGTTCGGTCATGAACCCCTCCTCAGTCCTCGTCACCTTAGCTTAGGGGTAGTACCTGTAACTACACTGTAGATAGGTATAGGACTGTACCTAAGCGGGAGCGGGGTACTTATGAATAGGGAAGGTGGGGTTTGGAGGTAGGGCTGAAAGTGACAGATATATGCTGTACTGTACGTACAGCAGTACTTGCAGTTTAGCTAGGTGGCTAAGTGCGTCAATGGCTTGAGCCGCATTTCAAGAACTGCCCACTAGTTAGTTACCTACTGCTGTAGTTCCCGCGCATTACACCCTGGACAAATAGCAATGCGCCCTCGTCCCCTACTTGCATTATGGCAAAGAAGTCCGCAGACCACGGCAAGACAATAGTCTTCCTGCACCCAGACCTGGGCATCGGCGGTGCCGAAAGGCTCGTCGTCGACGCCGCCGTCGGCCTGCAGAAGCGCGGCCACAAGATCGTCATATTCACGAGCCATTGCGATCCCGGCCACTGCTTCGATGAAGCCCGAGATGGTGAATATCTTTCTCTTCTTCCCTGCGCCTTATAAACATTTTACTTCCTCGCACTCGTCCACTGATACCGACACTGATACTGATACTGTCCTCCAGGAACCCTCGACGTCCGCGTCCGCGGCAACACCGTCGTCCCGCCCTCGATCCTCGGCCGCTTCAGCATCCTCTGCGCCATCCTGCGCCAGCTGCACCTGATCCTGCAGGTCTACCTCACCTCCGAGCTCCGCGGCCTGCAACCCGACGCGTTCTTCGTCGACCAGCTGAGCGCCGGCCTGCCGCTGCTGCAGTACCTCCACCCGCGGGGCCGCGTGTTCTTCTACTGCCACTTCCCGGACCTCCTGCTGGCGCAGGGCCGGCAGAGGTGGTGGAAGCGCGCGTACCGCGTGCCCTTCGACGCCTGGGAGCAGTGGAGCATGAGCTTCGCCGACGTGATCGCTGTCAACTCGAACTTCACCAAGGGCGTCGTCGGTCGCACGTGGCCGGCCCTCGCGCGGCGGAAGGAGCTGTGTGTGGTGTATCCGTGCGTGGACACGGAGACGAAAGAGAAGAACCCAGATGACAAACCCCTGTGGAATGGCATGAAGTTCGTCCTGAGCATCAATCGCTTTGAGCGCAAGAAGGACATCGCGCTCGCTATCAGGGCCTTTGCTGGCCTTAGCAAAGAGAAGCGCGCGGGCGTCAGGCTCGCCGTCGCTGGGGGGTACGACCCGCGCGTCGCCGAGAATGTGGGCTACCATAATGAATTAGTGGCGTTGGCTGAGTCCCTCGGCCTCAAGAACATGACGGTCAAGACCCCGCAGACGGCTCAGGCCGTGCCGCAGGACGTCGAGGTCCTGTTTCTCCAGAACGTGACGAACATGTTGAAAGAAATGCTCCTATCGTCGGCTCGTCTCCTAGTCTACACCCCCGCCAACGAGCATTTCGGCATCGTGCCCCTCGAGGCCATGCTCAGCGGCGTCCCCGTTCTAGCCGCCAACACGGGCGGCCCTGTAGAGACTGTCGTGGAGGGTAAGACCGGCTGGCTGCGCTCTCCTGACAAAGTCGACGAATGGACCGAGGTTCTGGATAAGGTTCTTCACCAAATGAGCCCCCAAGACCTGGCCAAGATGTCGGAGGCGGGCATCGAGAGAGTCAAGAATGGCTTCGGCGAAGCGGAGATGGCTCAACGTCTAGACTCCATATTTAGCGACATGCTTGAAAAGGGTAAGATTAACCGGGGCAGTGCATCGACGATAGTATCGTTGGCGAAGGCACTGGGATTAGTAATTGCCGCCGTGGCTATTGGCGTTCGGGTATGGTCGTAGTGAGAAGGAAAATGAATAGACAGCGATGCGCTTCGGAGCGACAATATTGAGAGACTGCCCTGTACAATATCAAAATCAGTCGATATAACATCGAGTTACCTACATTACATGAAGCACCGTCCTACCAGTGACAAGAAGAGTTTCTAGACCTGGCGCTAGGTAATTTTGGTCATGCTATTCGCAATCCAATCCTGGAAGTGGTAGCGTTGGCTTTCAGCCAAAGTATTATGTCAACTACTCTTTGGTGCGGTTGTGTGACTTTGAGGATAGAAGCCCAGACGCTCCCTTGGAATCTAGGATGCTCAGCAATTAAATGATCTTTCTATTGGGTCCTGAGTATCATATTCCTGGCTACGACGGCGTGTCTGTTCACTCGGTAACCCCTTTTACCTCAAGATGACATTAGCCCATTCCCATGTGACGCAGGCCTATTCATATTCTAATTATAGACGAATATATTGTATCACTATTCTCTTAAATAATATATAGCACGCATGTCAAGTCGACTGGTGCCTAGCATTCCACAACTGCCCAAACCTTGTATTTCGAGCTACACTTAGCTGTGCCGGGTTTCCATCCTCAACTACACGTCCCTCATCCAAAACGATCACACGATCGAAATCCAAGATGGTTTCCAAGCGATGGGCTATCCAAATGACCGTATGTTCCCGGAACTCGTCGCGGAGGAAATCTCTAATAACTGTATCCGTGTGCGCGTCGACACTACCACAAAATTAGATCCGTTGTATATCCCCTTAAACATAGTTTATATCGTATCTTACCTGCTTATAGCCTCATCAAACACGATAACCCGACTGCGGGCCTTCCGCAGCACGGCCCGTGCTAGGGAGAACAGCTGTCGCTGTCCGTGGCTGAGATTGTCATCTTCGAATTTCGCCTCTAACCCGCCCCTTTCCACAATCACGTCCCAGAGGCCGACGCGCCGCAGGACGGTTTCAATGGCGTCGGATGAAGCGGAATCGTAAGGGTCGACGTTCAGCCGGACAGACCCGGGTAAGTAGAAAGTGTCTTGAGATACGGTTATGATGTGCGACCGTAAGTTGTCACGATCGAGCGTAGATATATCGATTCCGTCGACTAAAATTGTTCCTGAGCTTTTAGGAACGAGGCGAAGTAGAGTTAGGAGGAAGGTGGATTTTCCGCTGTGAGAAAGTTAGTAAGTTTTATCCCTACAGGTCCCTACAAAAATAAAGAGTTGAGGAGGTGTGGGATGACATACCTCCCCGTTCGCCCGACGACTCCCACCTTTTGCCCAGCCTCGATCTTCAGATCAATGTCGACTAACGCCTTCCTCCCTTCGTCGGCATCATAACTCGAAGAAACATCTCGAAACTCAATGTGTCCGTGAGCGGGCCAATTTTGCCGGGGCTGCTGATCCTCGCCAGGCAGCTTCTCATCCGGCGTCTCCTCACTGAAATTCTTGATGCGTGCTACCGCGCCGAGAGAGGTTTCAAGAGACGTCCAGAATTGGATCAACAGCTTCAGAGTTTCAGCTAGAGTAATGAGCTGCACGAGCGAAACACCTGTCAACGAAGCTGAGATAGAGTCGCGAAGCTTCACCGCTAGACCGGCGATTAGTATAGCGAGTGCTGCTGTGATGAGATTGAGGACGAGTGTTAGCCATTGTTGCACCATTAGGAGAAGGTAGAATGGCTGCTGCGACTTATCAATGAGCGAGTTGTTGGTCGCTATAGCCGAGGCAGACCAGCCGAATGCACGAATGGTCACGAGACCAGAAAGCGTTTCTAGGAATTGTGTGTACACTGGAGCCTTTTCCTCTAGGTCGAGAAGACGAAGTTGCCTCGAGGTTCTGAGATAGCCCCGCTGTATGTAGAAGAACAGTACGATAAGGAAGGGGAATGTGATGGCTAGGTAACCCGTAGAGGAGGCGAGAAGGCCAGCCTGGCCAATGGCCATGAGAAAGCCTGTAACATGTGAGCCAACCGGAATCTATATCATTAAGCTACACGGTGATTAGACTTACTAGCAATGGTGACTAGCAGAGCAAGAGGTAATGATCTATCGAGAATCCCAATGTCCTGGGAGAATCTTGTCGACTATTAGCTAACCAAAGAATCCCCCCTTCTTGTAGGTAGGAAGGCCTCATAGTGAGGGACCTTGATCTTACCTCGTCGTGATAGATCCAATGTCCGTAGAGGTAAAGAGGGACAAGGGAGCCCTAAATGAAAGTCAGCTAGAGCGTCGGCGTCAGGGGTATAAGCAGCTGCTGCGCACCTTAGAACAGCATCTAGAAGTCTGATGCATCTGAATACCGACTCGTGAAGCAATAAAGAAGATTCCAATCCTGTGCCCATTTAGCTGCAGGTACAAATCCCTGGCACGGGATTTTTGACTTACAACGTCAGGACACCAAAGCAGACGACGGCTAAAATTTGTAAGGTGGCATAAACACCAAGATAATAACCGATTCTGCTGTTTGGCTCTTTCATATTGGCTTCAGTCCACCAATTCAGCCAGACCGCTAGAAATTTACACATTAGACTGCAAGTTTAATTGGCAGTTTCCGCATTCGAAAACAAAATCGACTTACTTGGAAATGTTGATAAAAACACCCACGCTACTTCAGAGACTAGGAGACCTGTAGTGAGGGACATGCTGATACTACTGAAGAAGTAAGAGTAGATCGAGAAGTCACCACGCTGTCTTCGTCTGTCTTCGGGGCCTGGCGGAGTAGTGGAAGGCCTTGAAGTCCGGGTCATGGGGGACTCCCCTTCACTTCGCGATCGGGTTTGATTCAGTCTTATGTTATCATGAGCTTCTTCACCTGAGGCTTCACGATACAAGCTTTCGACATAACCGCCAGCTCCCCTCAGGGAGGAGAATGTGCCTTGTTCCGAAATCGATCCCCCGCCCAGAGAAATGATTTTGTCTCCGCCGGGAAGGAATTTGACTGAGCTTGTAAGTCCCTATATTGAAAATAATAAACGCGGAGAAGAATAAGTTTTTGGACGTACCTGCCTGTGTCACCAATATAACTGTAGTTCCCCATTGGCGGAGAAGACCATTTTCCCTACTCAGGATTCGGTTGAAAACTATCTGTGATGTGTGGTTGTCGATTCCGCTGAATGGATCATCAAGGAGAGCCAGTTGAGGCCGAGAGTAGAGTAATCTGGTAAGTGCCTAAGAGAGACTCAGTCGGATGCCTTCAGGGATAGGGGGTTGACATACCACACGCTGCCGTTGTCCGCCACTAAGCGCGATGCCTTTCGATCCAATTACGGTCTGGTCTCCCTGACTCAAGGCCTCGAGATCCTTGCCCAAATCGCAGGCGTATATAACCGAATTATAGAGGGCTTCATCATATGAGTTCTCTCCGATAATATTCTTCAGGATAGTGCCGTTCTGCAAGGGGGTGAGATACGGGCTAAGTCGCATTGAGAGCTAGAGAAACTACTTACTACTAGCCACGGTGTCTGCTCGCAATAGGCGACTCTTCCACTCGCGAGCTCAACAAGTCCAGTGATGGAGGGGAGTTCCCCAAGCAATCCTCTCAAGAGGGTAGTCTTTCCACAAGCTACAGCTCCGATCACAATAGCCAACTCACCTTTCGAAACTGTCATATCCTCAATCTTAAGCACGGGCGCGGCCTCGGAGGACCAAGAGAATGAAGCATTACAAACTACAATGCTGTTACCACCTTGTTGATGGACGGCTGAGTTTATAGTCTGAAGCTCAAAGTCCTGCGTTTGTGGACTGGGCACGACAGGCGCTGTATCTGCAGTACCGGAAACATTTACAGAAAGCGAACCCTGAATGACGCCATTTTGCTTCTTGGGTCTTGAGGTTTTTGATATGAACCGCTCAATCCTCCGAGAAGAAGCTAAAGCAGCGCTTGTATCAAGAACAGCTTCGAGGATCCAGAATAGTGGCTGACCTAATAAGAGGATGATAGACAATGATGTGAATACTCTCGTGACGTCGAATGACTCCCCAGACTTCCCTGAAATAATCGTAAAAAGCGCAAAAGCAGCGACCGGAGAGAGCAGGACTGGTGCTTGAGCGATGGCAGATATTATAGCGCTCAAGATCCTGAAAGGCGCAGCCGCGTTGATCTCGTCTTTTCGCAGTTGAGCAATACTGCTACCAAGATTTTGATTCATACCGGACATTTTGATGCTCTTCATATGCCCAAGCATTGTCGATGTAATCCCTGAAGCCGAAACCGATATCGCATTAGTCGCTTGAGAGGGGAACTCGATTGGTAGATATGATACGTATTCGCCTTACCAATGCGCTGCTGTACTTTCCCAGTCCATGTCATCATGTGCTTCTGAGACCGCGGCCCGGAAACGATAGATGCAAGCAAAGCAATCCCACAGACTATCACAGGGCCAACACTTGCGAAACCGATGTGAATGCTCAAGAGCCACACTGCTAGTGGAATTTGTATAATATTTGCCCAGAGCTCATGTATTTCCCGCCATGCTCGGTTAATAGACTCAACCTGTAACTCACTGTAAGTGAGAACCGTTCATGGATAATGGGAGAGAGAAAGGAGGGAAAGATGACTAACGTCAGTGCTCATGAGTGTTACCGCTGCGGAATTATCAATGTCAGTTGTGCTAAGCTCCGTAGACCGCGAGAAGATAGCCGAGACTAGAACACCTCGAAGCATGGTAAGAGTGCGACTGTTTTGGTGCTCATAAAAAGCCGAAGACAGCGCAATTCCGACGTAAATCAGGCCATATGCCCCGATAAGGCCATACCCGACCGAAATACTCTGTGTAGGGTCTAGTAAGAACGAGAGAAATCGTTGTAGCGCAAGAGGTTGAGAGATCGTGAAAGCTAGAAGAAACAGTCTTGGCACGATTGTTTTAAAGAGAGGCCATTTGAGTGCTCTTAGGCATGAGAGAATGAGTCTATGCTTGGTCGAAGGACTGACTAGATATTGAACAATCTTAGACTACCTTCAAGGACTTTTCTTTGTCGAAGAAGCGTACCTCCATACCAAGCCCTCCAGAAGGCTTTATGCAAAACGTCCGCGGACATGGAGCTGTCAAGCGAATAGAGGTCTTCAGGCCGTAGAAGACAGTGAAACCCATCCATGAGAAGCGGGTTCATCCACCAGACCAAGCCTCTGCTATAAAGTCCGCTTGTTAGTTCGGGATTACGATGCCCGGAATTCGGGATTACTAGGAAGCGCCCTTTCTCCACGGCCTCCATCACTAACAATACCGCCTTTAGAGCGAGCGATGCGCTGAAAATCGAACATATTGTGTTTGGCAGACCAGACAGCCAAAAGCTGCGCACGATTGCAACGTCTAGGAGCAGGGAGGCAAGCAGATAAGCATTGAGGATGAACGATGGCCGTCGCGACCTGGCGTGCTCAGTGTATGATAGGCCTGTCATAAGCAAGCCGGCTAGGAAAGAAACAGTTGATGCAGCGAGCGAGACGGTGCGGATGTGGCCTAGCGAACGGGACTGAGATGCCCAGGCAACGACAAGAGATAGCTGGACTGCAGAAAAGACTACATTGGTCGCAGCTTTGGCTAGACGAAATCGATCGCCGGCGACCACTGAAGGCGACTTTCTCAAATGCCCGAGACGCAGAGACGCGGCAATGATGAGAATGGCAGCTGGCGCGATGGAGAAAAAGTACTGCTCGAACGCGATCGTGAAATCGAAAGCGCGACAGTTCACCCCGCGAGCATCCCCATGGAGGACGGGGCCGAAGGATGCATCGGCGGAAGGAAAACACGCCACGGCGATTGAAGTTGAGTTACTCATCGTGTGACCGCATACAATTTTGGTGATACCCCGAATATGAGGCGATGCGAAGTTGCGAGAATGGAGATGCTGAATTCAACCCGAGGCAGCACCACACAGGATTATACGATGGACCAATGAGATGCAGCTTTGATTCTTGGCCATTGACCCCTGAGATAACCTGTGCCCAGCCTGCTTAGCCAGCCAGCGGCAGGGTATAATATACCTAGAAGTTAGGCCGTCGCGAAAACTGCCAATATAGCTGGGAGCTGTGATATCTGCCCTTCTTCAACAACTAAATCGATTGTACTTAGCCTCGACAAGGCCTTTTTCGCGACACCGTTTCGACAAAGTCACATTCTCCACATCACAACAACTCTAGCGGCCAGGCTTAATCAATCCCTACACCATAATGGCGGGAAATCAATTTCCTTTCGTTAAAGATTTATCGTAGAGATGTTGCTATATGTATTTGAGTGAATTATGGAGATCACTCGATGAAGGTTATCATGTCTATTGATCTCACTATAATGGCATCAGCTTTAAATATATGTATCCCCTATCTAGGCAAGTACTTACTTATTTGAGACGAGTATTTCAGTCTCTATTCAGGTGCAACACCCGCGTCTTTGCAGCAGACTCGAGGGCGACCGTGAAAAAGTCTTGCATCAGACGGCCCAATAACGTGTCCCATCCAATGCCACGGCCTGTACCACAATAATCGGAGGAATTGCGCTAGGTTTTGAGATATAAAGGTGGCACGTAGTTTACTGGCCAGGGCCATACAAATCAAAAGTCAAAAAGTTATCGAACTGCATAGTCATGTCGATATCCATGTTGAGATCCGGTGCGATTGTCGAGATACCCGGACACCGCTCGAGTGCCTTTGGGTGTAACGGGGTTTTGAATCTGCTTAAACAGCGATCGACCTCGGCGTATGTCAACGGCGTGTCCTTCGATTTACTTTGTGTTTTTCTAAATTGCTCTGCTGACGGTGAGTGACTATAATTAATTCTAGATCAAAAGTGTAGCACATACGTATAAGCAGCCGGGGCACTGCCCACATGCTTGAGAATTGTTCTAGAAATAACAATAACAAATGCTGGCCTTGGTCGAGTGTCGCTACGAGGGGAGCTGTTGGGTCAGCGGCGCTGCGACGATGTAGGTCTAGGTAGCAAAGAGCTGAGAATACAATAAAGCACTGCAATGATAGAGGTTAGCGGCTATCATTTAGAAATACAGTGTTGATATTTAGATGAGTATAATGCCCCCTAATCCGTCTATAACATGTGCGAAGACGTTCTTCCGATAGAAAAGCTATTATAGACCCAAATCGTCACGAAATAACTTACTATTGCGGGGTCAATGCGAGGAGAATGTTGGTTATCCCACTGCTCGACGACCGAGACAATGTTCTGGCAAGGCTCAAGAGACTCTAGCCAGGTCTGTATAAACTCCGCTTCGTTTTCATCGAGTCTAGGAGGTATAGATAGAATCAGATTGGCCATGTGTACATGGAGAATGTTAGTGAGTCTGATATGATGATCAATGCAAGACTCGCCACCCAGGACGTTTCTCGCTGGATTGAGATAACGAGAAGGGAGCGATAATCTTAATGCAGCGAGGGCTCTTTTAAGAGTCTCAATCTTCGTAGGTAGTCGTTTACCCATAGCCCGTAGCCTCATGACTATTGAAAATTAGGAGTCAGTAGTTGCTATAGGTCATAGGGTCGTTGGAGTTCGGCGTAGCGTAGAAATAAAGGCTGAATGGGTTTGCCATGAACTGGAACAGAAGACTTCCGAACACATACTGTACCCAGCTTGCCGTAGGGTAGTCGTCGTAATCATATGAAGATTGTAGTTGACCATGATCCCACTTGAAACGACGTCTTTTGCAGTTTTCCATATATCTTCGACATCATCGGGTAAAAATACTTTGGGGACGGAGATAAGAGAGGTGAGGACTTGATCGTGTGGCGCTCTTGCGAGGGCGGTATTAATGTTTTCGAGTTCTATAACAAAAGGTGTTCCGACGGTAATGTTAGAGTAAGAGTCCAAGCAATAGATACACCAGAAAAGATAACGCCAATCCTCGATATCGTCTTCAGTCGCTGTGGTATAATCGAAAGCTGAACATAGTTCCGGATTATCGACTTGATTAATACCGATTCTATATGCTCTTCGGGCAAGCCTACTAGTGCGCATCCATGAGCTAGACCCGGGGGACTGGTGAAACTCATAATATGCGAGCAAGCACTCCAGTCTGAAATAATCTAGGCTATTATGAGTATCAGGAGAGCCTGTCTCAAGATTCGTGGTCTCGAGCAGAAACTTCATGCACATTTCCACGTCGTCAGCCTTCCAGAAACTAATAGGACCTAGAACTTTAGCGGCTACTGTAACCATGGTTATGAGCAAGTTTCTCTCAGTTAGACCATTGTCGTATTTCCTAAGAAAGCGCCCGATCCGAAATAAAGGTATCGCCGGGTGGACCTCGTTGAAGAAGTGTACAAGACTAGAAGTATAAGTCATTAGTGCACGAACACTACCGACTATCATGTCGATGTATCAACTTACAGCTCTCTTTCGTGTTCATGGGTTAACGAGTATCCGGGATATATGTTCTGACTATCGCGGGGCACTGTCGCGGGTGTTGAGCCATATATAGGGCCCTGTAGACTAAAGCTCTCGAATTCATGGATCTGCCCTTGGGACAGACAAAGATCTTCCATCATGCCTTGGGATACGATATCTGATGTGTGGACGATAGAGTCCTGCTCCGGTGTCAGGGAAGCATGGTCCCCCAGTACCAGTTGAGTATCGACTGAAGCTGAGCCCGCCGAAGCAGTTTCGTGTCTCTGACGGCGCGAGCCTCGCTGCGGACCCGGTTTCTTTCGCTCTGCCGAGTACGTGCAAGGCAAGCCCGCTTCCGAGCAACGGGAGCAATTAGGACGTTGTAAGTCACCTAGAGGCGGTGAGCTTAGTCAACCTCACGATCACTTAACCGTCACTTACATTTTACTTTTTTACTACCAGTCCTACATTAGCTAGGCCATTTACGGAGCCATTTCCGTGATAATGAAGCGACAGCTACTCACCGGATACAGCGGTCACAGACACGATTCTTCCTGCTCAATGACATTGCTCATGAGTTGCTTAAGAGTCTTGATATATGAGTAGATGAGGAAGCCATTGAGCTGACAATTTGTGCAACAGAACGGAGTCGCACTTCTCCAGTGCCGCAAGGATGAACGAGACAGTGAGGGGCGACACTGATGATCGAGGTAGGGTAGGTTCCAAGGTTGCCGGCTTCAATATAGGATTTTGGGGGTGGACTACGACATCTACCCAATCTGGCCTACATGGCTATACGAATATGTCTGCATAATGTAATATTGTCTTCTCCTAGAAAGGTATCGTCAATCTAACGTAAGCATCCTTACCTAAGCGGGCAAAGGGCGTTTCATTCCTGCGGAATCCTGGACTAGTCTAGCAAGTCTTCCAAATGTAGGTCAATGCGACAATAGCCTGGGCTATGATTCCAACTACTACATAAGTAGCAGTTGCTACAATCCCTAGCAAGCGCTTGGGCCGCGAGTAGTAATTTCTAGTCGTATAAATCAAATCATCTTCTCGATTTCGAATCCCTAGAAATTTCGACTTGACCAAATTACCCATTACAGTACATGAATTAGGACCTACTACATAGACTAGCTAGGTACCTGGTGCGTAAGTAGGTAGCCTTTAGGAATTCTCAGAACCCCACCCTTCTGTCGCCCTCCCCTGTAAGTTGGGGTATACCTACAGGTAGAAAAGGTACATCTTAAACCCCAAATTTCTCCAATTCCCCAAGCCAAACGCGACGATACAAACTCCGATTTACTTACACGCGTACCAGCTGGGCAGGTACATTTTTGCGAATCACCTCAAGAGACTACACATTGTATTTTGTTGTGTCATTGCCGAAGTCTTTCGGCAGCTCTGGTCCCCAAACAGATAGGGGCCCGACGACTTCGCGTGTCGTAGGAGTGTCTTCATTGACCAAATCTCCATCCGCGTAGTGCTCGATCTTGAATCCACTCGGGTCTTTCCAGTAGTCGAAGATCTGGCTGCCCAGGACATGACGCCCGACGCCCCAGACACTTTCATGGCCTTTCTTAGCTAGATACTCGTGGCCAATGAGCTGCTCGTCGAAGTCGGCTACTTCATAAGACGTATGGTGCATGTAGCTCTTCTTGACTTCTGGCGGCGCTCGTTGCAGGAACAACACATGGTGGTCGGAATACTCCTTGCCAAGGTCGAGGTGCAAGAAGGTGAGCACGTCGATGTTGGAGAAGTCCCAGTGGTACAAGATGTTGGATGACACGAAGTTGAAGTTACCTGTATACCAATTTATCTCGGTGTCGAAATCTCGGTATACCAACCCAAAATGACCGAGCTTGTGGACCAACGCCGGTCCCTCGCGATACCTCTGGAAAGTCCCTGCGATAACTTAGGTTAGCAGGATATTTCGATGCTAAGAACCTGGTGTGAGCCAATACTGAAAGTTACCTTTTCTGAGCTTCTGAAAGGGGCCATTGTACGGCCCTTGTATCTCATGGGTAGCTGATGGCGCTGGCCCCTCAACTTCTCTTTCAACTTGGCCATAGACGACATGGAACTGGGTATCGTCCGATCGAGTGAAAGTGATCATCTTTCCACCTCCAGGTGCGTCTGCGAGACTTGCGGGCGTCGCACCTGGCAAGAGTGCCGCCTTCTCGAAATCTTCCTCTGATTTCGCTACGAACGCCGCGCCCCCAAATCTTGGATTGCCATCTTTGCTCTTAGAAGCGACATATACGTACGGATCTACGCCGTATCCTCTAAACCAAACCCTATCCTCATTTCTTCCAGCTTCCACGAAACCCCAGTCCTTTGCGAAATCACAAAAGACATCCAGGTCTGGATGTTCAAAGTAGACGTGTGAAATGCGTGCAAGCTGAACCTTTGAGGGGCTGTTGGAGATCTCAGGGATACGCATGTCGGGCATAATCGACTCACGAACAACTTTTGGAAGCCTAGAGAGTACTGACAAAAATATTAAAGCCATGATTGAAATCGGATGATGAGGAACAGTATCACGCCAATACCACGGCTTTTGAACACTGGCCCTTACCTGCATCAAGCATCGAATCGCAGCTGGTAGGCACCCCTGTTCGGTGAGTTCCCCCGCGGAATAACTAGAGACCAACCCGGGGAAACAGCACAACGCTCACACCAAACAAACAGTAGGGGACGCAGTTACAATGTATCATAGCGGTGAAACTGCTGACGTTTGCTTGCTAATGAATCTGGGTGACACCGGCGGCATGGTGCAACCAGCGAATAAAACCCGACTCACTCAAATCCGAGGATTGTAGCTCTCACGCTTTAGCCATGTCAAGAGGCTATACTGGCTCGCGAGTAATATTGACGAAGCGATTCTCGGATATTACCCTATGGATACTACAGAGGTCATCATTGTCGGTGCTGGTCCGGCCGGACTAGCGTTGGCAATCTGTCTGTCGAGGCTCCGAGTGAAGGTCAGTACGCTACACAGCTTTATGTGAGTGTATAAACGCTTAATTTTGCTAGTCGATCATACTAGAAAAAGAGACCGAAATTGTAGAGGACCCCAGAGGAGTCGCCATAACACACGATGCAGTCAGAATCTGTTGGAATCTCGGACTCGGTGGCGATATGGATAAGATCGGCGAGGGTACAATTCTGCCATTACGACGTCGATTAGTGAATTATATTAACGAAGTCATGTATAGAATTGCCTCATTTCAATTTTCATAAAACATCTTTCGCGAATCCCCCATTCTTCAGCGCCGACTCGCATCCAGATAGCTTCGCTCAAACTCTCCCGAGCAGCATTTTCCAAATCCAACCGATGTTAGGCAAGTTTTATACTGATTCGCTCGCGCTCATTCATAAGCTGATTGCAGTAGAGTTGGCGATGCGCGAAAAGTTGAAAAACTCGCAGTATTGCGAGCTTCGGTGTGGCTGTACCGTGACAGGACGGAAACAGGATGGCACTAGCATCATCGCCGAGTACAAGAATGCTAAAGGGCAGTCTAGAACAGTACGCGGATCTTGGCTTATAGGATCAGATGGGAAACGTGGTGTGGTTAGAAAACACTTTCTCGAACCAACAGCAGGCATCCGGCAAGTCGATAGTGCGTACAAGTACGATGGAACTTGGGTAGCAGCAAACCTGCACATATCACTACCGACCCCCAAATCCCATCCTGATTTCCCTCTTTGGGAGTTAGGATACACTCCGGATCAAGTCTACGACCTATTTTGGCCTAATGGCTGGCATTTCGGTAGTCCTCCCGGAAAGCCCCTTGCCGCTGGGCGCTTTGGGCCACACAAGGCGCGTCTGTGGCGTCATGAGTTTGCTCAAAACGACTGGAATGATAGCATGGATGCAGAAGAACTTCTCTGGGAGCACCTCATCCCAATGATCACACGAAATTGTGACAAGGGAGTCGGTAAATTCCCTTCAGGAGATGTGACGTATCCCCGTGACTGTATCGAAATCCGACGTTGTCGGCCATTTCACTTCACACACAAGGTCGTCAATAAATGGTTTGATGACAGAACAATATTGATAGGAGATGCCGCGCGTGAGTGACTCTTACAACACCAAGCCCCTGTTTTTTTCGAGATTTATTCATTTACAACGCTCCTGCGACATATTCTTCAATACGCTTAAAGATTCATCGAGTCCGTAACACAAATAACAATACTAACTTTGGATGGCTAAAGATGTCTTTCCGCCATTCGGCGGCCAGGGCATAGCAAGCGGCTTAAGAGATGCGCAACAACTCGCTTGGCGTCTAATGCTCCTTCAACGACTACCCAACGTCAGCCGTTCTAGTCATAACGAAATCCTTCAAGCTTGGGCGCAAGAACGCACCTACAGCGTGAAGCTCGCAGCAAGCCTCACAAGTTTCAACGGCCAGTTGTGCAACTACGGAGACTCGTGGGGTTTCTGGCTAATGCGAACCATCGACTGGGCGTTGCGGCAAATTCCGTTCTCTCCCGGATTTCCTGATTCATTCGCTAAAAATGAAGCGGGCGGCTTCACAACCGTCGATGGGGGCTTCTTCTCAACTAAACATAGCGGAGGGGGGCGACTCCCTCAAGTCTACTTGTCCTCACGGCTGGGTATTCCGACACTGTCAGATGCGATATTGGCGCCGACGCACACAGCTATGACACTCTTGGTGATAGCGGGAGGCAGCCCTGAAAGCGATGTAGCTGAGGCGAGGAAGGCACTCGATGAAGCCGAGATCGACGAAGCGATTATGAATCATGACTCTGTCAAGGCTATTTGCCAAAAGCCGTTCACTGGCGCAGCCGATAACCTCAAAGTCTACTACCCCACGCCAGTAGAGGAACTGTCGGAGGCGGGTATGACTGTACGGCCTCTATACGCTCCCTCGAACTTATTCAGCCGCTTTAAACCTTCCACAAGATTTGTCGTTCTGCGTGCGGACTTCTTCACATTTGGCCTTGCGAAGAACGCTTCGGAGTTGGTGGAATGTCTTGTTAATCTGAAACATCGCCTTCACGGCGACATGTCATAGCCGCCAGGATACACAAGCCATCAAATACAATCTATCTCTTCTCTGCATGTTCTTACTAGCGTAAGCCACCGTCTCTTAAGACATTTTTCGCATTGTTGAGCGCATTCAACGAGCTACCTCGCAAGATGAACTAGGATATTTGAGTGCGTAGTCATAATCATACCGATCACACGCCTCAAAGTTGCACTTCGAGATCCTGCAAATTTGAAAACACGGTTGAAACTCTATCATATTAGTCACGGAAAACGTGTTCTAAATCAATTTGAAAAGTCGATTTGGCAGTATAAGCGTGTTGTATTCACCATTATATCACCACCAAGTGACCAAGGCTATAACAAATCTCTGGACCTTGAGATACAGGAAAGTCACCCAGTCACTCCTTTACCCATCTATCTTAGTAAATGGTACATATGAAGATGGCCAAACACGGAACAAGATTGACAGCTAAGAAAATCCTACCTACTCGAAAACAATCTTGTTCTTCAGCTCGCCGACACCAGGGACCGACACCTCGACTACATCACCATCATTCAGGAACCGCTTCGGCTTCATAAACGCGCCGACCCCAGCCGGCGTCCCCGTCATGACGGCCGTGTAAGCTGGAATTGTGGTGCCTGTCAACCACACATCAGCCACTTCCTCACGAAGCAAGGCCTTGACATTCGGAGCAACTTGTAGCGAATAAACGCAAAGAGAAAACAAGATTAAATGGATAAAGATAGAACCCACTCACCCTGACTCATGAAACTAAGTATCGCAGCCGGACTAAAGACCATGTCCTCCTCAAAGTTCGCCTCCTGCCGCTGCTCCCCGTTGACCTTGAGCGTCATGCGCGCCGACATGGAAAACGCGTCCGGGCTGACGAGTGCCGGCCCGATGGGCGCGAAGTTGTCGAACGCCTTAGCGTAGAAGAACTGTCCGCCGCTGTGCTTCGGCAGCTGGAACAGGCGGCAGGAGAGGTCGTTGCCGATGGTGTAGCCGAGGATGGCATCTGCGGCCTCGGCCTCCGTCAGGTCTTTGCATGTCCTCGACGTCACGAAGACGAGTTCGGCCTTTTTCATTTATTCGTTCTCCGTTAGGTCTAGAGCCAGGGCCGGAAAGTATGAAGGGGAACATGAGAGAGGAAGGGAGGAGGGGAAGATGAGCTGTGATATTGGCTGTTTATATATACCTCGTAGTCTGGATAACTTGCGGCGCAGTACTTATTCATTAAGATGTCTTGCCCCGGATTTGCCAGCGCCCCAGCCGGCTTCGTCCAGAGCGGCGGCGACTGGCTTACTTGTAGCTTGGAGTCGTTGTGAGTAGTCCGAAGTCAGTTTTCGCTTGGGATCGGGCCCTTTTCCGTACATACATCTGCTTCGGTTGCATGGCTCTTATAATTCAATCCCACGCAATAGAGGGGTAAGTCATCACGGGGTAGGGGGGCAAGGAGCTATATATGAGTGTAAGGTAAGCTCTCTTTCTTCATATCGAGACCGACAGCGCTATGTGCTCTCCATACCTCCTTTACTGTTACTGTCTCTGTATGGCCCTTTGACAGCAGATCTTCAAACGAACTGTAGGCTGCGAGCTGCGATCCAGGTGCTGGTACCTCCGAGGCAATGTCCCCCAAGTCAGCATAATAGGTATTGCCATTTTCCGACTTGAACCGAACCAATTTCGTGAAAGCACCCATGGTGGAAGTTGAGGGCGGTAGGGGCGATGATCCGAAAACGTATGATGAGATGGCTAATTAATGTGAGACTGGCGAGTATATTCAATGGCGGAGGATACAGCGCTGGTAACGCGGTAACAACCGAATATAACAGGAGCAATTAGAATCGCCGAATCCTCCGCAAGATAGTCCGGCAGATCGGCACAACCGGCATCATGCCTACGGCAAAGTAAGTTCTTTCATAGGCTCGGCATATGCGGAATGCATACCGCGACGTCCAGACTGTTTTTTTTTTCTTTTTCTCGGTTCCCCCTCGGAGATTGGCAAGGACACTTTCAAGAGGTATGCTGAATGCCAATCGGCGTATGGTGCACCCCCGGGCTCCCCGCGCCGGAGTATCTGATTGCTGAGCCCCTTCTCCCCGGAAAGATTCTAACCTCGTAGGTCCGTCGGGGGCGTCATGGATGCGATACCGGCGATTGTCCCCGAGACTAAGTATATCATATATTGTTAAGTAATGCTCAGATTGGAAAATAGATCGGACATAGAATGATTCTACTCTGCACAATCATAAGTGGCTAGGTAGCGAGAAGTACCTACAGCCACAGCACTCACAGCACCCATTGACCCACCTAGGAAATAGGTACAATTCAAGTATGAAATGGGGAGAGGTGTGAGAGCGCATCGCAGTTTCTCTTTAGCAAGACTATCTCCCTTGCTTGATTGGCTACCAGGACTGAGATTGTCAATCTCCCCAGGTGATGGGTAACTCAGGTAGGCAACCACCTACCTAGGCTGCTGGGCCTCTGGGGGTGTTTGCACTGATGTTCTCCCCAGTTGCCTGGGAAAGCTATGTTCACTCCCGAACCAAACCTCCCAATCTAGCGCCCTTTCTCTCAAGCGCTCCTTATGTCACCTCAGTCTTTTGGTGTCTTCACCACAGTTTGATCACTTTTCTCTTTCTCCCAAAATTCCTGCCCTCGTTAAAAACAGCCGCGCTATTCTGCTATACACAATGTTGCTCACAGAGCGACATAATAAGATTATTCAAGAATACCCACTCGATGTATGCCTTAATCATATTAAGGTAATATGGGCAAATAATCCAGCCTATCACGTATCAGACAGCAATGGGCAGAGAAGCGATGTTTCGTCTCTTTTAATATGCCTCACCGCATCTAAGGCCGCAAGCCACCTTCCTGCTCCAGATGGAGGTGGTAATATAGGAAAGAAACTTCACTCTATGATACAGCCCATCAATAGAGGTATAATAAAGCCTAGTCACTTCCGAGCCCTCATACGCTGCGTCAATGCTAATGTTCCCGATCTCGAGGTATGGGAAGCAGTATTTCTTCTTGTCGAGGATCTATCTGCCATCGCTCCGCCTATCGAGGGCCTGCCCGTCAGAGCGAGTGCGGACGACCTCCCCAATTACGAAGAGCGCGAGATTCTCGAAAGAGAGGTTTTCTTCGAGATTAAGGATTGCAATGTAGGGGGATTCTGCGACAAGTTTTTCAACCCCAAGACCTGGACTAAGGAGCAGAGAGATATGCTGGGGGCGCTAATGGCAGAACACGATGGAAAGAAGTGGACGGGATTTCCGCCCATTCCCAATGAACGATTGGTATGGGCCTGGCTTCACTCTCTGGAAGATAGCGCCCTGGCCAATGCACCACACAAGCTCCATACCACACAAAAGGACCAGACGAATATCTTCTTTCGGGTACCTGTCATAGACTCGGGTGACATCCTCAAATACAAGAACGTGCTCGTAGTTGGGAAACAAAAGTCTTATGACGATGGATTCGAGTGGTACCTCATCCGGCTCGCGCGTTACGTACGAGGCGTCTTCTTCGACCAGCCGACACGCCGATTTGTCCATGCGTTCACTCTCTACGATTCTATAATGGAACTCTGGGTTTTCGATAGATCTGGGGCGTACAGCTCGGGGCCATTTGACATTCATGACGAGCCGAACACATTTGCGCGCGCTCTCGTCAGCTACGCCACTATGGATGATGACGCCATGGGCTTGGACACATTCATCAAGCGAGAGAACATTTATGACGCAACATTGGACATACGCAGCAAGGAGACAGGGGCGTATCGCTATATCACACTAGACGATGATGTAAACGGCAATGAAACAAGATTCAGAATGGCGGGGCTAGTTGCGAGGCCGGTGGCCGTCGTGGGTCGCGGAACTACGTGCTTCGGGGCCCGAAAAGAACACGAGACTCGAACTGGCGATGTTGCCAAATTCTCGTGGGCGTCAGACAAGCGGAAGCCAGAGATAGAACAGTTGAAGCTGGCGGAGAAAAGGGGTGTAAAGGGGATTGCTAGAGTTGTGGCGCATCGACAGATTACCACTATCGCCGAGTTACGGGAGGGTTTGGAATTTCGGGAGCCTTACTGCTTTGAAGCTCTACCATGGGCTCCAATAGTGACACATTCTTTGGACCTTAAGCACGGGCTATCGTCCGATCATACGGCGGACAAGCCCAAATCCAAGAAGCGGCGGCCCGACAGTCCGGAATCGAAGTCGGCCCAGAAGCTACATGAGGAGCTATCGGCCGACAAAACTAAATCTAGCAGCCACAACCACAACAAGAACCTATGGGAGAATAAAGTCCATTCTTGTCTTGTTACATCCCCAGCCGGTAGGGTGGTTAGCGACTTTGGGACAATTAAGGAACTGCTAGAGGCGATGCGGGATGCGATCAAAGCGCATCAGTCTCTATATATGACCGGAAATATTCTCCATCGCGATATTTCTTCTAACAACATCATCATCACGGAGCCTGAAACAGCTGACGGCTTTAAGGGTATGCTTATCGACCTTGACCAAGCAAAGGTAGGAAACAGTAGCCCGGACGAAACGAAGCATCATGTTGGCACCATGCCATTTATGGCGCTAGAAGTGCTGGAAACCGAGGAGCATACTTACCGCCACGATCTGGAGTCCTTCTTGTACGTGCTGCTTTGGATGTGTGCGCGTCAGTCATGGTGCAATGGGCTTGCTAATGGAAAGGGAGAGAGGCCACCTGAGGAGAGCCTTCTTCGGTACTGGCAAGCCGGGAGTTTCAAAAGTATTGCCCGTGCCAAGAAAGGCGACATGATGTTAGATGGGTTTGAAGAAGTCATGGAAGAGTTCCCGGAAGCATTCAATACCGTGAGGCCGTTGTGCCTGAAGGTTAGGGAGATTTTGTTCGTTGACGTAGAAAGGCCACAAAGGCTAGTCCTTGGAACTCCTGAAGGGGACCCTGGCCAACTCTATAGACCCATCATAGAAGCGTATGACAAGACAATTAGCTGTCTCGAAAATGTGAGCTAGAATAGTAGACTAACTAGGTCTTCATATCATGTCCGCGGCCCCTACCGGAGAGGCTTCGTTAGATACTTCTGCATCGTTAAGATGTTAAGCAACTCAAAAATTGTCGAGGTGTACGACGGGACATGCCTCAGCTCTCGAACTCGTTGCTTCAGGTCCCGGCGATGTAAATTGTCGCTAGCAGTGAAGTGACTGGTGTTACTAATGTGACAAGGGATTACAAATAGAGGGCTTGAAACAGTAGTTCAATTCAGCTAATAATACTACAATAGCTTCACTTGCTACCGCCAGTTTAAGTAGTGTAGATACTAACCAGTACGCCCAAAGCAAGTAAAGATAGTCCCCGCCACGGCCCTCGTTCATATCGCCAGAGTAGTGCGTAAATCCACTTTGTTCGATCCTCGACTTGATCTCCTCGGGCGGGAGTTTCTGTTTGACGCGAAAGAGGCCAACTTTAGTGATACTCTCGCTTCCGCCGCGAGAAGCCTTGATATACCGGAAATCACCCCCTGCGCCCATTGCTAGATCGTTGTAGTTCCTGACTGGGATGCTCGACTTTTCGAAGGATAGGTCGGACACGGCTTCGTCTTTCACGGAAGTCCATTCTGGATGGAGCCACACGTACCTATCGAGTTTTTTGAGGACTTGGTTAACCTTTTCTTCATCGAAAAGGAAAAAAAAAGGAAGATAACAGAAGGATGCTGTTAAAAGGGTTACTTACTTGCCACCAAACCCAGCGTTGATATCGGATGATTGCCCCCGAATCTCGGCGGCCACTTCGTCGGGCTGGAGATACTGCTCGTCCGTATTCGCATACATTGCCTAGCACCGTTTAGTAGTAATTCATGCCACAGAAATCGCAAGGTTTGCGCCTACGATCAAGTTAAAGAGGTACTTGACCATCTTCACTGACTTGGTATAACGACAAGCAGCACGCTAGATGTTGATGCATGAGATTCTTCTGGTTTCATTAGGTACAAGGTCGGAGATCATTCTTATGGGAGACCGGATCATGTCACGGCCCAGAGAGAGACCACCTCTAGACTATAGTCACTTCCCAAATGAGAAATACCCAGTACGTGTTCGATCCATAAAGTAATCACTAACGGAAGCAATAAGCGGCTGTGTCACAGATGCTTTGCCGGGTTGCGCAAAACATACCGATACCGGTAGTTGTGTTACAGATCCTGTGGCCATGTCCTCGATCTGGGCTCGGGGTCATATCATTCCTTTTGAAATGCTGCAGGTCGACTATTGCGGAAAAGAAAAATTCTTGTAGTCCTACCTCAATTTGGGAGGCAAATCTGCATACTTAAGCTGTTACATGATAAAGGTAGAGAATGGTGGCAAGGCGATCGTTCCACGTGGTGTTTCTAAGCACCGGAGTGGCCATTTTTCAATACGGCTTATCCCGGTCACTCGCCTCTAATGCAAGAGTCTGTACTATATGAACATATTAATACTAAGGTAATACTTCGCAGGTTTCGTTAGCGCTTGTTACCTAGCAACGTAATGTATTCTCCTGTTTGTAGGCATTCTGACTCTCCTATTTTTCCCGCCCCTCCTATTTGATATATATCGATATTAATGAGTCGTACAAGTTGTAATGAGCCAGATATATGAGGTCAGTTTTAGAGGTTTGGCCGTGTGTATTATGTGCTGTGGCCATAAGTGTGCTTGACAGATCTTGCATCGGACAAGGGTCGCAAGGCTTGGAACGTGTACTCAATTCAGGTGGATGTTTCCGTAGTCTGTTAGACTTTGGTTTGGTCGGCGATGCTGCCTTTTTATAACGCCTAAGTCTCTCGTGTCTGCTCAGCTTAATGCATCTAACCGAGCATATATGCGTTCTAAATGCAGGCCTCTGACATGTAACCTGTCGCGAACAGTTTATTGGCATCTATACCGGTGGAACACCACGTGTGTAGATTGAATCCCGATCACTCGTTCTCCAATTTTTTTTATTCTCACTCCCTCACCCCCGCCCTTCCCCTTTCACCTCCGCTGGAGCACATTTCCCCAGTTTCATATTATCTTTGCTCAAATCCATCTCGAACTGCCAAGTTCTCTATGTGTATCCGATAGGTTCCATCTGACATTGTCAAGATGAGATTCGGACCTCTAGGCTGGAAACCCCACCCATCACTTACAATGTCGCAGTTGAGCGACGACAGCACACTACGATTCCTTCAAGATGGCACCTTTCAAATTACCGTCTTTTCAGATCTGCATTTTGCTGAGTGTAAGTTGCCTCGAACGTAAATGATACAGCTTCTAATATAAAACTGTTGCGTCAGCCGAAGACAGCATAAAGGGTCCAATGCAAGACGCAAGAACCGCGGAAGTTGTAAAGAAGGTGCTTGAACACGAGAGTTCACAGTTGGTTGTGCTCAATGGAGATCTCATATCGGGCTATGGCACCGTGGCCGACAATGCGACGCTCTATTTAGACCAGGTTGTCGCACCAATTGTTGATCTAGGCCTCCCATGGGCAACGACATACGGGAATCACGACAACCAACGTTATTCAAAATCTACAGATCTTTTCAGACGAGAGAAGGATTACAAGTATAGTCTAACTAAGAATATGTTACCAGATACTCCTCAGTCGGGGGTCTCCAACTACTTTTTACAGGTATATCCGGCGTCTGGGAATCAAAATGTACCAGAAGTTATTCTATGGTTCTTCGACAGCCGAGGAGGAGATGAGCCACATGACTGGGTCGATGATTCGGTAAGCTTCGCTTTCATTTCCTAGTCTACTTAAGTCTCCTAAAACCGGTTAGGTTGTCGACTGGTTTAAGGAAACCAGTGCAAATCTCGCCCAACAATACAATAAGACTATTCCGTCGCTTGCCTTTTTTCATATACCTATCACTGCAGCATACGAATTTCAGGAAGATCCCGGCGTTGATCCCAGTCGGGAACCGGGCATTGACGGGGAAAAAGTTTGGTGGCAAGGCCGAGGGTACGACGGCAAGACTGGTCACGACGTCTCATTCATGAGCGTGCTATCGAACACGGATGGGCTATTAGCAGCATTCAGCGGCCACGACCATGACAACGACTGGTAGGGGCAATATTTATTACTCTCAATCAAAGTTGGTTGCTAATGTTCATTCATATAGGTGCTTCAAGTGGAAACGTACTACTACCAACCCGACCGTAACTGGAGACGGTGTTAGCGTGTGCTACGGTCGTCATACGGGATATGGAGGCTATGGGGACCTGGCCCGTGGTGGAAGACAAATCTTGCTAAAGCAGGAAACCGTAGCAAAGGAGGTAGTCACTTGGATTCGGCTGGAAGATGGGTTGGTTCCTGAGAATGTGACCTTGAATGCAACCTACGGTCAGGATGAGTATCATCCCATCCAGCAGCACACTGAGCTCAGGAGAATCGCATCCGAGAGCGTGGGTAACAGCTATCAAACCGCCACAGGAATGTATTCGGCGACGCTTCTCCTATTTTTGATACTTTATTTTCCCCTTAGATTATGAGGCTGACCGACACGCGGGGAATCCACAACCTTCATACTGAAGCTCGATGATTTGAGTTTGTTATGGAACTATAGAGTCCAGTCCACCTTAGCCAATATACATTTGTTTCCTTTCGCTTCTGGTCGATTCTTCGGAAGTGATAGTGATGGTGGCGATCTTGGTCGGCAGCTACTGTCACGTGTTGATAATATTGCTAAAACGCCGAAGAAAGATAATATACCTTGAGAGTTCCAAACTAGCATTGGTTTTACTTTGGCCCATAATATGATCAACCCTATTATATCAAGTCTAGGTCAGACAGCGGTGCGTGTGAGACGACGACATACTTATTATTATTGTTGTTGTAGCCTACAACGCCCCTAGCTTGGTCATCAGGGGCGTGTCAGGCTTACTCTTCTGTCCATGTCTCCAACCCTCCTACAGCTTCTACTAACCTTTCCAATGCCTCCACCCAGACTTGCGACGCGACTTGTCTGCCTTCAACATCAGCCTCATGGTACGTAAGGCAGGGCCCCACCCTTTGTTCATTGTTCATTATCCACTACTCATTGTTCATTGTTCATTGTTTATATGAGCCCTTCACCAGGATCCACCTGGCACATACCACCTATATAAAAAGCAATAAGTGTCCAGTTTCCCAACAAGTTGGAGCACAACGGTTCAGCATTCAGGAATTTCCTAATATTGAAACCAGCAGGAAGGGGTTCGAGCCCCCACCCGACCGATGTTCAGCTATCTTGTAAGCAGCCAAGGGATGGTCCGACCGTTAGGATTGGGAAAGGTGAATATTCGGCTGGTTAGCTCTGGCCCCATTTGCGGTTTACATCACTCTTCGGTGGTACCTTCGGGTGCCGCAGTCGCGGACACCGTCCAACCTTAGTTCACTAGGGTCGGTTGGGGACCAGGCTCCGGCCGGGTGACTTTGAGTATAGACATGAGGCCGGTACAACTGGCCGATGAAGTGACTATGCTCAGTCAATAAAATACTAGCTTACCAGTAACTCGGCGTGCAAGCGGTTGAACTAGGTTATTTTTTTTTTCTAACAAGACGCACAAGTTCTGTGACATGATGCGATACATCATTCTAGTCGGGACCACCGGTTACTTGAGGCTTGTACGATGCCATGCGCCCCCCTCCGCGTGAATATGAAGACTAGCTCACGGTAGCAGATCCCCGTTATAGATATGACATCGATTATGCGCCTTGTTCTGGTTATTTACATGCTTATCAATAAAAGCGCTGGGTGAGAGATCCCGGAGCGTCAATCACTCGGTAGTAACATCGCACTTCGGCCATTATAAGAACTACAATAATCCTCTATATTCTAACGAGAAGATAGATTATCTTTTGGCGAGACCATAATGTTGCACTCCGAGAAATCTGAACCCCCATCTCTTCCCTTCTCCTAAAACATGCTTGAGCCATTACCAAAACTGAGGACAACTGTCGTACAGAACCAGAGTTCCCTCCCTCTCCAAACCATATGAAACTTCGCATTGTTCAGTTTTCATCCGTGAAGGGCGAAAACTTGGATAAAAACCGTTGAAAACGGCTTTTCTCGACATATGGAGGTACATCAGTTATTCTTGCCTGGGGTTTAATCTCGTCTAATTCCTCCTAATGAGCGTAAGCGCTCGATCCTGAAAAATATTTCGAATCTTGACCGCTCGTGGTACATACCTGGGTAAGGAGTCTCGGCATGCTAATATATAAGAAGCTTTCATCTATCTGTGATATTTATTAAAACATTAGCAAAACCTGTCGCTCAGATGCGAGAGAGGTCAAGTTGTGGGAAACCTTACCTCTACTTCATAACGTCCTTTGTATTTGCTATCGAGATAGGCCTTGAGCCTGTCTGTGTTGACATCTGCTATTCCGAGATTATATCTCTTCCAGGTTCGAAACATATTGTCGAAACAAAGGAAGAAAGTAAAAAAAGCGCGCGTGCAGTGCAGAATCCGTGAGAATAAAATGGTTCATCGAGGTTTTAAGAGAGATAGACGAGGCCTAGGTGTTCCAAAATAACCTGCTCGTTTAAAAGAGGGAGGGCAGGGAGGAAAGGGAGAGAGGGTCGCCAGGATTAAGCAAACCAATGTGTCGCGTTCATCTACAGTTGTAAAACCTTTGCAACCCTTGCATTTATTAGCAACTAATACCTCTTAGCCGGACCCGGAACTCCTATCAGGTTCGATGATTGGCGCCAGAGATGTAGAGTGTCTGGAAAAAGCGACGAGGCGCTCCTATGTACCACTTCTGCATAATATTTAGGAACATGAAGCAACGCCATGAGCTCATTCCATATTGTGCCTTTAATTAGGAGACCTTGAAGTTCATTAGCGCCGAAAACGCCAAAATAACATGAGCAGCGCAAGGAATAAAGTCAATTTTGTTAACTTTCAATGGGTTCTGTACAAAGCTGTTGTTCAGCGAAAGCTTGAATTCCTATCTCAGGAATGATTTTTAGCTTATTCTCTAAATATCAGAGCAATTTCGATGTAAGCTAACTCATTTCAGCGACGGTAGGGAGCGAATCCAGGTAATCAGCCTCCACAATTTTGTTCTTGTTGTTCATTTTAGGTGGCTTATCGCAAAAGAAGCCACGCTGGTTAACATATTAGGGGTCTAAACTCCTCCTAATCTCTTGTCTTCATCCATTGTTGACTTTGCGGTAAAGACAAACGGAGTGCTCCTGATCTGTCCTCCTTAAAGACGACCGAAGGCAATTCCATTGCTGCCGGTCGGAGGAGATCTCTCCCGAGCGTGGACGTATATTAGCCCCTAGTAAAAACTAGCTGAACGCTTTATCAGGCAGCACCGTGTCGATAATTAACCTTAGTAGGTGACAAGAGCCATGTCGCAAGCACACTATGATAATGACTTAGTAATCAACGGCTAAGTACGAAGTTCAATTCAGCCTTCCATTCAGTCTGTGTATCCCTGAGCATGGCGCAGCCTACCATCTCAGGACTCCGTTGGCTCCGTGACTTCAAATGTGGATTGACAGCATCTGTAAGATGTACCAATCAAACTATTAGGTATCCGGGCCTACTTAAATACTGTTATTTGATTGGGTGCATCCTGTATCCGTGATATGTGAGAAGCCTCGTCGTTCCACTTTATGTTCCGAAGCCGAGTGGGTCCTTTAGGTAACTTAAGGATCACAATATGGGCGAAACCAAGCTATGGGTGCAATATCTGACTAAATAAGAAGAGGCTTATCAAGATGATGAAATAGCTGGAATGAAAGGCGGGCTGACGCCTGTAGTAGAAGGCGCATAGGGGAGCCTCACATATCCTTCGTCAATTGCCACTACACAGCCTTCCCGAAATCTCTCATGACCTATCTACTCCCTCCAATAGATGGCCTTCATACAACTCAGATGAGTCTTGTTCACATAGGCGTAAGAGAAACCTAGGGGCAAGAACACAGATTCATCTTACGCGTATTATGGTGTTTGTGTCACGATCTTGACTACCTACGACCACATACCTACGCCTCCAAGGTACAGAACAAAGAGGCTGTTTGTATATAGATGTCTAGTCATTGGAAGTAGTAGTTAGGGCTCTTCGTGCGTCAGCAAGTATACAGGACCTACCCATACATTGCCATTCGTACCTTGAAGCCCGTGACAGTTTGCCGTGTAACATATCGCACGCCCCTCGCCACCTAAGAATTTCCATGATAAATAGCACGTAATCCCGAAAGGGAATCGAGCACGATTTGAATTATAAGCGTCTCGATCCCCTTCGTAACACTCCTAGACTTTACTTTGGTTTCCTTATTTTTACACTTACAGCGCGTTCTATTTCAGCATGATCATCCTAGCCGAAGTTAAGTTACCATCTGATTGGAAGTTGAATGTGTACTCTATGTCGTACCTTAACTCGCACCTCCTCGAGATGTACTTCAGAGCAAAAGTTAAGGTAGATTATCAAGTACAGGTAATCCCTTCATATCTAAACGGAAAAGCTTGTTGTTGTTTAAACATTGGTATAGGTAATTCGCGGCCAGTACTTTATCCGGACGAAGGAAGGTCTTACTTCAGTATATACTTCCAAGCTAAATTTGTTATATTTCATTAAGTTGAGCGCTTATAAAGGCTAGGCGCAAAGCAAAGATATACAGCGCCTACGATCTATCAGCCGATGTAAGTTCTAGTCTTTTACTACTTCTAAAAACAAGAAAGAGGATACTAATAAAGAATGAGCCGGGATTAAAGGTGACCCTCTAGTACGTACTACTATAAGCCGAGACTCGACAGGTTCCTTCAATCAAGAATTCACAACTGACCAATAGTAGCGAGATGAGCTGATGCGCCTGATTCATGAAGACTCGCGCCGCGAAGCCGCGCGTCGTCGTATTTCCCCTGTTGAAAAAGGCAAAGATACAGAGAAAACATCGACATCCAGTTCGGCGCCCCTGGAGGATACACCACCCCCTCCTTACAGTATAGGCCAGCACAATGCTACAGGGAGCACGTCGATGTCCATTTCAGCGCCCCAAGAGGATATGCCTCCTCCTCCATACAGTGCAGAAGACGATTCCGCAGGGAATACATCGACGGAATCGAAAGGCTCAGAAGACGATCTAAAATCGGGTCGAAAAGACTGAGGTTTTATCTTGTTTCATAACATCGGCGCAATAGCTCCATAGCGGTGGTCGCTAGGTGGCAATGACGCGGAGACACTATTATGGCGATCAATCTACCTAGCCAGCAACATTGCCGGTATTAAGACAAAGTGGGTATCAAGGCTACAGTAAGCTGAGGTTTTGGACAACTTCTCGAGAATGTGATGCTTTTAGCTCCTAGTTAAATATATAGAAGTGCTAGGTGAATGTGTCCAGGCCTCTAGAGCGCGGCAAGTGTGCATTACATGTTCTCGATACATCAGATTGTACTACGCTGCCAATTGCGACTGCCCAGGTAGGCACCTTGGTAGTTTAAGAATAAGCAAAGCCACGTAGCTCTACCTAGGTACTCCTTTCCCTTTTGAGACCTATAAATACCCTACTAGTATATATAGAGCCTTCTTTTATATACAATAATAATCACGACTTATATAATGGCAAGAGGTAATTGACACAAGGCAGAAAGGGATAAAAAAGCTAAGGTTAAGGTCGGGATATAGATGATAGACCGAAGTATAGCTAGGCTAAGTAGGGCCTACTTGGGTTCTCGTGGTGGCTAACGCGCATGGCTTGGTAGGGTACGCAAGGCAGGCGGGTCCATCGGCCAGAAAGACCCCAAGGGATTACAAGCCGGGCTGTCTTGGCTAGGACTGGGAAGGACCTAGGGCAGGTCAGTAAGGGAGAGGTAGGTTGGCCACGAATGGCGCGTGGTTGTGGTGTTTTGCCGTGTGACTGGTCACTCTAGGTGGGTTCCAGATCAGGTGACTCGTTCTATTAGGCCTCCAAGTTATATCCCGTATTAAGCGCCACTGCATAGAAACCGTAGGTTACGATCCTAAATAGGAGTCGAACCAATCTACCAGAACCATATCTCCATAACCTCCGCACTGCACATAGGTATCCAATTTCAACATGGCTAGCACCCTACACCAGAGTACATCACCGCCACCAGGCTGGAAGACGCACGCGATTCCCACTTCGGAGGTCAATGCAACCTGGCTTAAGAGTTACCTCGAAAAGGAGTACAAAGGACAGTATACAGTGGAATGGGAAGTAAGGTTTTCTAATACAACCTAACTGGCACAAAAAGCTTTACTGATGTTTAAATAACGGTATAGTTACTCGGAAGGAGTTATTACATTAGCACGCCGAATGGTCTCAATCTGGTAGGTACTACTAGCAGTTGAGAATAGATTGATTCTCTTGAATCGAGCGCTCACACCCCACCAGAGAGGCTACACTGAAATGAAGTCGCCGATCCCTAGAACACGTACTACTGTCATTCGAGAATCGACACATTCCCTCGAACCTAGCGCTTATAGCCGGCTAAGAGGAACAACCCCAGAAAGGGCATCGAAAGGCTTCACCCGAGCCTTCCATCGCTTCTACGAACACTGTAAAAGATGCTACAAAGGGGTCAGGGGTGATCAAGCCGGGGTCTCCAACATCTCTCAAGTTCACATTAAAAAGGATGTCCTTGAATAAAACCAGTTGAGTGATGTAAATTTGTGCGTATTCTCGTTCTATAAGAATTCCTAGCTCTATAGTAGGCATGAACGCAACAACACCTTGCATATATAGACTTTTGATGCTCCTATTCACGTGATAGTAACCTAACCAGAACAAACAATTTTAGTACTAGTGTTAAAAAAAAGGACTACCATAGAGCCTATAGACAAAGAAGAACGGTACTGTATATAGTTAGATAACGCCCAGGAAGGTATCCTAGAAGACCTTCGGGCAACAACAATCATCATCACCAACCGTTAACATATAGCTCCTAGCAACTAGTGAGTAGAAATATCCCTGAAGCGCAAATACATTTGGCCCCTTTAGGAATATCCGACGTTGCAACTGCGTACCGCCATGTTCAGGAATGCTCTTCTACAGCGGTCGTAGCCATAATAACAAAAGGCAAAAACAACACTGCAACCAACTAGCACAAGCCTTTAATATACGGCTACATGTAGGGGCATGCCCTGCGGATCCAAGCTAAACACTTTAACAAGCTACGCCTAAGATTAATTTGCCCATAGAGCAAAGCCTCTAGATTGTACTATCTAGCGTTAAAAAGATACACAGTTATATACTCAAAAGTTCTTGGTTTCAGTTGTATTAATAATTGCACACGTATTAACCAAAGGCGTAGTTTTTAATGAAGCACAAATTATATTAATGTCTGTAGCCTTGCTTTCTTCTTCCCACTTTTTTTCCCTGCTTTAAGGAACATGTTATATTTTACATAGAGCTAGGCCCCACTCTCTGTAGTTAAATTAAAACATAATATACAGTACTTAGTATATTACAGCAAGCATTAGTATCCCATAAGTTCCGGTCCAAGCAATCCTAGTGCTGTAGTAAGGGTCACTAAATCCGCACACGTCTCTCGCTACCTAGCCTCCTCCTATACAAAATTATCTAATTAATCACCTACATGCGCAGTTTGTTACGGAATAGAACTGTTGCAACACTAAGCCACAACACTGCCAAAAGTAGAGTGTTCTCAAGGTTAGGATATCAACCGTTGACAGTTACTTATATAGGGGACCATGATATGGTTTGTTAAGGGAAAGCAGGTTTATAAAGCTCGTTCGTTGTTCAATGCTTCAAGACGTTGTTTTTGCAATATTGTTCAGGTTTTGGGGTTTTCTAATAATAACGCAGTCCTAGCAGCTAGCAAAACGCTCCGGTCTCCTGCTCCAATTCATTACAAACTTGACAATGAAGTTTAAGCAGCGTGAAAAGAGGGCGTCTTGTAAAAAGGTAGCCGCCTTGAGTAACAAATGTCCTAAGAGTAGCCTTACGGACGACCAAGGGCAGTTACATCTCCGCCGCCGAGAGAGAATCTCTCCTACTTGTAGAGTCCTGTATTCACAATATAGGACCCCCGACTTCGGAGGCCGCGAAGCCAAACAAGCGCCACTAGAAGCTTCATCCCTAGCTTCCTAGCTGAGACATACTGAGGTTTACGAAGCCTATTGGAGGAAGACTGGCACGTTGGCCAGGTGAGTGTTTTAGGAAGGTCATCCCTTGAAATGGAAAGACTAGAATAGATGTCTGCAAATAGGGTGGGAATTCCTGATCGAAGGGGAAAGGGACCGAAGGGAAGAGGAAATAATGGACCCTTGAGACCCCTAGAGTATTATTATCTCGATTGAGCTACTGTTCCAAGCCCTCGATTAGTGAGCCCTTGTCACATCACCGCATTAGTACGCGAGGGGAGTTCCGTTACGAGTAACCCAGCGCCATCCCCCGGACATCTTCAACCTACGGCTCGTACTCTTAAATATAGTTGAACAACAATCGATTTATCAGAGACTTCATCTCTTTCGCAACGCTCCTAGTGAATATTCCACTTACCTGGCTTCTGCACTACGCGCGCGTTTTATTTCAATATGGCCACCGAATCTCAAGACATCACGTCGTTACAGGCGAACTGGAAGGTGAATGGGTTTCCATGGTCAGACATCAACGTGGACTTACTCGCGGCCTACCTCAATAGCAAGTTTGGAGAAGGAGGATACAGCGTACTGGTAAGGGTATCTACAATATGAATGCTTTAGCACCCGTACGCTCATATTTAAATAATGGTATAGTCAGCCAGATTCCAGTACTTTATCGGTACGAAGAACGGCCTTACTAAAGTAAGTATTACTAGCAATCGAGATTCGATATACTCCTTTGAATCGAGCGCTTACAACCTACTAGAGAGAAATATCCGAAATAAAGCATATTAAAAGAACAATGGTAAACTTTCCGGTACGTAATACTATCAGCCTGGATTCGATATAACTCCTTGGTTCAAGCGCTCACAGCTAACTAGAAGTCTCCAACTAAAATGGAAAACCCGAATAGTCCATCCGAAAAATGCGAATCCCAGCCCTCTCCTGCCTCCAAGAACGAGACGACAGATAATCAAGACGGTAAGAGGGTGCTGAGTTGAGCTTTCATACGTACCACTCTCAGCCAAGATTCGACAATTTTCCTTCAATCGAGCGCTCACGAGTAACTGGAAGCTACAAACTAATATAAAAAGTCCAAAGACATCAACTAAAAAAGGCCAACTCAAGACCTCTACTGCCCATGAAAGGGAAACAGTAATTGGGTGAAGGTGAAGTCACTCTTACGCTTCTTGATGAAAAACGACAGAGCGATGTTCTACCCGGTTCCAGGAACGCAAAAATCTTTACCTCTATATAGCGATATTACTGAGTAGTAATAGAGCGGGCTTGTTCATGTGACGTTAAACTATTTAAGTAGAAACGGTGGGGATGTGTATAATTTACTACATGTTTTCTATGTGGTAATATATTGTTTAAATAATAACATTATAAATATGTATAACTATTATGTTTTTATATAGTGTTTAAGTCATTAATATACCTGTACACAACCCAATAGTATTAGAGGAGAGGGTCAGCAGAGACGCGAGCCTACTGAATAATGAAAGAAAAAAGACGAATATAACTACAATGTTTCAAGAATACAAGGTTGTAATAAGCGACGAAATAGTAAAATCATTTATCTTCGCTCTTCTTTTCAGGCTCATAAACGCAACGGCCCCTTGCATATGCAGATTTTTGATGCTACTATTCGCATGATATTAATTTAACCCGAACGGATAGTTTTGGTACCGGCGGGTGGAAACAACCCCAGAATGCAGGCGCATTTGGCCCCTATGGAACTATCGGACGTTTCAGCTGCCTACCGGCATGCTAAAGAACGCTATTTTACGGCGGTCATGGCCATAATTATAAAAAGCAAAAAAAAAAAAAAAAAAAAAAAAAACTTAAATAACTGACACAATATCACGAGCTTCAAGGTACTAATGGCAAAGTACAGGTAGGTCCTGAATACTTGACGCAAGAGGAGCCTTAAGTACTCCTTCCAACAGCTGGGTATCTATATGCAGAAAGCCTCTTTGTTCTGTACTTCAGGGGCGGAGGTACGCGATCGTAAGTAGTCAAGATCGTGACACACAAGTCCTTATCATGCAGCTACATGTGGGAGCACGCCCTTCAGATCTACGCTAAACACTTTAACAAACTACGCCTAAGTTTGATTCCCTATAGAGCGATGCCTCTAGATCCAACTGTCTAGCGCTGAAGGGATATGCAGTCATATGCTCAGAGTTCCCTAATTTTGATTGAAGGCGTAGCCTTCAATAGGGTGTGGATTATATCGATTTCTGTGGCGTTGCCTTCCTCTCTACTTTTTCGCAGAACACACTGTGCCTTACATGGTACTGGCTTGACAGAGTTCTCCGTGGCTGAATTATAGTATAGCATATATAGCACTTACTGTATCACAGCAGGCATCAGTATTCCATGGGTTCCGGTCCAAGTGATTCTAGTGCCGTGACGGGAGTCACTGGATCCGCACAAGGCTCTCGCCACCTAGCCTCCGTCAATACAGGAAATATCTAGTCAATCACCATAAATACACAGCTGGGAGAATAAGCTCATATGGTCCGTCCATTGCTCGATGCTTCAATATAGTGTTATTTCGGTTCCCCAGTTTCTGGTTTTTACCCGCGTTCAAGTCCATATGATACTCGAAGCCTAAACCATCTCCCCCGCCCCTAACGGTCGTATGGAGCGAAGCCATAGTTTCAATGTGTGGCACCCACCCGCCCCTACTTGTTTGCGATCTCGATGAGGTAGTTGGGGTGGCGAAGGAAGATTGGAAGGTGGAAGCAAGATTGTCGATGATATTAACACCCTAACACCGCATGTAGAGTTAATTTAATCCTTGAAATGGTGCAGGTACCCCGCAGATGCTAATAATATATACGAATAAGGCTATCGTTGTTGTGCGTACCACTATAGTTCGAATATTCCTTTAAGTCGAGCGCTCACAAATACTAAGAGCTACCTTACGGGATATTAAACCTGAATGCCGAGACTCAGAACAAACTAATAATATGTGAATAAGAGAATGCTAAACTTGAGGAAAACTAAACGGGCAACACATGGATGGCAAAGGCTCCCAAGTCAAACCCCCAAAAGTCCCAATGGGCGAGCTTACGAGATTATTACGAATTGTTATGTGGTTTCGTGGCGTAAGGAGCTCGTTTTCAATATTTCCTAATCAGTGCGTATGGATGTGTAGGCGTAATTATTATGCGGTGTAACAATCCAAACACATGTATCTTGGGCACATGAGAGGGCAGTACACTGCTGAGGCACAGCTGATCTTTCAATCTGCCCAATACGTAAAGCCATTTGCGTTGCCCCCCTCCCCACTCCTGTGCTTCGCCTCTTGCTTTCTCAATGGCTTTCCAATGGCTTCCCGGAATCCATGAATCTGGCACTATCCTGCGTCACCGATTCCCGAGAATCGCCGATCACACGATAATACGGCAGCTCGAACAGGCACTTGTGGTACAACTATTCAAGAATTTGAAATTCATCTGCTTAGATGCGCCCGTGTAGGTTCACAACGCGCATCCTAGAATAGATTATACCCAAGAACTCAACGAAGTACTTGGAGTACCGTCTTTAGCGTAAAGCATTGTGTCTAGTCCAACATCGCAGGCTTTAATATTACCAGTGGTGTGTAGCCACCGCCCTGCAAGGCAGGCTCGAAGAACATGTCAGATGATATCAATTACAAGCCTAAGGAAACCCCATATTGTACGTAATATGGTATGATCTAAATCTCCAGGCCGAAACCCGAAACCGGTGAGTAACCATAAGACGGCCAGAGAACCAAACCTTCGAAAGCCTTTCAATGTTAGTTGCCTAATTTAGAAACATTGTCATTGGGTTCTACGAAGTGTTCTGGTTAAGAAGAAATTTTCGTACTGCAGAGAGCGTGAAGCTCTTTTCTGAAGCCATAGTGGTCCGAATGGATACCGACCGCCTGTATACCGCTAGAACTGCCGCACTTGAAACCATTCCTATTAGTAAGAGGGAGTATCAGGGAAGAATGTACTCGATACATACCGAACATAAGGCATATACGGTGCTGACTGAATAATAGTTTTGAGCCAGATCCTTGTCGGAGCCGAAGGTGCACCATTACCTCTCGAAGAATATTCACGTAGGAGTCTCCCTTTCAAAGAGTTAATTTACTGCGTAGCTCATTCTCCATTTGTCTAGATTCATTGAAGTGTTTAGCCCGGGTCCGAAGTGCATGCCCCTACATGTGGCCGCGTGATAGGGGCTTATGTGTCTGATGGGTAGGGAGCTAGCTGATTGGAGGGTTATTTTTGCTTTTTATAATGACGGCTGCGCCCTCTGTGGAATTCTTCAGCATACAGCATAGGCACGTAACAGAAGCGTCCGAGTACTCAGCGGGGGCAAAAATGCGCCTGGACTTAGGTGGTATTTCCTCAAGTTGCACTACTATCATGCAACTAGCAACAGTCGAAAGCCGGCACATAAGGTGGCGCCACGCCCATAAACTAGGGAGTTATTGGGGGCAGAAAATTGATTCCTTCATTCTTGAAAACCCGGTTGCATCTCGGCAGTCCAGCACAATCTCGTGTGTCCAAAACATAACAAGTTACATACATCCCCAGTGTTTCCGCTTGAATAGATTGATGCCACATGAAAATAACTGCTCCATTATCACTTAGCAATATTACCGTACAGATGTAGAAATTCCTATCCCTGAAACCATGTAAAAATTCAATCTTCTGGCTTTTGGGCTCTTGGGACGTGGAGCTTGAAGCGTGCCATAGCTGCCACCCCCGTCAAACCCTTCAAGAGAGCGGCAAGGACCTTGGACTCGCTTACGTTGGGTGAGGATCTCTGCCTTTGCGCCCCGGCTCGTGGCTTCTGGTTATCTGTAAGCGCTCGATTGAAGTGAATATGCCGAATCTCGACCGGCAGTGCCACGTACTAGAGTGTCCGGCTCAACGCCCTTTGATCCATTCTGGGTACACGTTGTCTTGTTCTCGGAAGAGGTAAGAGGCTCGGATTCGACTTTTTCGGATAAAGAACGCGATGAAGGACGTGGATTGTTCGTCTCGGTTCGTGGCTTCTGGTTAGTTCTGAGCCCTCGATTCAAAGGAATAAGTCGGATCCCGGCTGATAGGAGCACGTACTTGAAAGTCCAACTCGGCCGGTGCTTTTTTCTCTTCAATATCCTTTGCTTTGCTTCCGGAAGCGCGGATTGTTCTCTTTAGGTTTTTTATCTCAGATAGTTCTTGCTGATAGGTTGTGAGCGCTCGATTCAAGGGCTACATCGAGGATCGACTGCTGGTAATACGCACAGAAGTGAGAGCTTTGTTGGTGCTAATGTAGTATTGGCCTCTCATTATCTATTCGATTACTAGGCGTTAGCGAACACGCTCGCGCAAGTATTAGAGTACTTGTGTTACAAAAGACTTACCTTTACGCTGTATTCTTCCCCGAAGTTGTTTTTTAGATATTCGTCGAGCCGGTCTGAGTTAAGGTACGCCATGGAAAGCACAATCAACTTCTGGTCTGCAGAAGTGCTGGTTTGGGCTGTGGCGGCCATCTGGACATGAAATACGCGTTCAGCGTAGAAATCCGTAAACACTACCTAGAAGCGTTGAGAAGTGTTTGAGGCTTTGATGATTCAAATCGTCTTCGACTTCCTTTCAGGATTACTGTTTCTTTGTTGATGGGCTAGAAGAATACCATGTGCTACTCATCACTAGGTATTAAAGGAGATTATCAGGTGGAGCGGGGAATACGGCGTGCTTGCAGAAGTGGCGGCCTTGCCACCCCAGAAATTAGGCGCTGACGCCTCAGCACCTGATACAGCGCTCAGCCAGTTTTGGTAATGACATAGACTAATCAAATATGGAGTCGGCGTCTCGGGGAAGACCATCAGTATTAAGCGAACCAGTGGGGTCCCTTTAATGCTCTACGTTTCTTATTGCACCTGTGTGTCTCCAATATATGTATGTAAGTAGGCAGCTAAAGTACAAAACTACTACATGTAAGATGGGGGCCGGAGGGGCTTCTTCTCACCTACAGGAGTGGAATTGTCCTAGGCCGTGTCTAAGGAAGGCTACTTGGGTATTAATTCCTTGGGGATCCGCACTTGGATGCGGCGCACACCCTTTACACTCGTCTTTACTACTAAGTTCGCAATGGATTGGGGCAAGAAGTCAGGCAATAAACCAGACCTCTTCGCCAATGAAGCTGACTTCTATCGCGGTAGACCATTATTTGAAGTAGGCCAGCGTTGTAAATTATGGATTAACTACCAAGCTGTACGTATCAGGACTCGCCACTTGGTCTTTTTGCTAATGACCACACTGAAAAAGGGTAGTGAGGGCCGAAAGGGTACAGAAAGGCAGGATACACTGGACCTCGACTTGATGGAGGGCACGCTGACTGAGGTAAGCTTTGCCAAAATCGCCACAACAACTGTTGAACTAAGTTATTCTACGATAGGAAACAAGTGACTGGTTGAAGAACGACTCACCGAAAAATGGCTATTGTATTCTGTATGGTTTATAATACACACCGAGATCCTGCCTTAGAACTATTCAGATTGACAAAACTAGCTTCATTCCCCGCGCCGTCGGTCCCTACTTCCAGCCAGCATACTTCACCTCTGTTCCAATTAGCGACGCGAATTGGAAGGTCATCCTAGATTTGTTCTTTGTTCCCAAATTTTACAAGGAAAAGGTGGACAGAAACCTTCCGTCGGTCATTTCAGTCGCCCGCTCTCTCCAGGAAGTGGGCGATCAAGAGCCTCAAGAGCTACAGATGTCCATAGGAACGACTGCTGTCACAGCGACACAGGGGTTTGCCTTTGCTTCAACATACTTCAAATCGAGACGATTCACTTCTGCAATCATTGTAGGCTGTGCGGACGACCGCATAAAAGAGGTGGAGGACCTAGGGTTTCAGGCCTGGAGGCAGCAGTCCCTCCTCATGCTCGGTATTTTCGCTGAGATTCAGTTGAAACGACTCGAAGCCCTCGTAGATGAGCGTAAAACTGAGCAGGACGCCTTAAAGGAATCGCTAGACGATGAGAGTAAATCATCAAAAGAACAGAAATTTGGTTGGCTCTTGGTAGAAAGGGTTCTTGGACTTCGCGATAATTTACAATCCGCTCAGCAAGAGCTCGAGACAATTAAGCTTCAGCTAGACCATGTGCGTAAGCGACACGCTCCTGATCCCGAGCCAAATGGGAACAGTGAAACTGTGAACGCGGACGGAAACGACGAAGAAGAGAAGACATACAGGGAAAACACCTCGGAATTTACCCAACTATTTTCCGACCGCCTTCATGACATCTCTAATCGTTTAAATGGCCTTAGTGCTGAATGCAAACTAAGTACTGATAGCATATCGTACTGGACTGAATTAGTACGTTTCGATTTAAGAAGTATAGGTTAAGGAACAGGCTGACATAGACTACTTAGATTCGCAACGAATTAACTAGGGAAGAGGCACACCGTGCCGCCAAGAATACTAAGATTGGAACCTTCGTTGGATCCGTGGCCCTGGCGTATCTGCCATTAACTGCAGTCGCTGTAAGAACGGACACTTCACTGGGACGCTATCCCTGTAAGCAGTAGATTACTGACAAGATTGACAGACGATTATGGCAATGCCAATCTTCGGGTGGGCAAATGATTGGAAAAACTTGAGGTTTCACTCCGTCCGGGCAAATAACCAATCCAACGGTACTGCAGCTGGCTCAGGGCCAGCCCGTGCTGTTGGCATAGGCCTACCTGTTGTATCCGGCTACCTTTGGATATATATCAGCCTCGCATTTACATTATTTATTTTCACAACAACCCCGTTTGCATATGTCGTTACCGATGGGAACCTCTGGAGCTTGGTTGAATGGCTCACTCAGAAATTGACTCTCGGGGGGCTCTTGGTTGGACGATCAATTGGAGGACTAGCTCCTTTTGAGACTTTCAAGAAAGCCCTTGGGGGGGCTCTCACCTACTTCAAAAAGTCGATTAAGTGGTCAATTATAGGGCAGGCTCTTTTGACGGCTTTCAACAAGGTCCTCGAGAAGGTGCTCGCCTACTTCAAGATGTTGATTGCGTGGCTTAAAACACTGAAACCAAGGCTGCGGGCTGTGCGTGATTCAACCAACAGGGCTTTCGGCGTTGTTTCAGACAGGGTTTCCAGCTTGGTTCCCTTGGCGCCTTTGGGTACCTCGAATTCTCCAAGCCCGTCGGTATAAGTTAAAGCCCTGCGAGCTCGAGGATGACGGAATCAACTTTTGGGCGGCTTGATGTTTGAGATGGCATGTCTTATCTTAGGTGAGAAGTAGTGCATCCTACTCTTCAACCAAGATTTTCTATTCGCTACGGTTTAAGTCGGCTGTTGTGTGTTGTGTTAATTAGGTTACTATGTCTCCTTGTGGTCGTAGGAACAGGGCATGGATTTTTATGGTGGTTGCGAGGTCTGTCACTCTATCCCCACACTGCTTAACCTACCCCGAATTGGCCCTGTTGTCACCTGTACGCATACTATATGGGATCCAAGTCCGTGAAGTCTTATATTATGGTGCTATTGCTTCTATGAATTAGATATAAGTATGATGATCTTGTGCAAATCTACTTCATTGGGAACATCGACGTGAATTTTATAGATAACCGACTTATAAGCGTACAATTGACAATTGTAGCGGCGATTACTCGCAGTTACATCGATAGGGGAGTTACTGATCCGTCTTTAGAACCTAGCAAGCCCCGAAATGAATAAAATATTGACCGCGGAGAGAATGCTGGTTCGTAATCACTTAGGTACGTTAATAGATCATCCGTAAATATCCTGACATTGTATTATAGCTTTAAGCACCTAGTTCTTAGACCTACTTACTCATATACCACTCTCCCTTCTGTTTCCAGCCTACAATGATAACCTGTAGCAAAGTTTACAAAATCTTCTTCCGACGGGAACTTTACGACCATCAATCGCATTAGCTAGTTTTCATTTGCAGAATTAATTCGTAGTACACTCGCAGTACTTTATTGACTTGTAGTTGATGCCACGGGCGCCGCACAGGCCCCTTCTCCACTATGCTAAGGTACTAAACGCGCTGTAGAATTTCCAAGGCCATGGTCCTGGATAGGCGGGGACCTAGCCGTAACCTGGTAGGTAGCTTAAACCTACCTCCTAGGTATGCTGTATGTAGGTGGCTACATACAAATTACGAGATAGTGGCAACGACTTAAGTTAGATTCGGAGAAATACAAATAATGTATAGTTTCAAGGTCAATAGAGACCCTGATTGTCACGATCTTGACTACCTACGACCACATACCTACGCCTCCAAGGTACAGAACAAAGAGGCTGTTTGTATCTAGATATTCAGTCATTGGAAGTAGTAGTTAGGGCTCCTCGTGCGTCAACAAGTATACAGGACCTAGAAGCCCGCGACACTGATCAAGTATAGTCAAGAATACCCCGGTCGGTACTATGCAGCATACAGTATGCCTCCTAGTACGCAGGGATAATTTCAACGTCCCAAAACACAAAACGTATAACAAAATATCAGTATTCACCTCCTCTTTAACTTAATGCCATCACGTTGATATAGACCAGATTTGCCAATTTTTTGCCTTCATTTCGAAACCTAGAGGATGCTGATGTACAGATTATTCATTCCGTGAAACTCATACAGCCATGATATCATTCTAAGCAAAAATATCATACCCCGATTTGGGGGTTACCTAAAATCCGTTTTACCCATTTGCCTCCCAACTTAGAAAATCGCTCCGCCTAGTCGGATGGCGACCGACTTGTTCTGTGTGTAGTTGGCTAGCGCCGCCTCGCCCAGCTCGCGACCGATACCGCTCTCCTTGAAGCCGCCGAAGGGGATCTGGTGGTGTATTAGGTTGTAGCCTGCGCTAGTGTTAGTTCAATTCAATTAAAGCGAACAGAGAGGATAAGTGTGACGTACAGTTGACCCAGACGGTGCCTGCCTTGAGGTTACTGCTTACACGGATCGCCGTGTTTAGATCGTTGGTGTGAACGGCGGCGGCGAGACCGTATGTGCTGTCGTTGCCTAGCTTGATAACCTCGGCCTCGTCCTTGAACTTGGAGATAGCGCAAACGGGTCCGAAAATCTCCTCCTGCATGATCTTCATGTCGTTGGTGACATTGCTGAAGATGGTAGGCTTGATGAAGTAGCCCTTGGTGCCGTGACGCTCACCACCGGTCTCAACAGTAGCACCGCTCTTCTTGCCCTCGTCGATGTAACCCATAATGCGGTCGAATTGAAGCTGGCTGACTTGAGGGCCCTGGAAGGTCTTCTCGTCGAATGGGTCACCAACAGTGTTCTTCTCCGCACGCTCCTTGAAAGCCTTGACGAACTTGTCGTAGATACCTTCTTGCACGTAGATACGGGAGCCGGCGCAGCAGCACTGGCCGTGGTTGAAGTAGATACCAAAGTTGACCCACGAGATAGCCTGCTCGATATCGGCATCGTTGAAGACGATGTTGGGGGACTTGCCACCGAGTTCTAATGTCACCTTCTTCAAGTTGGAAGAGGCAGCGGCCTTCATGATGGTACGACCGACGATGGTGGAGCCAGTGAAGGCAATCTTGTCGACGTCCATGTGGGAAGAGAGAGCAGCACCGGCGACTCTGCCGAAACCGGAGATGATGTTTAGGACACCGGCGGGGAAGCCGGCCTCCTTGACTAGGTTAGCGAAGACGAGGGCGGATAGAGGAGTCTGCTCGGCAGTCTTGAGGACGATGGTGTTACCCGTGGCTAGGGCGGGACCGATCTTCCAGGCCAACATCAGTAGAGGGAAGTTCCAGGGGATGATCTGACCGCAGACACCGAGCTATATGAAAAGTTCCGTTAGCCAATTGACCTCACAACACTTATTCTACTATCAAAGGCACTTTAAACTCACCGGCTCTGGGATTGTGTAGTGGAAGGATTCGTGGTTGACGTCAACGGTGTTACCGTGAATCTTGTCGGCCCAGCCACCGTAGTATCGTGTGCAGGCAGCAACGGCCCCGACGTCCCCACGAGCCATGCTGATAGACTTGCCATTGTCTAGAGACTCCACGGCAGCTAGGAGGTCAACATTCTTCTCTATGAGATCGGCAAGTTTCGTCAGGTAGATTCCACGCTGTTGAGGCGTGGTTGTACGCCATGTTGTCTCGAAGGCCTTGCGGGCTGCGGCTACGGCGACATCGACATCTTTCTCGGTGGCTTCTGCAACGGAGCAGATAACCTCCTCGGTGGAGGGGTTGATGACCTCGAACGTCTTCTTATCGACACCCTCTACCCATTCGTTGTTGATGAACCTGTTAGGACACAAGGCGGGATGGTTAATGCAAAGGACATAACAGACAGCCAGCCAACAGGCCAATAATAATGATGCGTCACTTACAGTCCGGTGGGCTGGGTGTACGAGCCAGTGACTGGCGTCTTCAGCTCAACGCTCAGAGGCATGCTGTCGATGTGATAGGAGGGCGATGATAAATTGTGATATTTTGAAGAGATTGGCCGTAGGGTAGGATCGTCTCTAGATGATTAAGGTAGGTATTCTAGAAATAGTGACGATGAGAACTGACGAATCGACTTTACAGAGACTGGAACTGAAGCTCACTTTATCTTCACACGACATACTGGCTAATAGAGGGGGGGGGGGGGGGTAAGGGGGGAACCGGGCGGGGTAAGTGGCGCTAACGACGTTGCGAGGAGGCGGACGGATTTCCTACTTCGGTAGGGGTGGCGGGCGCTGATTGGCCCGCTGGTAGATGGGTCAGGGTACTCGCAACGAGTCAAGTCAACGTTGTTGTACTGAACAACGCCCCAGCAGCCCACAGCAGTACTGCCCACTCTATCCGTACAACGGAGCTACGGAGTTCTGATCACACGCTTCTCCCCAGTTTTTTTTGGAGAACCATCTTCTAATACAGTAGTAGGTGCCTTCCAGGGACGAAGCTAAACAAAGTGTAGAGGGACCGGCGTTAATGCAGAGTATTTTTACGGCTACCCTAATCAACATCAACTCGTCATATATTCAAGCTCGTGTGATTGTGTAGACGTCAAGGTTCTCAACACCTAAGAAAATACTGCGTTGGAAGAAAAGAAATTATTAGCAGACCCAAAAGAAATAGTCATGCATATAAGAGATTATCTTCATTATCAAATCATCTATCATGCAGACCGAAACGGTCTATGATAGTAACCACAGCTAGCGCTCTGACACCTAGATACTCGTCTTGGCGTGGCAAAGAGGGACCTGCTTCCCTATGTGACATTCAAATATGCGACCTTGTGGCGTTACTAGAATAGGTATCCTCCAACCAATGGAACTCACAGACAGCCTCATAAATAATACCTACCGAAGTAGGCACTGTCATGGCCCCTAGCAGTGTTTAGCTTCAATCCAACGGCACAAGGGAACTTTAGTTCAGGGACTAGCTAACACAGACTATCAAACAAGGAGGGGGCGAGAGTAATACTCTGTAATGCATCAGGCTCTAGATTAGTTACTCTACCCCGTATTTAGTCGAAAGCTTACAGCACACCCCATGAATGAGGCCATAACCAGCCAGGGACCCCCGGGTAGGTAGCTGTGTGGTTTACACAGGTGTTTGTAGAGACAGCGAGAGCGGGGGTGATGCATAGATGCCCTCAAGAAAAGGGGGGGGATGACAGCATAAGCACATAATCATAGGCTGTTAGATGAATAATCAGAGCCCAATTCTAGAGGAAGGATGAATTTGCGTGGTGTGCTTATTATTGATAATGAATAAAGAGGCCTAATAGTATATCCAGGTACTATACCATTGTAGTACTTAATTAGCAATAGGTTGCTAGCTATCAGACGGTTAGCGTGGAAGGCGGCTAGACTAGAGTGAAGACTAGGGTGAGGGGCCGTGTTTCCCCGCGATGTTGAGGTCATCTGCTTACGACACGACTAGCCCGAGGCAACGGACCCTAGGCGCTCCAGACGCTCCAGACGGACAAAGGGAAGCCTCGATCTAGCCATTGAACAGCTGCTTTTATCTCCGATCACGCGTCGCCGTTTGCAAGCGAATAGGTCTACGCACTAGACTAGTTTCCAGCATTAGTATTCATATTAGTAAACGCCATCATCAAACCCGAGCAGAGACCCGAGTATAAAGTTAAGTCAGGTGCTTAATAGTGCTAATAGGAGGCGCCGTTGTTGGGTTTGTCGGATTAACTACCTAAGGTACTCTATGTATATAGCATAGTCGTTTAGCACCTTTACTTGGTACCCTTTCCCAGTGGCGGATACCTACCTCAGACAAGTGCTCGATTCTCATGCTGCGACGAGGGCGATTATTGATCCGTCTAGTTAATGATCTACAGTGCCTTGCACTAACCCGATCGACATAAGAGGCTGAAACAACAAAATTTATTTGTGGACATAATTAGGTAGGCAAGCATGGGAGGATTGGCGTGGCACTGTATAAATATTTATCATAGCTCTATTCTGCGCTATGTATGAACGAGCACCTTTTTTGCTCCTAGACGGAGTCGCTTTTAGATGTGTTTGATTATCTATATCGGGTGATTATTTACACGATCGGTAGGTAGTAACCTCTCTGAGACTTTCTAGAAGCTAGCATTCTCTCGGGAGAGCAAGGGCCGAGATCATACATACATAGGTACGTAAACTTTGAGTCGATCTACCTACAGCATACATCATTGAGCCAAGGACAAGAAGAGAAATAGAATAAGAAGGGGAAGAAGAGAGAAACAGCCAATTAGAACCTAATTAAATAAGCCGCTGATGAAATGACAATAGATATGCGCATGAGTACTGAGTCTGTACTGAGATCAAAGATGATCTTGTAGATGTAAATCACTAGATACTGTAGTGACGCGACAGGCGATAAGAGAGAACACTCTCTACGGAGTAATAGGTGCAATAGACAAGCTGGAGGTTTCGATTTGCTCATTCGTCGGGAATATTGACCAGCTACTATGGACGTAAACTCATTAATAAACCACAATAAATCGCGACGTATATTCTGCAAGTAAATCTCCATTGGATAGACAAGGACAATTGTTTGGAATTGTTATTGACGGCCATAGAGGCAGGCGATAGGTATGTTACGTACCTAGGTAGCTCTGCAGACAGCTTGTATTAGTGCGCCGAGTAAATAGTTCTGAGTTTGCGATAAGCAGTTTCTACCGGTTGTGTATCATATCGATAAGCACTCTTGGGGCAAGAATTGAGGGCAAGCTCATCGGCGCCCCATCTAATTTTTCCCCGGCCTCAGCATCGTCATCAAGCAGCATTGTCGACACGGGGACGATTGGAGGCGGCAATTGCAGTCAAGTCAATTATTCAAAATACCACATAATATGAATTGTTCCAAGCTATAAATTGAAACATGGCCGATGTTGAAGCGGCCATCGCTGCTGCTATGAGCGCAGCTGCGCCAAGTGCCCCGCCAATGAGTGAGTACTAGAAGACAACCTGTTCCATATCCCACTCCTCTCCCTCCTAGACGGGTTGGCGACCTGCTGTCACAAGGTCGCATCTCTGTGTCGATGTGCGCCCGGATTCCACTTCTCTCTCTTGGGATGTTCGTGTATCTGATCCCATGGCACAGGCCCTGTTATCAAGACCGAGCCCTTTCACGGGGATGCCATGGTTGTCGACTGCGAACCTCATTTTTTGGCACAATCACCGCGGTCACCTCTAAAGCGATTCCGCTCGCCAGACGAAAACAACACCGACGGTAGCGACGGAAATCGAGACGAGAAACGTTTGAAAGTCGAGCCCGCGGCCGATGACGACCTAGACGAGATCGCACGAATGGTCCAGGCCGTTCAGGCGTCTGTCATGAAGGAGTTCCTTTCAGCGCCAGATCCCACCATACAACACAAACCCGAGGTTGAGCCCGGACCTGAGTATGAGCATGAGCATGAGCCCGAGCCTGAACCCGAGCCCAAACCTAGGCCTCACATAGAGCAGTCGGACGACATCTTTGAGACCACAGAGCACGAGCAGGTCAGCATCGAGTCAGCTATAGAAGCCGTCTTGGAACAGCAACGGTCGCTATCTGTGGATATGGAGCCGAGGCCAGACACACTGTGGAACAACCCGCGAGACTATACTCGTAGGAAACACATTATTCCGGCACTTGGTGCCTTGGTCAGTGCCGGTAGCCCCGGATTGATTTGAGAAGCACGGCTGACGTCGCAGTGAAGGCCGTCGACATCTTGATAGCTCTGTCGGAGCAAACACTAGAAGACACCGTAGCGACTCTAGGTAGCGACCCTGATTCCGATATAACTAGGGAATACGGCGTGTTGCGAAGCGCATTCGAAGCGCAGCGCAGACAGCTATTCTATCCCCGCGAGGCACCACAATTCCTCGACGCCGGCGAGCTCGGTATCAAAGACCAGACAAGAGAGGTGATCCGGATCACCAATCTTGCTTCAACATGTGCCAGTATATTTGGCACGAATGAAATAACCTTAGAAGAGGTGAACAACTACTTTTTAAGGATATTCATCCCGGAAGGCCGGGGGTTATCCCACGACGCGGCGGAGCTATATTTGGGATTGAAAACACAGATATTTTTAGCTGCTTTAGAAGGCGATCTGGAAAAAACCAAGGAGCGGCTTCTTGAGGAGCTTTTTGTAACAGATGTTGAGCGTTCATTGCGGGCCCGCCGCCCTTATCTCCCCTTAACAACCTCCGAACTCGACTTCATCGCCAATTCGAAAGCCCGCAAAGCCATGCTTTTAGTCGCTTCTGCGCCTGTGGATAGTATTCGTAAGCCTCTTATATCTCGTTGAAATTGTTTCAGCCCTGTTGACATACATACCAGACGCCCTAAGCAAACAGTTCACATATGAGGCCTTTCTGGACACTCTCAGCACGTATCTCAACGACAATATCGACAGTATCCAGGCGCAGGTGGCGGGGCGAATTGACGACAAGGTCTCTACTGAGAGCCCTCCCCCCGCGGATAGTGCGGATACCAGTGCGCACGATCTGACAAGCGAGTTTGACTTGAACGCTGCCATAGCCGAAGCGTCGCGGGCAGCAGCACAAGATGCACTACAACCTAGTGTCACCGAAACGGCTGCCTTCGACGATCTATCAGCTTTCCTCACGGAGAACGTGTCTCGGGCTGTCGAACAGTCGAGACAGGCAGCTGCTAATGTAGAGTTACCCTCATCTATTGCCTCAGCTGCAGAGAGTGCATCGAGAGCTACGGCCTTGGCGTTAGAAAGCATCGCGAGAAACCAATATCACCCAACAGCATTACCTCATTCATCTAGTATGTTTGGCATCCAACCGCACTCTCGAATCGAGCTAACTAATGGGCTATAGATCAAACCCAGTCTACCACTAATAACCAAAGTTACCAGCCTCAACAGACGCAGACGTCTTCACAGTATTTCCCTTATCAACAACAGCAACCGCAACCGCAGCAGCAGTCGACAGCCAATATGCAGCCAAGTTATCAAGCTCCAAACGACCACTTGCCTCCTAATCAGAGCGACTCAACGCCAGCTCTCTACGAGCGGGCTCGGCAAGCTGCCGCCGCACGATCCTCGACCCACGCTCGACGCGAAGGTTCTCAATCCACGCGCCGGCCGTGGAGCCCGGAGGAGGAGAAAGCGCTAATGATGGGGCTTGATATGGTGAAAGGCCCTCACTGGTCGCAGATTCTATCTCTGTTTGGCCCTAATGGTTCAATCAGTCAGATACTTGCAGATCGGACCCAAGTTCAGTTAAAGGATAAAGCCAGAAACTTGAAGCTTTTCTTCCTAAAGACCAACTCTGAGATGCCCTATTATTTACAATGCGTTACGGGGGAACTGAAAACTCGAGCCCCCACCCAAGCCGCGAGGAAGGAGGCGGAAGAAAAGGCGAGAATGAATTCTGAAGAGCATCAGGCACATATGAACGGAATCCTCACTCTTGCTGGGGGCCTGCAAAACAACACAGCCCCGAGATCCAGCTCTTCTGGGGCTGCTACTATCAGTGCTGCACTTCATCAGCAGCCATCTCATCCTCATCCACAAGTACCAGGTCTATCGCGGCAGCCTTCCCAGCCCATGGTTTCAGCCCAGCCGCCGCGCCCAGTTATACCGGCACCCCAGCCAGTCAGTTTGCCTACCCTGACACCGACCAGCCAGCAACAGCACGTGCAACCGACTTTAGCACAACAATCCGTTTCGCGACCGGAAGTTTCCCCAGTGGCCCAACCACCACACAAAGTAGAAGAACCAGCCCAGAAGCAACCCGAAGTTACCGCAGCACCGGAGGCGGCAACTCTACCGGACCACAGCGGTTTGAGCATTGAGGATCAGGCGCTTCTTAGTCTCAAGGCCGCCATGGATGTGGAGTCTGTTGCTGCAGCACAATCGGCCACTGCACAAACAGCTACAACTTTCATTAAACAAGAAGAACATACCGAAAAAAATGGCCCACCAATATCATGAGCTAACATACACATTCTCCCTTTATTTCATATATCGTCCTAGGAGGCGTCAATTTCGGTTATTCAGGCAGCGTGGAGGCGTCTATGGTACATGTGATGGTTTTATGTTTGATACCCAAGGTTGGAGTGGCTTATGGGCTGGTTGGAGTGTCGGAAGATTTGACAAACACAGGTATGAAGAGAATAAGTGGTTCTAAGCTCAGAATAAGTTTTGTGATATTTAGGGGGTACTGGCATACCCTACTCAATCCAAGCGGGCTCGTCGCCCGCGAGACGCGCGAAGCACATTGGGTCTGACGTATCTTACCAGTCCCCGCGGTTTCTGGCAATACATCACAAGCTATCAATCAATGGCATAATAGCGGATCAATTTAGGCCCCCTTTTTTCCATCAGGAAGCCGTGACTCTAACTCCTGACCTGAGAACCAAATTCACACGTCAAATAAAGATTTAAAGAAAGTCTCTTCCCCACTGTGCTGGACGGCTTTACAAGACAATTCTCACGTCTTTTGTGGCTCACGAAACCTCGAAGTTCGGTCCTTAACCGACTTAAGTATCTATATGTTAGACAGTCCTAAATCCCCGTATTCTTGATTGATTCCGCAGGGCAGCTGTATCCTCACAGACGGTCTTCGTGATTCAAGAGCAATTGGCGCTCCCGACGTTCGTTCGCGATAGCATATCGCCCACCGTGGACGACTACCTAACTAGAAGAACTAAAAGAAATACCGTGCACGCCTCATCAACAGCTCCTCCTTGGGTATCGTGAAATCCGTTCTTAAGCTTATAAGGCCTCGCTCCATGTCTCAGGCCCCATCCTGAGTCACCAGCCCTACTATAAAAAGGCGCGCCTAGTCTCACCCAAGGACGGGCTCGTTTCTACTTACACTAGGTCTACGACTACGAACAGAGGGCCATGCGAAGGCCGTATCTCAAGCCACGTCTCTTTCCGTGCCCCTTAGAAAGGTTGCACATGTCAAGAGAAATTAAGGGTGATCAGTCATCGCAAGGCTCGCTCAATGCATCAGAAGGACGGCCGCAATAACGCAGCCTTGATGCTTCACAGAACGGTGCGCCCTGGAATTCCTGCTTGCCCCGCTCCTACACCAGGAACGCAGAAGTGTGCGAGGAACCATGAATGCGCAGCCGACAAGCACAAATTAAAAAGATCAAATGGCAGATTATCTAGTACTTCGTACCTAGCTACCTACCTACCTACCGAAACAAACACCCTATAAGGTAATCAATAAATACACACCTATAGCCGCCCCGCGAGCCATGCGTCAAGTAGATAGAGGATAAGCGCAAGCGGACGAAGGGAGCGCGCGTCCTAGGGTCAGATCACGATTACTATCCCGGCCACCTACCCGATAAGATATTTGTAGGCATGTATACTGGGGCCGGCTGTTCCGAGCTGTCGCCGGTCGGGACAGGCGAAGCGCAAAGGGACATTACTCGCAAGGTTACGTACTTACTCATCGCGAGCCTTTACCTGTTAGAAATACGCAAATAATAAAATTGTCGTACAACTTCAATCTTTTAGCGCAATGGTTTTTCTAACATTACTAAGACATGGCAAAGCCGAGCCAAGCCAAGCCAGCTATTAAACAAGCCGATGATTGGAAACACAAGCTCCATTTATTGAAGTACTCAACCCCACGAGTCTCTAGATAGATGAATCCGGGGAGAAAGAGAGGGGAAAGTAGTGGAAAAAAAAAGGAATGCTTCCTAATATTGTATAAAAGCCCAGTTGCTTGCTTGCTTGCCTACTCATTCCTCATAATAACCCCCGACGCCAATGCCGCTGGCCCGAACCGCCGAGCCAGAATGTGGAGCAGGACAAAAAAAAAAGACAACGTTTACGCCGTCGAACGCCGATCGGAATCCCATGACCCGTATCTGCCTACATACATGCTCGCTTTCTTTCGTGACCGTAAGAATGAAAAGTCGTGTCTAATCACATCACAATACAATCCCTATCCTTCCCGGCCCCTCCCGAGCTACCGCCAGCGGTGACGGAGGGTGTAGATTGACGCGGTCGGGTTGGCGTGCTAGGCCCGGCGCTATCTTGGCTCCTTAGTGTTGAGCTTCTCCTGGGATTTGGGGTCCTCGGGTTGCTCTCTGGATGGCTAGGGTGGCCGGCTGGTGGGAGGTATGGAGTCGACTTTGCAGCTTGTTCGTAGCTGGGGGGTGCGTCGTCTAAACCATCATCCGCGGGCCGATGGACCCGGGGAGGGATCAGGGACCGAACTTGCTGTCCGGACCTCCCACCTCTGGCCTGTGCACCCCCTCTCGCTGGTTGGCTAACGGAGCTGCCCCTAGGAGGCGGCAGGCTATGAGAACTGCCCCTAGCGGTGCTACTTATAGAGCCGCCACGAGTTCGGGATCCGGGATCATCTCTGCCCTGCTGTTCAATAAATTGCTCCGATAAACGACTTTCTCGACGCCGGGCGGCTTGTTCCGCGCGATGCCGCTCTTCTTCCTCTTCCTGGAGTTGCAGAGCTAGAGCTAGGTCCCTGTCTTCTTGTTCGTGTTGTGGTGAAAGCGGTGCAGTATCTGGCGCTGGCTCACTTTGTCGATTGTTGTGCGAGCGTCCATTCTGCACGGTTCGCCAGCCACCATCGCTAGATGTGCCACCGGCATCAGCGGAGTCGTACCAATTGTCATTGTTGCCCTCTGCCCGATGAAGTTGATTGCCGCCAACCACGCGGAAATCTCCGGAAAAGAATTCTGCTCGTTCACCCCTAACGTCAGCGAGCGATTCCCACACCACTTCATCGTGAGTAAAGTAGCCAGCATCCGTAACAAGAGTAAACAGCTGGAGAGTCTGTGGGTGACGGTATAGTGTGGAAAAGTGATCATTGCGGAATAGGATTGAAACCTCTCCAGGTTTGATAGACTTGGTGATAACATCGAGGCCCGAAGGTGTTAGTTGGGTTGCCGTCGTGGAAAGAAAAGTTTTAATAATGATGAGATCTTGATACAATTGCTGTTCTTCCTCTGTAAGCCCCGTCTGTGAATTACTCAGCTTGTCCTCTAGCTCTTCTTCATGAAATAGGAGGTTTTGAGCATCGTCATACGAAGAAGCTCGGCTTTTCAATGCGTCATATACAGTATCGCTCCGTGGAGGGAGCCACCCATGAATTAGAGGAATTCTAAACGTAGCATAGAGCTTCATATCTCTCGTGTCCTCGAATGTGCCAGGGATGTCGGCATTTGAATCGAATGATGCCGATTTTTTGTGAGCAGCTACGGCCTCGGGGGTAGGTATAAAACGAGGATTGACGTTCATCCCGGTATGTAACCCTTGTAGAAACCCATAGAGCTCTGACATATCCGGCAAGGGTGTGCCCGATTCCATATGACGAGAGGTCATAAGCTCCTCCACGATCGCTTCTAGAAGGAACCTGAGGCTAATGTGCTCACGCGATGCAAGCGTCTCAATTAAGTTCGTACTGGCCTGGTCAGGATGTGTCGTCAATGTCAACGCATTCACCAAGGCAACCAATGGACAAGGGCCATTCGCATTCTGAACAAGAATGGGCGACTTCCGGGGATTCTTAGCTGCCCTTGAGTCGTGCCAGTTTATATTCTTGATCTGGTAGGTCTCTGACATATTCACATTGCTCGGTGATTGGTGACGTGGGGGTTGCGGCGGTGGGATTTCCGCTACTAACGTCCTGGGTGGCAGCGCTGGTGGTTCTTCAGTTCCATGAGGCGCAACTTCTTTTGCTGTGTCGTCTCCCGCGTCTACGAAGTTTTCCCAGGTGCTCTGTTTAGAGAGGCTACCTGGGGTCGGCCCTGCCGTGGGTTCATGGTCAACCAAGTTCCAGCCGTCGATGGTCTCGGGTGGGATATCCAACTGGTGCTCGGCAGGCTGCTTGCCCTTGTTGCCGGATTCTTCCCCTTCCCAAGGATGCCCATCGCCTAGGAGATCATTGACAGCCGCGGAGTCCACGGGCGCGGGACTCGGGGACAAAGCTGGCTGGGCGCTTGTAGTAGATTGCGTGGGAGTCACGCTAGAAGATGCGGGCTTCAATTGAGATCCGGAGCCCCAGACATTTCCGTCAGGGTCCTGGTCAAGCAGCGAAGGAGGCGTTCTCGTCTTGTCAGAATCCTTCCTCCCATCTAAGGCCGGTTGCCACGGGTTTGTACTGTGCTCCGAAGGCTCGTAGACCTCAAGTAAGGAGAATGCCTCGGTTGGCGGCTCCGGTGCAATAGCAGGCTCTTCAGGTTTCTGTGGAGAATTGCGTGCCTCGGCGCTTTTTAGAGGTTTACGTTTGAACGGATTCGTTTCGGATCGTCCAACACCGGGGCGCAAGACATTTGGGACCTCCTCCAGCTTGGCCTGTGGCCCGCCTCTGATAGGTATTTCTACATCCTTGTCGACCTCGCCCCACGGGTTGTGCTCACTCTGCTCAAAGGGAGAGCCAATAGTGGCGGCGCCAGGTCGCAGCGGATCTGGAACTTGTTGAGCTATACTAGCGCTCTCGGTATTGCCGGCCTGTCCATGTCCCGTCGATGTCTGCTCCTGTGTGCCCCAAATCCGTTCCGAATCGACTTCAGAATCGGTAGCCGACCACACTTCTATGCGAGGATTTTCGGCGCCATTGGTGTTGTCGGCAGAGGAATTCTCAGGGACGGACTTTCGCGTCACCATAGTGGAAGATGTCGCAGGTATTGGGAAGGTCGCAAAGGTCGTAGAGGCAGCTTCGGTAGCAGGAGGTGGAAGCAACAACTCGAAAGGCTATGTACGAATGTATGTATGTACGCAAGACCTATAAACCACCCGAGCCAATATACGCAGTAGAAAACGAGAAAGTACGTCGCTTGGATTGAGGAGAAGAATAGGCGCCCCGCGATTGGACGTCTATCAGGTCAGAGGCCTGGTCTCATAGGGGTTGACGGTCGATAGGAATGAGAGAACCTGGTGAGGTTGCGTCATCACGGCGGGCGAGGCCCTAGGTAACCGGCTAGGGTCGCAGGCAAGCTATCTACCCTCTGTCAAGTCGGGACAGTAATAGTAATTATGATATATAGTCTTGTTGGGGCAATGAGGGACGTGGAGCGCCACGGTACGATATGAAAGATGGTGACAGTCGCGGGATCTAGTTAACTTAAAAAGGTGTTGTGTTTTGCTGAGTTTAACCTCGGATTTTATGTATGAGGTGCCAGGTCTGCACCATGCAGGCAATCAGATGAACTGCGATGTTGTCACGACTCACTCGCTGTAAACGTTGTACCTTTGTACCTGCGGGCTCTGTGGCGGTGCACCAAATCCGCTAGAAACTGGCCAATCGCCAGGAGCCTCCAATGCCAAGCAGACCCTGTAGTGGGACGCCTACGGTGGCCCACAGCTCTTACTGTGTCATAACCTTCACCTTAAACACTATAACACCTAACACGGGCCAACTTCCACCCTTTCAACGCGATTAACTCTACAGAATTAACAATAAAGCTATAATACTTCATATAAACAATGTAGCCCTTATAAATACGCATTAAACAAATATACTTTTAACTATATTTATAGTTTATATAGTTTAGCTAATATAAGCATATAATATAGTATTTGCATAATATATATTTAAGCAAATATTATAATTATAAAGAGGTCGAAGTTTTTAGCGGCGCTATACCAAATCGGTGCTTAATAGCGGGCCTGGTTTGGCCGACCTAGACCTAAACAGGCCTTATTCGGCACACTAGGCCGATTCTGAAGGTTTGAGTGGGTCGAACAATAGGTATATGCGTTAAGGCATATGGTTATGACACAGTAAGAGCTGTGGGCCACCGTAGACGCCCTGTGGCGAACCCAACGAATATGGTGGCTCATACAGAGTAATTGCCTCTAGGCAACAAGATTCCAGCGCGAACAAGCAGCAGGCAGACCACATATTCGTCTAAAGTTCCGGGCCTACTTGTTACATATGTAGACATCTACCCTAATTCGGGATAACTGGGGTAACCTTGTGTCAGTGCAAAGCTTATCCCCTTCTAGAAAAGCTAAGTACAATGTTGTTCACCACTAAGCACCTGTTAGGTTCAATGGAACATATTTAGACAGATGGTAAAAGCAATGCCTCAACAAGCGATACAAAAATGTTCAACTCTTGACCACATGAGTACTTATCATCGCTAATTCTATACATTTCCGCAAAATTATATGTTCACTAACCAGGGGCACTCTCGAGACTACCATCTCTTTCCACATCAGCCTTTACCGCCCCGGTCTTACATGTCTCCCGGATCAAGGAGCTTGGTTGAAATTATAGGCATTGCCAAAAGCCCGATTGAGATATCTGTCCATGGCTTGTTGCTTCGATACCCAGTCAACAGGGGCCTCTAGGCCGAGCTCTCCTCTAGAATCCAGGTCCTCGAGAATAGGCTTGACATCTTCCGCGAACTCAAGCCTCATAGGGTTCCGGTACCAGCTCGCGAAGTGGATCTGAGCCAACATAACGCGCACGTCCTCGCTCCTGTTTGGCATTCCCGCGTGCCAGAGTCTGAGGTCGCGGATTATGATGCTGCACTTCTTGATTTCTGGTTGGACCGGAGGTCCGTGGCTGGCGATCCGCTTAGCCATGATATCCTCCTTTATGCGGCCGCTGGCTCGCTCCCCATGTGCGCCTTCCTGGGCTTCAATCCCGCCGAAGCCCGTGTGTGTCCCAAGCCATATCTCAGTAGAGCCATTGTGAGGTGTCATGTCTTCGGAAATCAAACATTAGCCACTTGTGTTTCTAACAGCGAAAGAGTATAGGAGACAGGGAAAAGAGAATCTTATACCAATTAGCGGGACGTTGACGACTAGAGCAAACGGGTGCTCCGGATGAGCGAAGTCGGCATCTGCGTGCACGGGTTGACGTTGAGGCAAGACTCTGGGAACCGGCGGCAGAGCCGTATTCCCTGAACAGAAAGTCCACTTGGGCCGTGGTCCGAGGACAGAGGATGTGATTTGCGTTGCGATAGGATCTATTCCGCACATAGATTAGCTCCTAGGCCTCATGAGGGGTTACAATAGGGGCAACGCAACTAGTGAAGATAGATGGGTAAAAGTATTCAGCATAGGGAGGTGCATCCTGTTGGATATTGCCGACATTATAGTTGAATGGGCCGTCCTCGCCGCGGGCTTGGAGAATGAGAGCATCTTCTACCATCTTGGTGTTTAGGCGGTCCAGATGCTCATGTGGCACGACTCCCTCAACCACAACCAGACCATCTCGGTGGACACTACGTACCGCGATTTCGAGATTCCTTTCGTTCAGCTTTCTGCTTCTAACTTCTTCAGCGGATGGATAGACGATTTGCGGTAGGCGTTGTGTTGAAATTGGTCTTCGAAGGACAATAGGCCTTCTGCCAAGAGCCAAGCATACGCGAAGCTGGGCTTGACCTCTGCACAATGTAGATGACATCTTGTTCGACTAGCTGCTGCTAAGTTATATGATTTTTCAGACTCATAGTAATGACAGACTAGAATCTTTTAATCTGAGGCCATCAGTCGGAGCTTTATAGACAGCATCAATGGCGAAAGCATCATTTCCATCCAATGAGCGCGAAACCCGAGCTCGGGTTTTGTTACTTGTTAGACCCATTTTAGTGCTGTGTAGGTGTCATGAGCTGACCACGATCCCCCACTTCTACCCCGGAATTAGCCCAGGTTCGTGATGTATAACCACGGTTCTCCTTGCACTTAGAGCTAGGCTCTAGCAAAAAGCCTTCCAAAGCTTTACTCTTGCATATGCAGTCTAGGCCCTCATCAAGTGCGGGAATGCAAAGTCGGTCCCACTTCACGACGTTGGCGAATGAGCCGTCCAGCACTGTTGTAGATCAGAAATCATTCGTTGGATCGGCCAACCGGTAGTTTTCTTAGAGGCTACGAGGTGTCGTACCACTTCTTGTTGGGATACCTCGGTTCGTATATATTTTGCGCCTAAGTTTCATTATCAGTAAGCCTAGAGCCAAAGTGTTTAAACAACACACGAACGAGCTTGCTTTAACAACTTACAATAAGAAATAGGACCGAAAGCATTCACAAGTACAGACGGCTCATTAGATGTAAATGCTATGCCACAAACCTCCAGGCCAATTTTCTCAAGGAGATCCTCCCTAGTAGTAATTGTACCCACGAGGAAGCCCATTCTCGAGGCGAGTGACGCCAAGTCATCGACTTGCATAGCAGTTCGGGTATGTATTGCTAACACAGCAAGGGATACCAAGCAATAGTGTCGTGATGCAGCTAGTCAACGTTAGTTCTAATTCGATTTCATAAGGGCGAGCGACTGTGAGAAGATGAGTTACCATGACACGCCTTCAACATATACACAGTCGGAAGGTTGGATAAAGGGAGGGTGGCTCGTGAAAAGGGTTCAAAATGTGCCGGCAAGTTTGATAGCCAGTCTTTGACGTGAAACGACATGGTTTCCCAAGTATCCCCCAGATTTTCGGCGGTAGACCCGATGATAGCATTGATGATACGGCCAAGGACCAGGGATATAGCATTAAGGTAGTCTTGATCGGACGAAATATTGCGGAGTGCAGGGATAGGATCCAGATCTATCTTAAGGGGGCAATTCCCGAACAAACTAAAGGTAATATCTTCGCGCAGGTAGTTCCAGAAACCAGAATGGAGAAGACCTCTAAAAGCAAGGTCAAGATAGCCTTGGGATTGCGATGCTAGGGAGAATGCGCCCTTCAGGTGTCGATTAGGATCACGGCCCTCTAGATAACGTAGTCTATCAGTACTCTATATGAACTAGAGCACGCAATCGTCCAACTCACCAGAGAGAATCTCATATGACCTCAAGAGACAAGTAGCTGCCAGAGCTACACCTTGCTTGATTAATACATCCTCCGGATCAAGATCGATGAGGTGCCGGATGCATCTTGTGTGGTAGGTTTCAGCTATAGTTCGTGCGGATGGGATCGTAGTCTGACTTATAACCATTGCAGACAGAGCTACGGCGGCGGCGAACAAAAGAGGTTCATCTAGAGCGATCATTGGGACTTCTGTGCTGAAACAGCACTGTGAATCGCTAAGATCATACCACGCCGCGACATTGTTGATGTAGTGACGGAAGTAGTTTGCTAGCTCAGATGATTCTAAAGCTTTACGAGGTGCCTCGTCCAACGGCGCACCTTTCTCTAAGTATACATATATAAGTCAGCAAATGCTAAACCCACTATCAATTTATTCTTTTCAAGCAGATTGCTGACTTATATCAAGGTCTTTACGACTCGAGTTATTGGGTGCCGAGGCTGGCCTCCCGGAGCGGTCACAATACCGCTGTGCTTTGGAGCATCGTTTGCAGACAGGGAAGGCCTCGTCACCTATAGTGATGACAATAAGCGACGTAAGCACTTCGCCTGGACTGAGAGTTTATTAGAGCTCTAGCATGCGTACATTTTAGTTTACGCTGTCGGCAGGTATTGCTAGTATCATAGAGTATCAGAGTATAGCCCAAATTTAGCACAGGAGTGATTGTTCTTCAAAACCAAGAGCTTTCCTCTTACCAGGCTACAGTCGAAACTATTAGCATTCAGCGGAGTATAGATCTCTTCGTCAATTAGCTTACCTGCACCCTTGTACTTCCGAGGCATGTTCTGAGCCTGACGAGTGCGTTAAGTGTTTTGATCAGAAGACTGAACAGTGAGCACATGCTCTCTTTATCTAGTTCTCATGATGACGCTTATCTCGTGGTTGTAACTAGACATTGGTAGAGCCATATAACTAACTCATCTAGTTCTACCTTTCTAAGTTTGCTTCCTCTTCGTGAGACCTCTCATTCGTGACATCGCCGGAGCTACCTTATCGATAGCTGCCCGCCACCCCGATTTTGAACCCCGGCACTTGCTCGCTTGAATCTGTGGAGTAAAAGGAGTATACGGGGGATAAAAGCGGTTAGGCTAGGCCTACTCCCGCCGCTATCATCTCACTTACAGGATGTCATATATTAGCTAAGTAACCGTACCCCACGATCTCGCGTCTTCCAATCCATTTCGATTACTAGCTCAACAACAACAAAACTTGACACGATTACCGCCCTTACTTATAACTAATAGATAGGCGCATCTTCCTGTGCACTACCTTCCCATTATGACGCTCGTTGAAGGATGGCTCCCTGCGAGCCGTGAGAATTGGGAGACATTGATGTGGTGGTGGCGGTTCTACCCAATTGTAAGCTACTCGATCTCCACGGCCCAATTATCAGACCACAGTGTTTACTCACCATGTCTCGCAGTTCGGGTCCATGCAATGGCTCTCGTCATGGTACGGCATGGGCAAGACGTCCGTTGACAGCAAGCTCAACATTCCAGGGCGCATCGCGTGGTTCACCATGGAGGTGCCGGGCTTCATGACGCTGCTCTACATCATGACCACGCTGCCGGCGCAGCACGGCATCACCGACCTACCATGGCAGAACAAGGTGCTGGCGTCTCTCTTTGTCATGCACTACATCTACCGCGCCGTCTTCTTCCCCTTCCTGCAGCCGTCCATGTCGCCCATCCACGCGCAGATCTGGTCCATGGCCGTCGTCTTCCAGGTGTGCAACGGCACCGCCATCGGCTGCTGGCTCGCGGCCTACGGCCCCACGACGCAGGCGCAGTGGGCCGCGCAGGGCTTCTCGCCCGCCCAGTTCGCGCTCGGCCTCGCCGTCTTCTACGTCGGGCTCGCCGGCAACTACTTCTCCGACGAGGAGCTGCGCGAGATCCGCCGCTCCGAGATGCGGCGCCAGGACAAGCTCAAGCAGCAGGGCAAGACCATCCACAAGCACTACGAGGTGCCCCAGAACGGCCTCTTCAAGTACATGCTCTTCCCCCACTACTTCATGGAGTGGGTGGAGTGGACCGGCTACTGGATCGCTGGCGGCTTGGCGTTCACGCCCGCCCGCTGCTTCCTGCTGAATGAGTTCTTCGCGATGCTCCCTCGTGCTGTGGCCGGTGGCAAATGGTACAAGGAGAGGTTTGGCGAGGACAAGATCAAGGGGAAATACGTCATCATTCCTGGCATTTACTAGGCTGGTGCCCTACCCCTGCCGCCTGCTCTTGGCTCTGCGAAGGCCTGGATTCATGGCATGAGCTCGGTTGGCCATAACCCTCAGTAATTCCAAATCTTATATAGTCATTTTTGTTTTACTAATGAAGGAGCCGTCGATTAGGAGCGATGTATCGATACTAGAATGGGCTGTGTTCCGGGTATGCGGACCTGATTCATAGCCAATAGTTCGAAACAAGATAACAAATTCTAATATCATTAATTCCCCGAGCTCCTAAGACGAAACAGCACGTGAAGTCTAGGGAATTGAGATAATATTCAGGTATATAAGATAACAATGCCTCATGTTGTAATCCCTTGGTCGGGTTACCAGTATGTTGGAAGTCCCATTCAGAAGATACGGTGTTGTTAAATGTTAACGATATGCAATTTTAGATGAGAACCTGAACGCACTACCAAATGCCCTGCCATGAAGCGTATTGTATATACATCGGCATTTCCCATGCTTAAAAATATAAACTTGACAGAAGCGAATATGATCATGCCACCAAATGATCAAGAAACTCACCCCAAACATTTGCGTAAGTATATCTAGGGGGCGTACGTCTTGAGCACCGAGTTGTAGTACGTGTACCCAGTACCACTAGGAGGCTCAAAGCTGTAGATATAATCACCCCACCAAGGGCCAGCAGCCCACCACAGGGCGCCCTGCCACACATCGCTGTTGGCCTTCAGGTAGTTGAGCAAGCCCGTGACGGCGGTCTGGCACTGGGCGTTGGCTCCGCCGGCGAACTCGCCGATGATGCCGATCTTGCCGTTCTGGCGCAGCCAGGTCGTGGCGGCTGTGACGCGCTCCATGCCGATCGTCGTCGACACGCACGCGTCCGACGTGCCCGAGCCGTCCGAGTCGAGGTACTGGTGCATCTCGTAGATCAGCTTGTTGGATGGGTCCGTCAATTGCTTGAGGTTGTCGTTGGTCGTGGCCCAGGTCCACGCGCCGCTGTACGAGTTACCTTCCGCGAAGATATACTGTGAAGTGGCGCCAGCGGCACGGATGGCGGTGATGGCGGCCTGGTTGAGGTTGAGCACGAGCGTCTGGTCCATGTCATGGTACTCGTTGTTTGTGTCGAAGATGACCTTATCGTTAGACTTGAAGGCAGTTGCCACTGTCTTCCAGAAGCTGCCGAAACCCGCTGTATCGGTGATGATGTTACCGTAATAGCGCCCAAAGTTATGGGGGTCAAGAATGGCATAGCCGCCGTTGCTGGTGATATAGTTCACGGTAGCGGTTAGGTTCTTCAAGTAGTTTGGCTCACCGGCGCTAGTCAGCGTGGTAGGCACAAGACGCTCCATAGCGAAAGCCACGCGGAATATATTGTAGCCCTGGCTGATGAGAGTCTATGGTCTCTAGTTAGACTCTAGTCATTAAAAGCGAGAATATGATTTCGACCCCTTACCGACATGGCCGTGTCATCCGGGAAATAGAAGTTCGTGCCCCAGACCCCGGGATAAACGCCCTGCCCGAACTCGGCAACTGAGAGGTTGATTCCAAGCCACTTAAACTTCCCTGCACCGGCGGTAGACGTCGGGGTGGACGCCGTCGTGCTAGACCGTGTCGAGGTGGTCAGCGTGGTGCTGGCTTTGGTGGTAGTGGTGGAAGCAGTCCCCGGCAAGCACTGGGAGTAGTACGCATTGCTATAAGTGCAGGTGTAGCCCGAGACACATGTTGTATCCCCAGTCCAGCCGGTGCCTCCGCATTGAGCGTAGGGCCCGCCAGCGGCCGTGGCGAGGCCAGCGAGCGCGCTGTTGAGGATGAAGGACCGCATCTTGACTCAGGACTCTGGGTTAGGAGACCGAGTTGAAGGTGGCTTGTCAAGAGTGAGGCTCTCTCCTCTTCTCATCCTCCTCAGAGGCAACAGCACGCCATTATATACTTCCACATGACTTACACCTACCCTATGTATCTCCTATACCTTCCTCAGTTGTAGTCAGCTAGCACTCAAAGGAGGTCGTCAGTCCATGTCTTGTGTTCTAGCATGCTCAGGACTAACCAATAATAGGAGGACGGAGGCTAGAACAAGTGCCTAAAACAGCAAGCGGGTTTCCGAATTATGGGGCGACGGCATGGCGGGTAACGATCCCATCACGTCTTTGCGCTGTAAGGCTTATTGTTCCACGAATAGCTCCTCAAAATCGGAAATGTAAGGGGCGTTCGTTCAATAATAATCGAGATGGCGAGGTGGAAAAACCGCTTATTTGTATTAGAGTTATAGAAATTGCCGTCGTCATCATTACGGGCAAATGAGAGTCGGAACTCTGGTAGGAGTATACCTTATGTAATTGAGAAGACGCGCACAGTAGACTAGGTACTTACTTAGCGTACTTGGCCAAAGTAACTGCTGGGGGCTTCTGGCATGTGCTTGCCTGATTTTTTGGGCTGTATCCTCTTACGGCATCTTACGATGGTCCGAACCCGGCGTGAGAGCCTCCGTTTAGACATGGTCGGCGCTCCACCACGCGGAATACCTGCCGGGGCTCAGACCGGGCTTGGCAATTGACCCTCTCATAAGAGATAGCGTCGTCAGACACATCATTTCCACCGTCGTATCCGATTCGCTAATTTCTCTTTATATCCCGGTTTACTATTCAGACCTTTCGTCGGTGTGCATCACGAATGGTAAGAAGTGATCTAAATGTTCTTTTCAATTATTCTATGATAGATCTTATACATTTAGTGGTATCCTTAGCTATTAATGCCTTGCGCCGTCATATCAGAAACTCATGGCCTTGACCGGTGGCTGTACTGTACTGCCATCGTCCGTCGGTGTCGGCGTCGTTGGAAGAGGGATAGCCCCTGTGATAGTTGGAATTGAGGGCCTAGCCAAACCACCTGCTACACCCGTTGAAGGGTTGCGGCGAGATCGCCATGAGCCCTCTCTTGTCGTAGTTAGGACTGGCCTATTGCTTTGGAATTTGGTGCCATGTTGACAAGTGCAGGCGGTATTAACTACTAGGGTAACGAGGTTGTTGAGGACGTAAGCTTCCACCTTGAGCTTGATGCTGTACACTAATGGCTTGTAGGTGGTCTGGATGTAGAACAAGTTCGCAAATTGGACGACGACTAGTTCGATAGTAATTAGTATCAAAATCTCTATCATTATGCCTTCCGCGTTAAAGCAGACGAGACATGTATTGTATCGGGGGACGATAAATTCAGGCTCGTTAAGGATATTGATAGGTGCAGAACAGTGTAACGAACAAAAGTTTACTTACTAAGTGATATATCCAGCACAACTACCAAAACGAACAATCCGACAAGTTCGTTAAGTAGAGCCCGGACTTTAGGACCCCTGATTATCATCATTGGCTTCAGTGTTCGTCTCGATGCGTACACGTACAGCCCTGATAAGATGGACTCCTCAATAGCGAATGCCACTAGCTGCACCATCTCTATCACATCAAACGCACCCGTCACCCGGGTTTTTGTACGGCCTTTAAAGCTGATAACGGCGTATAAGGTGGCTGTCGGGACCTGGAAAAACAAAAACATACCAACGACCATGAAAAGCACCCAGCGCAGTTTTCTTGGGTTGCCTATCACAAGGTGCAGGCGCGAATACAGCATACAGGCCTGGCCCGTAACCATGAGCCACCACCCAATATCGACGATTATAGACGTAGGCCCCGGGTGAGCGATGTTGAAGTATCTCAGGAGATTGAATACCGAGAGGATCGGGATCCCCGTGTTCGCGGCCACCATGCTCCAGAAATACAACCCGCGGCGGCGACGGAACGTGCGAAAGATGGAGATATATATTTCGAGGCTGTTGTAAATGGCAACAGCGAAGAGTCCCGCGATTATCATAGCAGTTTTCAGCGGGATCTGGTGGACAATCGCGCCTGTCTCGCCGATGTCGCGGGTAATAAGCTTCGTCTCGCTCGGCATGGCTACGGCTGGTGGCGGCATTGTAGATGGTTGGTGATCGTGGACGGTTGCGGATTAGAGGATCGAGGGAAATAACACTATTATGTTATTGAGATCCATCCGCTTGTAGTCGTCATCGCGAGATGCAAAGTAATGATATCTCGGGTCAGGGTATAATGATGCTCACGAAGATGGAATCTTAGGAACTGGATGAAGTTATTTCCGTAAGCAATGGTACGACATGCCATCCATTGTGTCATGTAGAAGAGTATAAACTGCCAAACTCGTTCGATAATAACGTGAGAGGCAAAAGTCTAATTAAACTTCAAGCTAGAGGCGAGGTTCCCCAGTTGGCCTCATTGTATTGGATAACCCGTCTCTGTAGTAAAGCTTACCCCGGGTTTCCTCGGTAAATGTTCGTCATTCGGAAAGTGGGAAGACTGGCACGACTCAGTACCTGTTTCCATCTTCAACCTGACATTTGTTGTTTGTTCTTTGGGTTTTAGCTGAGGGTAACGGCCTTGCCCCTCTCGTGAAGTTTCCCGTCTACATGCTTCTAGGTCGTATAAATTGATTCTCAATGTTACTGAAGCATTCATTGATGCCCCGATTTTACGAGCCTGTCCGGCTCCTTGCTTAACGAATACTAGAAAGCTGTCGCGACGTGATCGATACTGTCAGCTACTGAGTAATTAATGTCGGCTGATCCGAGTATTTGTGGAGTCCTCGCGAACTTTCCATAGTACATACTAGTTTGCTGGGTGGGTGGTTACTGGGTAGTCTGGACAGAAACATATACAGCAGCATATGTACATACGAAACAAGTCTGCTCGGGTTGCTTGAGAAGCGGATAGTTATACCTCAGTACCTATCAAAAACCGTGATATTAGTTCATTCAAACATACCTGAGTAGATAAGTATTCATATCAGGTATATCAAGGCTATATCTTTGCTAGGCATGGAGCGTGACGTAGCTAGAAGCTGTCTCTGATCCCCGTTCGGAGGAGACGCTTGTATACACATTTCGGCAGTCACCTCCATCAAGCATCAAAAAGTCTTCGTGGCTCAGTTGGCTAGAGCGTTGGTCTCATATTTATATGATCCAGTTATACACTGGGCTATCCAAAGGTCGTGAGTTCGAGCCTCACCGAGGACAGATGTTATATTTTTCGATTTTTTGCATCCTGTCTATATAGCCTTTTTTGTAGCTAGCATCTTACTGCAATTTTTATTATGAGTTATTGAGGTGATATGGGGGTACTTTCTTATCGACTTCCAAAGGATAGCGGGGTTGAGCATGTGGCTGTGTAATATCCAGCCACTCGCTAATGAATCAGGGGTTAGGGGCTGTTGTTTAATGAGACCATGACGCTGTGAATACAGCATAGGTATATTTCTTTTTCTCAGCTGATAAGTTATTGGGTAACTCAAATTGTATCTTTGACCGCTGTTCTTGATGTAGTGGTAGATATAACCAACCTCTTGCACCTGTGGAAAGAAGAGCGGCTTCTTGCATCAAGGGAAATGGTGTTGTTACCGTTTAATTTAATTCTGCGTTCCCATCAAGTAGGTAGGTATGCGTGCTGCAGGTGGGTTGTCGCGTGACATCATTCACCTATCTGAGTATAATTCTTCAGCACTACCACTTCCGCTGTTTACCAGGTAGAACATCTAGGTATGTGCCACATTCAATGTAACATTCCTCTTTTTTAAGTGCAGCTATTTCCTTCGGCATGTTAAGGAGGGGAAAAGAGCATCCCAACTTACAACGATAATTTATCATTTGCTGTATAGTACCTAATTCTTTCTATCTAGGCCGATATAATAAGTACCGATGTAGGTACCTTGAGACAAGTTCCCAATCCCCACTCATTACTGTACCCAGGGGTGCTTAATGTTATGAGGTATCTACTGGTTGATCCTCTGATTAGGTGCAGTATTTCATGGTCAGATTACGGAGCCGTGCAATAGATTATTACCTCACTCTAGCACATACATTCTGCGAAACCCGAGGTCACGCCTAGGTAGATTGGGGAAGAGGATATACCATGAGGTAGGTGGTGAATAGGGAGGTTATGTACCTATGTACCAACTGACTTATTATGATGGTGCATTGGCCATCTACATGCCTACCTAAGGCAGGTAGGTAGGGAAGCTAAGCTACCTCAAGCTTAGGTCCCCAGATCCAGCCAGTAATACTGCCGTGTTCCGTACCGCAGATCAGAACACGCACACTACCTACGGCGCCAGATGCAGGCACATGTGCGGGTGCTGGCGTAACTGGCGCCGGCGCAGGGGGGGAAGGGAACCAGATGTTTTAAGTCGAACCTTGGGGCAAGCAGAAACATTCGAGTTGCCAGTGGATTGGAACTTGGAAGTCGAGCGTGCTGTTTGTTGGTAGTCGCGAGTGCCATACATTTTGCCATCACTACTTGCGTGAGTAACGGCAGGTACCTACCTACACTTGCCTTACCTCTTCTCTTACGTTCTTACGTTACGGCACGGAGTACCCATGTGCATATTTCCTCTGAAGCAGGACAGACTACGGCTAAAAAAAGGAACAAGCAACGTGAACCGAGCGAGCAAGCAGCTCAATTTTACTTCTTCATGCTTGCGCTCTCCTTCTTCCCGACGACCATCAACTACCTACCGTACATCTAACTGTAACACCAACATTGCATACCTTCCTTTTCTCCGCCTCTCTCTTTAGACTCTTTTTGCGTGCTGCCCTTCGTTATTTTCCGCTCATGCGGTCGACAAATCCCTGACGCATACGCTACTACATTCAACGTAGCATCAACTGCACCCATCCCGCAACGCCGACTTGTCCATACAAATTAGATTGGCACATTGGTAATGGCAACACCGCTTTGAGTACAGCACTACGCAAGCTCCCTTTTTTTTCACAACTCCTGATCCCGACGCCGATTTTTGAAAGATACTCCAGCCCGGTCTCCTGGTTGTTCATCGGCTGGCAACATGTCGACCCTTGAGGAACCTACCTCCGGGATAACCCCCCAACTGGATGATTCGCCAACAGCTTCGGACAAGGAGACGGTACGTAAATTAACTACATATAGGCCGTCCGGAATCCACTATCAGTCTACATCGCCGCATGTAACAACCGGGGCACATTTGTACTAACCTCCCACTTATGTTTAGGACACGTTTGAAGATGCCATCGACACGGGATCCGTCCGATCACTGACAAATCGCAAAGTTTCCCAGCCGAAATCTTCACCTCCGGCCGGTACTGATGCCAGCGATGCCCCCGATGCACTAGAAAGCCCTGTAAACGTGGAAAAGCCGAATGGGCACCAAGGAGATGAGGCCGTTGGGTTACAGGATGACCCGAATGGCACTGTTGCCACAGATTCAGCCAGGACTTCAAGGCGACTTTCAAATGCTTCCCTAGACAATGTTGATCTTGGCGACGGTCCCGTGACTGAACAGTCAAAAGGTTAGTTACACCTGAAGAACAGGTGCTCGTGTATCAGATCCATAGGCTAATGTTGGAAGCAGAAGAGCAGCCAGCTCCAACGGCGCAGAAACAGCCCACTAAGAAGCTCTCCCTTAGCAACATTACATCTTCACTTCCGTCGATGCCATGGTCCCCTTCAAATGCCGAATCCCCGCCGAAAACAAGTCCCATTCCACCCACCTCTACTACTGTGCCGCCTCCACCGCCTCCTCCCGCGCGAAAGATTACAAGCCCCTTTTCTTGGTTGTCTAGAAATTCTGGCCATAAAGAAAATGTTGCGCCGGTGCCTTTGGGTAGCACGGGCTCGCCTAGGCGGAACACAGCAAGCTCAATAGCCACGCTGACTAGCAATCCGGAAATGATGCTAAGCAAACTAGAGGAAGAGAACCCATCTGCAGGTGCCAATGGGGGCAATCGCCCATCAAGAAACAGCCTGAGGGATAGATTCAAAATGGTGCGCTTGCGAGAAGAAGCAGGGATATCCTTAAACCCAGGCGACGATGAGCAATCCCAAGGCGCTGTCGCGAACTTGATTACTCGATCAACTACTATGAGCCTAGGCACGGAGGGTGCCGAGGGAACAACTGCCCAACCACCATCGTCACCACTGCCCCCAAGCGCGGATTTTAATTTGCCTCCAGGCACCGTGTCTGGCGTCTCAGCTGGTCCGTCTGCCATGGCCGATAGCCCAGTTGACTGGGATCTCTGGCAATCTGTCGTTTACGAGGGACCAGCCGCTGTCGCCCGAACAAGCCCCGAGGAATTGAACCGGGCGATTGCAACCGGCATACCCAACGCTATCCGTGGCGTGGTTTGGCAAGTCTTAGCTCAAAGTAAAAATGAGGACTTGGAACTAGTCTATAAGGAACTAGTATCCCGAGGAACAGAGAAAGATAAAGACAGAAACAGCAATAGCACGGCGGCCAGTATCATTAGTGGTGGTAACTTGAACGCCGAGAAAGATCCCGCCGCATCGTCTGCGTCTTCCACGAAGTCCGGACAGTCTGGTGGGAGCAGCAAGCGTTTACCAAGTACGCCTCCTGAACCATCCGAAGCTGCTCTGAAGGCGCAGGCGCTAGCTGCTTCTGAGAAGAAGAAGAAAGAGAAAGAAGATGCGGCCGCCCTTCAAAAACTCGAGAAGACTATTCGGAGGGACCTTGGTACCAGAACAAGCTATTCGAAGTATGCTGCTGCTGCTGGTCTACAAGAAGGACTTTTCGGCGTATGCAAGGCTTATGCGCTTTTCGATGAAGGTGTGGGGTATGCACAGGGTATGAATTTCCTGATCATGCCGCTACTTTTCAACATGCCTGAAGAGGAAGCCTTTTGCCTCTTGGTGCGCCTAATGAACCAGTACAAGCTCCGAGATCTTTTTATCCAAGACATGCCAGGACTCCATATGCACCTATACCAATTTGAGCGCATACTAGAGGATTTAGAGCCGGCCCTATATTGTCATCTACATCGCCGAGGGATATCTCCCCATCTGTACGCAACTCAGTGGTTTCTCACTTTATTCGCCTACCGATTTCCCCTCCAATTGGTTTTAAGGATATACGATCTCATCCTGTCTGAGGGTCTATCTGCTATTCTTCGGTTTGGCATAGTCCTTATGCAGAAGAACTCTTCAACGCTTCTTGGTATGTCGGATATGTCGCAATTGACTGTTTTCCTGAAGGACAGACTGTTCGATGTTTACATTGATCAGTCACCGAGTGCTGGAAGCATTCTCGAGAACGGTTTTTTCGGTAGCTCCTCCTCTAGTATCGACAAGGAGGTATACCGAGCCGATCAGCTCATTCGTGATGCTTGTGAGATAAAGCTGACACCGGAGCTCCTCAAAGCTTATGCTACGGAGTGGGAGGAAAAGACACGCGCGGAAAAGGAACGGGAGCAAGAATTAGAACAGCTCAGGGCCGCCAACGTTAGCCTTGCCATCAAGGTCCGCAAATTAGAGGAACGAATTGAAGTGAGCGACCGCGAGCAAGCGGACATGGCGAATGACCTTATTCATACCAAAGTGGAGAACGAAGAATTGAAGGACAAGAACGAGAGTCTTGCCGGGCAAGTCAAGGAACTCCGCATTGTAATTGAAAAGCAACCCGAGGAGATCGAACAAGCCTGGAAGCCAGAGCGGGACGACCTCATGAAGCGGAACGAAAAAGTACATCAGGAGAACGAGCGACTTGAGAAGGAATTGTCAGAACTCGAGGAGCAACTTGTACAGACGAAGATGGAGTATGCGGAGGTACGTGGGAAAAAGAAATATCTACCCTGAAACCGCTCTGTGGCACGCGCTAATCATATGACAGACTAACTCTCAGCACGAGGCACTCAAGAGAAAATGGCAGGATCTTAAACGCCAATTTGCTTGAGGATCCGTGGTAGTCTATGCTATCGAAAGTGTCAAACCTCCCATGATTGACACATGTTTATTACTCATGAAAGCTTCACGTTGCTTACTTCTAGCCTTTCAAGAGCTGAATTTAGGCAGGAAGTATTGCTTTACCTGAAGACACGAATTGAAACGACGGGAAGAGATACAAATTAAACAGGATCCAGCAATTGGATGTGGGCAAAATGACGTCTTTTTTTCTCGTCCCGAGGTTTTTTGTCACATATTGGTAATCTGCTTGTATGCATGCATCAGGACGCGGTGGCACGAAGTTCACGCATACCCGGCGTTGATGTTGATGAAGGGCAAGGGCATCAGAAAGGTGCTATTTGACTGAGTATGGCCATGTTTTGTCTCGATACCACAATGCATTTTCCCGAGGAAGGGAAACAAGGGGAAGAGCGGAGATTGCCAAGGGAGCGTAGCTAGGGCAGTGCCTCTCACGCTCTCCTTCACGAATCAGAGAGATGAGATGATGGGGAGCTTTGTAGAAAACATAAGTGAAGAGACGACGAATATGGTGTTCCGTGTTTGCATAGGTCTATAGGCTAGGCTACACTACACGAATACATGAGTCGTCCAATGTCATAATAAGCATTCTATGAAAATCAACTGACCACATACCCGAGACTATTCGTACGTGTTATTAAAGCATAGCACATAAGACACGTAAATGAGATAGGCCATCTCAAGACTTCAGTTATCACGAGTCAGTGTTACAATCAACACACATTCACACAGACAGCAATGTATGAATTTTGTTGATTTCAATCAGAAAAAAAAAGCATCATATTGCCACAAATGCCTCTTCGGCGATCTTTTATTGATCTTAACCTAGTAGAAGCGATCCCTTCCCAATGCTGAAAACGACCAGAATCCGTGAACACCAGTTCCAGTGCGGGCAATATCGCAATGATCTCATACTCATATTCATGGCGAACATTCCAGCCTCGAGGTTTCTTTTCATCCTCTGCGTATCCCTTCCCCACGTTACGTAGTAGCAGATGCGGACCGCATCTACTTGTGCAGCTTACGCTGGTAGAAGGCGAGCTCTTCGCCCTCTAGGATGTAGCCGTCGCAACGGCCGCTCTGGCCGGGTCGGCTGGCAATAACAGCGAAGAGACGACCGGCCTCGAACTGCTTCTCGATGGCGGCCTCGACCTTGCCCTGGGCGGCGAAGCGGGCGGCCTGCTTCTTCTCAACGGAGCTGCTCTTCTTGACGGCCTCCTCCTCGGTCTTGCCCTGCTTCTGCTGGCGTCTGCGGCCGATGGGCTGGCCGTAGTGGGCCTCGTACCACTGACGGAAGGGGGCGGCGTCGATCTGGACGACGGCGGACTTGGTCAGGGTGTTGGTGCGGACCAGCTCGTTGTTGGAGGGGTGGTAGGCGACGACGATGACACGGGTCTTGCGGGTGCAGCCCTCGGAGGCCCAGGCGAAGTTACCGGAGTCGAGACGTAGGGCACGGTACTTGTGGTTGCCGCCGCGGGTGCGGACGGTGTGGATTCGCTTGGGGCCGATACGGGTGTTGGCCTCCTGGCGGCCGGCCTCGAAAGCGCGCTTCTTCCCTGGTGAGGAGGTCAGAACGTATGGTCATGCGGGCGGCGCAAGGGCCTGCCCCATAATTCATACGGGCTTTCGATGTGAACCGGGTGTCGTTCGATCTTCCTTTCCAGGAAGATGAAGAGGACACGCGGGTTATTTCATGGCGGGGACGTACGGTAGTAGGCTCGCTTCGCACCGGAGGCGGAACGCTTGTGGCGTGAGTCTCGTGAGATACCCATGATTGCTGTTGCGAGGGGAGAACGTCTTCGGTTAGCGGTGAATTATTGTGGTGTAGGGCGGGATAAGCGACAAGAAACTCTGCGATAACGAGAGAACGCAGATCGCCGGCAGTAAATGCCAGCAATGAATGCCGAAGCGATAATTCGGGATTCGATGCGACAACAGTAGGCGAATAGCAGAGAGGATTCCACTTACCTGATGTCTATTGCAATCGACCGAAAAAGGCGTGTGAGTTGGGCGTTGGGCGTGAGAGGGATGCGGCAGGAAAAAGTTCACGAGAAAGGAAAATGGAATAGTGGTATAGATTAGTGGTGCTTCGAATTTGCAAATCCAGTGTGGGCGGCTTTCGCGAAAACTTCGGAAGTGGATGTACCTTTGTACCTAATCTAATCTTTTCTCATTAGGTACAGCATACATAGTAGTTATCACTTATCTAATCCACTTCGCGCTTTACGTAGGGCTGCCGCTCAAGTGGTGGCCCGCGCGTCAATTACGTAAGTCGGTCTCCCTTTTATCACTCTAGCGGTAAATTGGTCCAACGCCTTTATTCTCACCCTACTTCATATTCGATACCGTTTCTCTACATCTAATCACTATGCCTCCATCATACTATAGTTTCTTGCCACTCCTATAGGTTGATATTTCGCGGATACGTAGGTGTGGATATTATCTAAGCCGGGCAGTGGACGCAACCCATTTGCGCCGAACACCCAGCCCGCACGAGGTATAGGAACCGCGAGGCACTTCACGGAAATCTCACCAAAACACAAAGTCGACAGCTTAATTGTTAAAAGTCAATTCGCATAAAAACACAGTATGTCCGCTCATGCGGCCTTGATCACCAAAAGTCCACGTATAGCTTAACCAGCGCCACTGCTATGCCTCCCCTCCTCTTCGACCCCAAACATCTACCTGTTCCGCTATTTCCTCCTCTGGGGAGATAATTATGAAAAGCAAATAGCTACTGTGAATAGCTGCATCCTCTTTCTTCGTAATAACCCTCGTGCGTTAAATCGCCTGCTGCCTCAACATCTCCGGAGACACTGGTAAATCCTTTATGACTCCCTCCTTCTCCAGGTTCTATCAGCCATTATAGCCCCCTATTCGTATCTCTCTCTCTGTTTTATTCCCCCATTCGTACGTTCGTTCGTTCGTATAAGAAAATCATCGCCGGTACCATCCTATCTAGGAGGATGAAGGTGTATAAACCATGGTGCACACCATTGATTCTCATTCTTCGAGGATCGGGTATCGCCAACCCTTTGACTTTACATCGCTGCAAAGTCATCTATTCCCTCGATGAACGACCCGATAGTTTCATTCACCTCGGATAGCTCGAGTTCCTGGACCGGTTTGTCCACCTCTGCCTCTTCGTGCTCCATCAGGCAATCGAATCTAACCCCCCTGACAGCCCAGTCGGCAGGCCTGCGGAATGCCCCAGGCACACCGGGCTCAGAAAGCGGGACGCCTGGTTCCGTCGCTAACGAGACGGGATCGTCGTCGACTCTTTTGGTGCCAGGAAGTGGCAGAAGGCGCCATTTTCCTACTCTGGCACGAGCGGGACCAGCTTTCTTGAGACGCCCGCGTTCCGGCCAGTCGCCGTTTGCGGAGAGTGATGGCGTAGCGGCCCACATGCTAGGTCGCGACAGAACCGGCGATAATCCACTTGAGCCGCTTGCCTGGCCAAGGGCGCTTTGCACGTCGGTGAAAAAACCGGCGAGCTGCGCCACCGGCACGCCAGCTTTCAGGGATCTGTCGATCTCCAGATGATGTTGCATGGCACGTTCCAGCCACTCTATTCCCGTATCGAACTTCCAGTCCATAGTAGCGGCCGTCACAGCCTTCCACTCGTTAACATCCCGCGGCCGGTACGGCGATTTATTAAAACCATAACGTGCCATGTTGGCATCAATCTCGGCCCATCGCTGACGCTCCGCCTCCTCCTCGCTGGTCCAGGTTTTGGAGGAGGTCCACTGCGGTAGTCTATGTTAGCAATCTCCATTTTTTGAGAAATTTTGTAGTGACTCTAGAGATATTCGACGTTTTCTAGCTTAAATGGGGAATGTCCTGCCGTAGAAGATGCCAATGGTTAGAAAGCAACTGCGAGGGTCTACTTACAGCGTTCTCCCGCTGCTTAGGGTCGTCGCCTCTTCGGAAGCCAATCGGAGCTGCTTGATCACGCGCCGGAGACGTTGGGGCGTGACTCACGAGAGCGGCATCTTGTGCCCGTTCACGACCGGAAGCTCCACCTTCGTTTGCGACTGTTCCATCGAAACGCTTGCTACTGCTAGGGATCGGCGGTTAGCGAGTGTCATAGTACGAAGAATAAAAAGGAAGCGACAACAGCTCAAAATTGAAATCTAGCCCTCGGCTCCGAGTTGTAATTTGTAGAGGATGCTTTTGGCGCGGTGCCTTCCGAGTTCCCTGGAACGGGAAGCCTTCGAGGGCGAGAGCCTCGTACGGCCGGGCACCAAGCCTCTGTAAAGCTCCTTCGATGAGTCGAGTAGTTTGGGTATGCCGCTCTAAACAAGAGTTCGAAAGCTAAATATTTGCCGGACACCGACAGGGCACAAGTAGAGTAATCGAAAGATGAAAAGCGGTTTCAAGGTCTTGGAGGAATCATATGGGTATAAAACCACCAGTTAGGTCTCCCTTCCTCCGAGCATATCGAAAGGTAAGAGAAGATTTCATAATATTTACCAATGGCAAAAGGCTTCAGTCTCTGAGCCCAACTCACTATCGCAAGATCCCGTAGGACCTGTATCTTCATCGCCGTCATTGGAGTCCGCAGCATCCGAGTCTCTTTCACTGTCATCTGGTGTATTACGGGCGCGGGAGGCCCATATCGGATAACTGGCCATGGGTGGCGGAGCGCAAGCGTAAGCCCCCCGCAGACGTGTAGCCCTAGTGCGTTCCTGAGCCATGGCTGCGAGTTCAGAATAGCTGCAGTTGTGGAAAGGTTGCGGTCGGAATTACACTCTAATCGACGGAGTGCGATGTGCGTAACAATGAAAAAAAGAACCGAGATGCTGGAGCGATGCTAGGTCAATTAGCTCGTCGAAGCTGTAAACGTAGGGGCGCGTCTGACCTCTTATTATTAACAGGCTGTACGGAATATTCGATGTCTGGTAATCTCTAGTGTTGATTTAAAATGCAGAAATATGAATATTTTGGAGCCCGGCGTCCGATTCCAGATGTGTTGAAGTGTAACATGCGTAGGGCCGGTTGGTATGGCGAGTGAAAAAGATGGAAGATGAGAAGGTATTGCGAGTTGAGAGCGATCGACACGAGATATCAATATGTGTAAAGTAAACAAAAATGATGGTATGAACAGGAAAGAGTTAATGGAGGACCATTGGGGACCTGCGTCTTTTTAAGAGGCGACCTGAGGAAACTTTATTTTCATCTGATCTCCTGAGAGGCGAACTCTTTCAGCACAGAGATTGACCGGACCGCGTAGACCGTAGGTCTAGGAGGCAACTTTAAATAGCTACCATGGCAACGACCTACGGCCAGCTACAGCCAAGTTCACGATCGATGTTTATTCGGTCATCTTCCAGCTCGGGATTGTGGCATGAAGTGAGCAGCTTGCTCTGAGTAGCGTTAATATTATAATGTATAATATCACATGCAAACGAACAACACAGGCGACCGCTGAAGGTTTTAGCCACGTGTAACTTACTACGAGTTAGATCAAGATAGAATGAGTGGCGTGAATTTGTTGCCCTCGAATAGAAGACATCCACAGAGCTTCCAAACTATGTTTGTCGAGCATGTATGATGTGAACCCTTTATGTGACCGCTAGTAAACAGAAAACATACCACCTAAGTGACAATGGTGATTTTTATTTCCATCATTATTCTTACTTTATATCCTGGTCTCCTATTCCACTTAATTCTGAGCATATCGACGCAGGAAAACATAATAGACATGAGAGCAAGTAGTGCCTTACTCACATCTCTACCTTATAAAAGGGGACTAATCAAAATGTAGGCAATTGATGTTCACAACCAACGCCATTGGCATTCATCCCAAGTAGTGACGTATGCGGTTACTTGATGATTCCTAACTCTAACCATAATCCCCCTTTCCCATTACAGGACGCTCATTCAGCATTGGGAAACCACTAGCGGTATATAATGCCTGGCCTCTTGATATATGCCATACGGTCTCGACCAAAGAGACTGCTTGTGTATATAGTAGGTAGTACGTAGGAAGGTGTTTTAGAGACCCTTGCGCAACAACATATGCTGTTACCTACCCCTAAGTATAGGGCTTGTGACAATGTAACCAACTTACATCTTTTTCGTGTATGTCTTAAATACGCAATGTTGAACTCTCAGTACAAACCAGAGACACCCCTTCCTATTTAGAAGACTGCCTAGCTAAGTTCCTAAATCTAGCTAGCTCATAGGCTCGAAAACAAACCTGGGTCCGCTGGATCAGCCGAAGCAGACATGGCAGTGCGTCCTCCACCAAAACCTCGCCTTTAGACAGTACGTTATCTTCCCTCTAGAACTTTTCCTTGCTTCTTTTCAACGTTGCTGGCTTGTAATCTGCCGCCGCCTGCAGGATTCTGTTGAGCAAGGGGCGATCAATCGGCCAACGTGCCAGTTGTATGCTGTGCTTGTGCCGCAGCACCTTAGTCCAGGCGTACTCGCACCAGCGTGTAGTGAGACGGTGCGGGTGGCAGGGAGCACCCACTATTAGCTAAGCACTTGGCGTTGAATTTTTCCTATATAATAGCCTAGCCCCTAGATTCAGATTTTCCTTTAAGTCAGAAAGGCAGGTTGGCCCTGAGGGGCCTCCTCCACTAAGAATTCAGACCTGTATTACCCCTGTACACTTATTCAAAACCTCTAGAAATGCTTGTGTACGAAGGTGTTCGGGCCTCCAGAGTGCGGTTTGTGTTGAAAAGCACTGGGCCGTTTCAGTAGACACCACCGCCTACCTGTAGTTTACACAAAAATAGCTGTAACGCGATCCACCTTCTTCCTAAGACCTTAACGATTGGATTCGGCGGAGTATTGGTGTTACACTATGCAGGATAGATGGAGTCAGGAGTCCCCATGTTGGAAATGGGGTCGGCTTATCGAGTTGGGGTCGGGACGTGTGGGGGAGACTGAGCACTTAGTGAATCCTAACTCGCCTTCAATGGAGGTAAAATGGCTAGAGAAAGCAAGAAGAATATCTATCCTCTTGGGAATTGTCGTTTGTGATTAGATAACGACAAGCTTACCGCTATCGAAAGCGCACCCTATATACATCCAGGTTCGCCGCCGCCTCCTGAAACGATACTGAGGGAGCATCCCAACGTTGCGGTTGCATATCCTACAAACCTGTATAGCTCCACTCACGGCTTGGGGGTCTGGAGTCTACTGGTTAGGCGAGAAGAGACAGCAGCGATACTACCAGATTCAACTTGAACCAGCTACCACGCGACGCGATCAAATGAATACCGGGCTGTGAAGATGGTATGCCCTCCCCATTCGGAGTTTCATGCAAGGTCCCGCGTTGTTTAAGCCCAATACATAGTGCTCAACATAATCGTAACTGGCTAATTTTATAGAGATGTGGTATGCAACACAAGCTTTCTCTTCGTCAACCTTGGAATGGGATTGGAAGGCTTGTTAAGCTAGTCCCCACCTAACAAACCATGTCGACTACAACAGTCGTATTCTCAATGACCATGATGACCCCCTCGTCGGAATTGCGACGAAGTGAAGGCCCTTAAACGGTCAACCGATGTAGTTTCAGAAAACTTTCTGCGGCTGATCTAAAGTTTGGAGGCAACTTCGTATCACGAACAAATACGACACTGCGGAAGCGAATCCTTTATTCATCTTGCTTAGGCTAGGTTAAGGCCTCTTTGTTAACCTAATATTTGGCGCGACCATAGATTAATAGGAACGTGTTGAGATCATTATAATTTCCACGGTAATCTGGCTCCCCGACAACATATAGCTTCATAAATCCATCCCCTGCCCGTGGAAGTTTCACGGTAAATATAAACGAGGTCACTACAAAATTCTGGAGCTATACCCCAATTAGTCATACTTTAGGTCGTCAAGGCAGCTTCGGCCACATTGGGCTTGTCATGTCACCTAATACAGGCAGAAAGAATTGGCGTAAGGATCAGGATAGATTTCCGCCGCCTTTCTCTTCGCCAAATCCAGCCCGACTGCCTCCGCCATTAACACCGCCGAGTTCAATATCAACATCGCCGAGTTCTATATCAACACCACCGAGTTCAACATCGACGTCGACCTCAGATATATACCCACCGTTAACTACGTTATTCACCCCCCATCCCTCATGCGCGAGCTTTTATATCTCATACTGCGCCGGTTTATCCTGCTATGCTAAGGCGTTCCCGGAAGCCACATGTTTGGATGAATCTGAACAGCTCACCGTAAGGAGCTCCCTATCATGCTACCCTGAAACCACTCGTGGGAATAATGTCCTCACGTACTCTCCGGGATATCTCTGCCCTGTGGGAATGACCACGGTAAACAGTGTTTCTATGCTAGATGGGGCTTGGTGTTGTCCAACGTAAGGAAAGCCCCAAGTTCCGCACCGAGAGCAATACTAACAGTACCGGCTGTAGGGGTTTGACCTTTACGAATGGGCTTTGCGAGAAAACCACATCTCAGGCGACATTATTGTCTACCAACTTCAACAATTGTGCCAATGCAGAAATAATGACTATTACCAGAATTATCAATGGAGAGGATGGAATCGTGCTATCAGCCACACCGATACTTTTAACCGGACAGAAGCTTCCCAATGCGACTGCCTTTACCTCCGCGCCCCCTAAACCAAGACAGAAAGGCGTGCCGACTGGTCAGAGCCCACTATCCATAACGACCAAAACAGGTATCATCGTCGGCAGCATCTTCGGAGCTGCCATTCTTTCGTTGTTCGCAGCCTTCCACATCTGGAGGCGTATCAGGGCAAAAGCGGCGACAAAGGTACAATCTGAGCAAGTAGCTAAGGCGGAACACGATGAATACACGGGCAAACCGGAGTTGGAGGGTAGTGAAGTCAACGTTTACATCGTCAAAGCAGAGCTTGACGCTGCAGCAATTAGAGCTGAGCTTGAGGGCGACCTTAGGGAGCCTGGTGGCGATGGTATACACGTGTTAAAGCCGGAACTCGAAGGAACTGTTGGCACGGAGGAAAATAGGGGCGCATATGTTAGGAAGAAGTCAGAATTAGAAGCAACGTTGGAACCATGCGCTTCGACTGGACGACACGACATTGCTGAGTTAGAAGCTGGGGTTTCAAGTGCAAGAGTTGGGGTTAGCATCGCTGCGCGATCAGATATCTAGCGAAGATGATACTTCGCGCAACCGTTTATCTTCCAGTCTCCACGTCGCCAGGGGTTTTAAACGTAACGAGGAGAAAGTAGTAAGGGAGGTTTGGGTTCCAAATACGATTCGGATATGAACTTATATATAGTCATTTAAAAAACTAGAGTTTGGTCGTTGACTGGATTAAAGACCACTTTATACCTTAATGTTTAATATTCCAGTTGATTATACAAAACTTTGTAGAAGCCATTGAGATCGCGGGAAATGGCGCGCCCGAGTCCTGCGGTACTTCGCCTCCGCTAGCTCGGGAAATCCTTACAGAGAGTTAGCCTATATCAATCTGTTACCTTTGGCTGCTTGAAATTGAAGATGGTATAGGTAGCTTAAAGACTCTTATTCAGCATTGCAAGCAAATTAAAGAATGGCAAGGGATGGGATAATTATGTTTCCGGATCCCGCTTCCAGCCTTAGAGGTTCTTATACCAGCTCTCCCACCTCTGTGTACAATAAGTAGTAATATTCATTTATAGATATATTGTTTTGGTTGCACATGGAAAGTTAATAATAGTGAGAATTAGTAAGAACGGAAATTTTGATTTTGAGTAGCTATAGGTGTCACAGTCTTGGAACAAAGAGACTGTTTTGTATATAGTAATAGTACGTAGGAGGGTATTTTGGAGATCCTCGCGCAACAACGTATACTATTACCTACCCCTATGTATAGGCCTTGTGACAATAGGTGATGTTAGATTAAACACGAGATCTATGCAACAATGAGCAGAACGAGCCTTCCGAAAAGGCATGCCTAGGTCACAGCCACAAGCCCTTCTACTTGAGACAATCTATGCAATAAATACGATGTCAAAATTAGCCTAGGCTCCTTGGGATGATGTAGAAAAGGTTATATTAACCTCGTAACGCGAATGATACATCACCTAGACTAAGGAATAACTAGTGCAATGTGGGACATACAAGCCACACTTCTCCGGGACCTGTTCAGGAAATACTCAGACTATATCAACGACCCAAAGCCTTGTCGATGAGGCTTCGGGAGTCAGAACTCTCGGGTGTCTGGTCTTTGTGTAATTGGTCAACGTTCACACAGGACGCCAGAGGATCGATTTCAGGACCATATCAGAAACATATTCATCAGTCTAGCGATCAACTGCCAGGCACAACAGTTCTACCGGTGGGTTAGGGCAGTCACAGACAGTATAGACTCCTTTATTAACTCAGTCGTTTACGTGAAAGTTAAAAACAAAACAACGACGTGATTATGGTATGACATTAAATCCCAGCCTCTCCAGGGTCACATCCTATTGCGCAGCGTCCAAAAGTGGTGTATGGACGTAGCTTTTATATCGCTACAACGAAATAAGCGCCTAACGCCCAGAAATAATATATGGAGGAAGTCAGCTCGTGCGGAGGGATTGGGCTAATGCTAGGTAGCATACGCATTGCCAAGGGTCATGATTTCTCGGACCACGGTGTACATGCGGGAGTTCTTCCGCGCAAAAGCTTCTAGAAGACTTCAATAGCGTCTATCCCGGGAATTACTAGGATACCGAGGCCGCCACCCTATAAATGGGATCCCGTATGCATGTGTTGCAGCCTGCCGGTGGGACCGCTAATGTCTTATTTGTGATGATTACATTATCTACCACATCTTGATTTTAGGGGAGGCGATGAGCCAAGAGCAAAGTCAAAAGCAGAATGTCAAAGATCAGCCCGTGTGAATGTCTAAGAATGATGTCGGCTGTACACTGCGTGGTGTCGATGAAGCTCTGGATTGGGTACTGGTGAAATAGGGGACACATGATGGGTGTGATCATCCACCGCCAGTTTTACGGTTTTGCAACCAACTCATGACGAAGGCTCGGCCCCGTCGGAGAAAGGCGAGACAGGCAAGGTAAGGCATTCTTCTAGTTGGTCGTATTCTCATTTATGTGCCATTGTAAACTGAGGTTTCATTGGCTTGGGGCGAGATGCATCTTAGTTTATGTCAAGACCAATAAAAGATCATAGTTCAACAGCCACTCCCTTGCGCCATTGACTATGGCATTTATCCAATCGCTAGTCGTGGGATGATATGCCAGTTGGTGGCTGCAGGCGGGGACCATATGCACTCGACTGTGTGGCACAGCACTTCTCGACATGGGAGCTTCAAATTAACCGGGGAAGGCAGAAAGGGTTGTTAGGAAGCATTCTAATCCGCTTCTATACCTACTAAGCAAGGGAATAGAGGGCGAGGCGTTATGATCTTCTGCATGATGCCTGCTCCCGTTCACTTAATAGGGGTACCCTAGATCTTGCTTGAGGGAACCAAATCTACGTAGCTACCGTTGGCTCTTGATTCTAACTTACAGTACACACAGACTCTACGATGGGTAGAGGCAGGGTGGTATTCCGAGGAGGGGATCGGAGCTGAACGCCGCCAAGCCCTGCAATACGACTTAGTGAAAATCTCATATGGGCGAGATGAGCAGGTTGCGGGCCGTTACCAACCGGGTTTTATCGAATGATTCCTCTTGGAGATGGGTTTTCACATTAGAGGCTGTGGTCTTGCCACCAACCACGTCGAACAGGTAACACTACCTTAAGTAGGTAAGGGATAATATCTGCTTTGGCATCGCGATATTGCTCTTGAATCGTATAGCTTCTAGTGACGAAGTCATAAACCCCTTGGGCACTACCCAATTCTAGCCATTAATGCAAGGCACGTGTTGATTAACCTTATTTAAAGAGGTACAGGTAAGAGGGCCAAGTGCTTAAGCTGGTTACGTAGGCGCTTGAATTATTGGCTTTCGGACCGTTCTGGTCTTCTAGAAAAAAATAGCCAAGAAAGGAAGAAAAAAAAGAATGGCAAAAGTAAGACAGTTCAACGAGCACGTGCCTATGTGAACGGCGCATGCTGAAAAGCCAAGTGATGCTACACAAAAGAGCCACGACTAACCCGAATTAGTGCATAAATCACGACTGGTCCTCCAACTCGGGTCGTACGAAAATCTAAGGCGATGGCAAGTGGGGGCTTTAAACTCAGGGTTATTGCGTCGAGGAAATGCCAATCAATGAGTCGAGCTTTAGAATCGCTTTCCGGAAGGGGACAACAATATATCTGATATTTCTGATAGCCCTGGGAGACGTCGTCCAGTGGGAGCCGTCAAGCGGGACCACGTGGGGAAATTGGCTCTTCTCATTGGGTACAGGCAGTGAGCCTCATCTGGGGTCAGCTTAACAGGACAGGGGTAAAGCCCCGTCAAGATCCACTCCTGCCCAGACCTTCGGTACCTAGGTACACTAACTAACGACAACGTCTACCCGTCCGTCTTATCTGCCTCCATGTAAGTATAGTTGGTATTTCATCGTCTGTATGTAAGACGGTGCGCTAGGTTGAGAACATGGGTTTCTCGTTACCCCACGGCTCATGTACCTACTTTGGCAGGCCATGCCATGGGCTGTATTGGGAAAGGATATGCAGCAGCAATTAAGTTGTGCCTGACATACATACATACATACTTCAGACGTACATCATATCTCCTTTCGAAATAGTTATGTCTAAATTCTTTGTTCGGGCAACACAAAACTTCGCGATTCTGGCCTGAGAACTTTACTTCACGGCAAGACATTTGTTCGCAGGATTCGTTCACGACCCCAAGAAGGCTTGTCGGCCGAGAACGTGGGTTGGGCTATTGGCTGACAGCTCGCGATGGACAATGGCCTTCCAACTGTCGGGCTTGGCTGCCTGTTACCGAACGCCAGCCAGAGCTTGGCAAGCAGACTCACTTCACTACCTACAACTAGACCCATGCAGCTCCGGTCCTACCTATCTCAAAGGCATGTGGCAACGGTGGACACCGCGCCGGAAGCCCACGTTTAATACGCTCTGTGCCCAGGGTAGTGCATATCCCAAGCGGGGAAACCGATGGCGCGAACGTTGAGATGGGCCATCTAAAAGTGTTACGCATATGAGGTGGAGAGAAGGTATAGGGACCCAGATTTGACGGCTCACCTATGCTACCTATTGCAGTAGGCATTGTCAATCTACACTACCTACACGTGTATGTACTATGTATGTGCCTTGCCGGGGGACATCAGGGTCGCAGTCTGGGCTAGGTTTGAGTTTTTGTTAGTCGCGAGCCTGCTTCTCTTGGCCCTATGTTATGTTTGGACAGCTGGGTTCTCTGTAAATCGCATATAATACCCGCCGTCCCTCGGCTGCTTGCTGTTCTTCTCTCCTTTCCCTCCTTGTCTCGATACCGCCCGTCGACTCTCCCCCCTCGACGTCCCGCATATACAGCCGACAAGATGTGGCCCGCTCTGCCTCAGTACAACTACATCTTTGCCATTGGCACACTCTTCGCCCTTCTTGACGCCTACAACAATGGCGCCAGTGAGTGCTCCTCGCAACGCCGTGAGCCTAGCTGTAGTCATATATAACTAACGTGTAAATAGACGATGTGGCCAACTCCTGGGCTACCAGTGTCTCCTCCCGGTCCATTTCGTACCGCCAGGCTATGCTTTTTGGCCTTGTCTTCGAAGTCCTAGGTGCCGTCACAGTCGGTGCCCGAACAGCCGACACTATCAAGAACGGTATTATTCCGGTAGAGGCTTTCCGGGGCGATGCCGGTGTCCAAATGCTTGCTTTCACCTGCGCCCTGGTCGCTGCCTCTTCCTGGGTCATGTGGTGCACCAGGCACTCCACTCACGTTTCGTCTACCTACTCGCTCATCTCCGCCGTCGCTGGTGTCGGTGTTGCTGTCGTCGGCGCTGACCAGGTCAAGTGGGGTTGGAACGGCGGCAAGGGCCTCGGTGCCATCTTTGCTGGCCTGGGTCTGGCTCCTCTCATCTCTGGTGGCTTCGCAGGTATTATCTTCATGCTTATCAAGGTTGTTGTGCACCTGCGCAAAAACCCAGTCCCTTGGGCCGTCTGGACCTCACCCGCCTTTTTCTTCATCGTCGGAACCATCTTGACACTGTCGATCGTGTACAAGGGATCGCCCAGTCTCGGTCTGACCAAGAAACCTTCCTACTGGCTTGCTGGTGTCATCCTAGGTAGCGGTGCTGCTCTGGGTCTCCTCTCTGCTATCTTTTTCCTCCCCTATGCTCACACCATCGTCATCAAGAAGGACAACACTCTCAAGTGGTGGGAATTCCTCAAGGGTCCCCTACTATTCAAGCGTCCTTACCCGGAGGGAAATGAGCAGGCCAAGGTTCGCAACTACGCCGTTGTACAGAAGGACGAGGACGAAGAATCGACCCGATCACCTGAATCGCTGAAAGAGGGCGACAATGCCTCGAACAACGATGAGAAGCAGATGGTGGTCTCCGAGGTCCAACAGAAGACCTACCAGCAACTTCTGGCGGAGGGCGATGCTAAGCACAGGGCTAGGCTGTGCAAGAAGCGAGGCCCTATTGGTTGGGCTATGCGCACTCTACGCGACAACCCCATGGGTGCCGGCGAGCTCTACGAGTTGAAGAACATCAAGACCCTGCTTATCCGCCTCCCCGCCATGGTCGTCGTCGCTCTTATGTACGGTTTCTACTACGATATCCACACTGCTCAGCACGGTGTCCACGGTACACCTGACGGCAAGCGTATGGAGAGAGTATATGCCCATGCTGTCAAATACCCCAATGAAGTCGAGCATCTTTACTCTTTCGTGCAGGTCCTGACTGCCTGCACCGCTTCGTTCGCTCACGGTGCCAACGATATTGGAAACTCAGTCGGCCCCTGGGCTGTCATTTACTCCGCATGGACCACCGGTGATGCGCTCAAGTCCAAGGCTACCGTGCCCCCTTGGCAGCTTGGTGTGCTAGGTCTGACCATTTCTTTCGGTCTTATCACTTACGGTTACAACATCATGAAGGGTATGTCGGAATCAATCTTTTTCTCTCTTTAATCTCCAGAAACAGAAACTAACTCGTGGAAATAGTCATGGGCAACAAGATTACCTACCACTCCCCCAGCAGAGGTACCTCGATGGAACTCGGCGCCGCCATTACCGTCCTCCTCTTCTCGCAGTTCTCGCTCCCCGTCTCTACCTCGATGTGTATCACCGGCGCGACCGTCGGTGTCGGTCTCTGCAACGGCACTGTCAAAGCCGTCAACTGGAACCGAATCACGCTCTTGCTGATCGGCTGGATTCTCACCATCCCGATCGCCGGCACCCTCGGCGGTGTTCTAATGGGACTTTTCATTAATGCACCGCATTTCATGTCCTAAGGACGTGCTGTGACACTCCGTAGGATTGTATCAAGATAAATGTCACATTGGGTTGTCGCCATGGCTGCAGCAACAGCGTTGTTTCTGCCACAGTACGCGTAATAGGATTCTACAAAGGATTTGGGGTCGTGCAGGTGCATGATTACATCCTGAAGTTTTGAATCGGCTTTTTGGCGCAAACCTGTTATTCTGAGATATCCATTGCAAAGCATATAGAATTAAATAATCTAGTACCGCATACTACATACTATAAAATGACCAAATTATACTCAGGCTTTTCTCTGCTTAGTGCTCTTGTAGTCTGTTTCCGTGGTGTCTGAACAGCGATTGGTGAGACGCACACACTCTTTTAACTAAGCCTTGGTTCTCTCCTAATGCGCTAGAAGCCCGGGTTTGCTACCAAGGTATTGGGAAGAGTGTGTGACTAGTCCATAGGTCTTGATATTCGGTATGAGAAAATAGGAGATATCCGGTTTGATTTCCCTATGTACGCAATATCCAACAGATCAACCTTCTTCAACCTGTCTGTCCTACAGGCACCGGTCACAAACTTTCTATAGGGGGTATAAAATACACCGCTGAGTGAACACCAACATGCTATAACCTAAACGCATGCTGCTCTTGCTAAACCCGTATACGTAGTTGATGCTGCTTGCTGGTAGTCCATTGGCCTGCGCGTCTCACACCGCCTCGCTGCTTCATTTGACTCCGAGCGAAAATGCTACTTTCTTCGGTCCTATTCAGGTTGTATTGAGGCATTCTATACTTAGAACAAACGCATGTTACACAAAGACGTAGGAATCCCACATCCGGCTAGCCAGCCTGCTTCCGAATCTGGAGGTTGGGGAGCTTGTTCTCTCCCTCTTATATATGCTTGCACGGGATACCGGTCTGGTTCCGACACTTTCTGCCTGCTAAATCTAGCCTGCTTTTGTGAAGCTAAGGCGTGTTCCACGGCGTTATGCCCTGACGGTTCGTCTCATTTCGTCCTCGTTTTTACTACCTACACTATTCATAATGTAGAGATGTCAAATTCCATATTCCAAGTAGTTGCTATAATAGCCACTTAGTACAACCATTTGTCACATAGAGAAGAAAAGAATACTTCAGGCCTTCAATCTGGATGGTTGTAGCTGCTCTCAATTTAAAGCAGAGGTCTGACATGAGGGTGCGAATGAAAAGAGGTACCTCGCTCTATAAATGCCGGTCATTCGGATGGCCTCCCTTTCCGTGCCTTCGGTCAAATCGGTTGAATGTGTTCGTATCAACAACTGAAGAGGACCGATCAGGTGTTTGAACAGGTTTATTTTGTTGTTCTAGCAGGGCTATATCTATTCATCACAGACATAGATATATCACATACTATTATATAGCTTGAGAATGCACCTCTAGACTCTAAAAGTTAGTAGTACTGGCTGAATCAATCTCGGTATACCACGACAACAAATTTGCCATTGTTCTGACTCGATTATCGAAGATTACTACGGAAAAACCGATATTCCAAGTCTTGCGGGAAAGCCTGGTGAGCATACCACATTGAGAGGAAACAATATGAAAAGCTACTGGGACGAGCGAACTATATGGAGCTATAAGAGGATACCTATAAGGCATGAAAAACATCTTTTGAGAAGAGAAACATAAGGGAATAATATTGTGTAATACTGGTTTGGCTTCCTAGGATTTCAGCGCATAGAGAATTATATCGTTTATAAATGGCATACTTCGGGAGGACTTGGTGTGATGTGGAAAAGGTAACAACAAGTATGGTATTCACACAGAAGATACATACATAGAAACTATACATTATTCATCTCAACTCAGTCTGTTGGGGATTCCTCTCCTCGATCCCTCCACTTTTGAGCCTATGGCTTGCTGGTTTTGCCTTCCTACCTGTGAGGAGGCAGTGACGTAATTTCCCATATTTCAACATCCAAATGGAAAAAAAGGAAAAAGAAAAACAGCCGTCTCGCTGGGTATGCAAATAAGGAATCCTACGAACCAAGTGTTCGTAGATGAAGGTTTGAAGTAATATCAATGATTCTCTGCTTTGTTTCTCTACGCAGCCGTTGGTCCATTCATGCTGCCAAGCTTCCGCCCTGAGAAAACACATATTAGGTTTGGCTAGCAAGGTAGTTTGCAGCCTAGAAATCCCTCATTAGTATCAAAACCCTCAATATCATGCCGGAGACTTCATCCTACCCTCTCTAGATTGTAATCGTATTTCTCTAGTGCATTCACAGAATCAGCTCTCGGATACCCCATCCCCATCAGATTTTTCACCATGGGATCATCATGTGTGCCTTCGTCTGTTAGTGCTCGACCGGTAAAGCTAGGGCGTTCTGGGCTCATGTGATCTTCCGCTGTCTCAGCTGTAGAGTCTTTTGGCGGTGGCAGATCAGCGAAGAGGGCGTCCCACTCGTCGTTATTTGGCGGCGTAGGATTCTTGGCAGATCCAGCTGCAGTGGAAGTATTGGCCACAGGCGTGGCACTAGCTATATCCGTTGAAGCCGAGGATACATTCCCAAAGTCATAACTACTTTCGGTCCCAAACGTATTGGAGGCATTCGTTGATTCGGCTCTGGGATGGCTGGGAGGCGGACTGCTATCGAAGACGGGGTTGAATTCGTCAAGATTTGACCTTGAGACGTTGGCGAACTCATCGTCCGCTGAACCTTCTTTTGCATCCTCGAGACCCTCGAAATCGTCGTCTAGCTCATCAAACGCGCTCTTCGAGGCTACAGGCGCCGTATTGGTTGTTGTAGAAGATGCGGGGGCAAATGGACTCCCCGATTTCGTAGGCGAAGGAAGAGATGGCGAGAGTTTCGGGGGTTCGGGAAATGCTGAAAGGTTGCTGAGGCTGGTTGTAATCAGGTTAGTGTAATTTTTAATTTGCGGTATGTGTGAAAGCGACGTACTTTGAAGGCTGAGGTGTATGGCTCTTCCCAGCAGTGTCCTCTGTAGTCGAAGCCCCTGGTGAGGCGGCAACTGATTTTGCGGCGGTTGGAGAGGATGGCGTGACATCGCCGTCACCGGCCGTTTCGCGAGGCGGCGAGGTAGTTGTAAAGTCGTCATCAAAGTGGTTGCCTTCATTATCTGAATCTGACTCATCCCGCTCGAGCTCAGAAATGGGAGGGAATTCTGCGTTGAAGCTGGAGAATGCATTGGAAGAATCCTTTGCTAACTTCTCCTGCGGCTTATTGGAAGGATTGGAGAAACTTGCGAAGGCAGAGTCGAAGTCTATCTTAGCATTGCCTGTGTCTTTCATCCCGGCGAATGGATCACTGTCTCGATGGTTATGAAACGTCGTAATCGGAGCACTGGGTGTTGGAGCTTCGTCTGAGAATGCACTGGGGGCTTCGCCATTGGTCGAACCTGTCTCCTTAGACTCGTTGTGGGCAGATGCTAGGCTGAGATTGGCGTCTGAGGCCGAAGTTGCGCTTTGACCCGTGATGGCGGCCTCAAGAGCATTAGGGAACGGTGATGCTGCTAGGCGTGGTGGTGCTGATGACTCGGGCGCCTCGCCAAATGGCATGAATACCGAGCTTGACTGGCGAGATTCAGAAGTCGATGTAGGATCGGCGTTCACTGTTCCCTGACGGCTAGCAGTGGGTGAGGAACCTACAGGTGTACCGAACGATCCGACACTAATTGACGAATTCCCTGTGTTTTGTTTCTTGAAACTTAGTGGGGGAGTTCCAGAGTTGAGGCTGGGACCAAAGCCACCGAAGATATCGTCGAATGATTTCTCATTGTAGGACTTAACAGGAGGAGAAGAGAAAGCACCCATAATATCAGAACTTCCTGTGCGTCTAAAAAAAGGGTTATTAGCGCTTGCAGTCGAAGTAGCCGGACTCGCCACCTGAGCAGGAGCAGCTGCTGGCGAACTGGCGCTGACTTGACGGGCTAGCTCCTCATTACTCTTCGTGAGGTCAGCAACTTCAGTCTGCATTCTGTCGCGCTCGCTCTCTACAGTTGCCAGCTGCTTCTTGTTGATGGCTACGAGGCCCTTTTGCTGTCGAGCCTCGGACTTCAGCTTCTCAATCTGCGGTTTCAGCTGCGCAATCTCTGAGTTGACACTGCTGATACGTTGCTTCAAAGTAGCATTTTCTTGTTGATCACCTTGTAGTGTATGCGAAAGTTGTCGATGTTGACCAAGCAGGTCTTGGTAGTTTCCGTCGATCGATACCATCTCGGTTGTGAGTTTTCTCGTGTCTTCGCGGATGGTTTTCAGCTGCTCCTCCAAAAGTCGCACTTCTTTGGCCTCCTTCTCATACGCAGTACGTAGCTGTGAGAGCCGCTGCTCAAAGTTCCGTTTCTGCTCACTCGCCTGGTTAATCTCATTTTGCGTTGTGCTCCGTTGTCCTTGAACCTGTTGCATCTGTTTCGAAAGAGAGCCAATTTGGTTTGAAAGGTTGGCTAGTTCGGCGGTCTCATTTGTAAGCTTCTTGCTAATTTCGGGATCGTTGTCTCCAAGAAGGTCCTCCATATTAGACGGCTGTAGTCCTCTAGCAGCTTGAGAAGAGGTACCGGAGCCTCCTGTGTCCTGAGCAGTTAAAGTTTTGCCAAACGAAGAAGACGGTACAAACGGCCTGAACGTATTGCCGGTCGGAGAGGATTGAATGGGGGATACTGCTTTCACGCTGGCAAAGCCTTCGCCTGCAGAAACCCTAGCTGCTGCTCCCGTACCTTGAGGTGATAGTGAACCTGGTGCGGGGGCGGGGCTAGGTGAGGCATCCAGTCCGAATAGGTCCTCAAGGGCAGATTTGGGTTGTGGTGGGGGTTGAAGAGGTGCGGAGCTAGGCGTGGAAGCGGGAGGAGCAAAAGGTGAAGGTTCCATACGACTTCGGAAAGACGGAGGAACGAGTGTGGGAGGGAGAGATGTCGGTAGAGGACCGTTCTTGGTCCGTTGTTGGCGGATGAGATACATGGCGACCGCGAAACTATCCTTGGTCAGGCGACCTTCTGAGTTGATATCCGCGAGATCCCAGATCTGGGCTAGGACATCCTCGGATAGTTTCGATTGACTTAGAAAGGGAACCGCCTCCTCTCCAGTGATATATCCTTTATTCGACTTATCTAAGTCGGCATAGAATTGATCGTATTTTGCCTTATCTACTGGCATTATTAACCAATCACTTCCACTTGCCTGTGGAGGGATGGCCATGGCTTGCGAGCCAAGTGGCGGCCGCCCTAGGGGGCTGCTTGTCCGTGGTTGCGCCGACCCGCTTAGCTGTCGCGGTATAGCAGGTATTGGGGCGCCCGTCATCGTTGGACTTTGCCTCGAAGCTGACGGTGCACGTCTCGTGGCGGCTTCGTATAGCGCAGCAGGGAGGAGGGTAGGTAAAGCTCGTAGAGCTCCTGTCTTCATAGAGGTGAGAAGATGCATCGCAATGACGAACTCCGTCAGCACAAGGCCACCTCTCTGCTCAGTATCGGCGAGCTGCCAAATACGCCCAAGGACTTCATTTGGCAGTTGGGACTTTTCAAAGATGGTCTTAGCCGGCCCACCCGGCAGAATGCCGTTTTGCAGGCTTTGGTTTTCGAAGATTGCGGCATATTGAGATACTTTCTCGGGAGTCAGAGGCGGTATCCGTATAGGTCCGGGGCCAGATGCTTGTTGCTGCAGCGGCGCGGGAGCGGGCGCAGGCGGGGGAGCGATGTTGATGCCGTCAAATTTGGGCAGAGGCCCTTGTTGAAGGGCAAGCTCTGGTGTTGGTTCTCGGCCTGCCTGGGAGTGACCTATAAGTCGAAGCGCGATACCGAAGCCCGGAGCTTCTAAGAAGCCCCGGTTCTCTCGGTCTGCTATTTGCCATATCTGCAACAACAAGCAGACATGTTAGCATGGCCTGTGCTTAAGCCTGCAGGCACCGGTGGGCGATAGTAATGTGGACTGAACAGACTGACCTCTCCAAGTATGCGTGAGTCCAGCCGTGTCTTTTCGAAGAATTGGACGGCAACCTCGCCCGTCACAACACCCACACTCTCGGTATCAGCTTGGCGGAAAAGGAGTCCGTAGACTCTCTTCTCCTCGGGGGATAGGTTTAGGTTCGGCGCTCCTGGAATCATGGCAGCACAGTGTTAGCTGATCGTGTTGTATAGAACACCACTCAACATCAACAACATGTGTTATTGCCGATAAACAGAGGGTGTAATAGAGGTGCTGTTGTGCGGACGATTATTACTCACCTCCCCCAAAACTAGATTCGGAGGCCATGATGGCGCGGCCGGGATCGCTAGACGACAAGCTCGTTTGCTCGATACGGGGTGACGTACGACTCGGGACGCAGGAGGGGGAGCGTGATGCGCTGCCTAGACGTGGATGGGGAACGCAGGTCGACGAAGCGGAGAGAGGGTGAGACAGGGACGGGAATGCGAATGCGGAGAGTCGGCTTGAGTTGAGTTGCCAACAGCACTGCTAAAACTCACTCACTCACTCACTCACTCGCTCGCTCGCTCGCTCACTCCCTCCCTGTGAATGCTGTGGATGCTGAGCACTACGGTAGGCAGCCGTAGCGTAGCTGTTGGTTGAATGGAGTGGTGAAGGAAGGGCACGGTAGCGTGGTCTGGTATGGTATGGTTGGTAGGTAGGTAGGGTAGGCAGTGTAGTGTGTAGTGGTGTAGTGGTGTAGTGTAGTGAGGTAGTGTAGGGTGGAATCGACCCGTCGTCTCCAACTCCGAGCTTGCACCTTCAGTTTCGCAAAGGAGGCTGGAGGAACATTTTACATTGGGGCCACCACCGCCGTACCGCACCGCACTACCTACATACATACCTAACCAAACTAGGCCACTACCTAGGCAACGCAACGCACCGCACCTCCTCTTCACACTGTCAAATTGAATTGTCAATCCGCGCCAATCCGCCAATCCACCTGTCAGTGGTACCGGGGCAGCATGCGTAGCTCTGTCTTGCTGCTGGTCCGGGGTGCTGGGAAAGTGGGTAATATTTGCCTGATTCGGACGCTACCCAACCCAGCCGGGCAAATCATATCAAATCACTGCGAGGGAGTAACGTCTTTTCGCTCACTATAGTTAGCGCTCTGCTTGAAGTGGGGTACTTACATGGATGTGGACTGTTGGTACATGTAGTATCCTGGGAATTGCGGCAGCACGTTTCTCATTTCCATTAAATCATGTTGCAGACGCCGGGTTAATGATAGGTAGTGGACTAGTATCCAAACCAAAAGTTCACTTGTTCTGGTTTGATTTTTATTTTTTGTTCTTTATTATTGTTGAGGACCTCTGGCTATGCTTAACCTAACATTAGTTAGCATCTATCTACATACCTAAGCAAGCAGTCAATCCACACTCCCCCCAAGAGCTAAGATCCTACATAGTAATTCACTATCCGCGGTAAAAGGATGGATGCATTGCTGCTTCTGTCCCCCGAGCTCCGCAGCTGCCGATGCAGTAGATAGTAGATGGCCTCTTTTATCAAGCAGCTATCCAGTCAGGACGTCGGGCTGCCATAGAGATGCTACTTCATCAAGGTCACGGGTGCTGCAGCCCCAGACCCCGAACGGGGGCAGGGGCAAGCTATTAGTGGCCTGGATTCTCTGCAATGCAGCTCTTCTGCACGCTTCTTGTGCCCTGTTTACGCTATTGGGTGACAATTAGGCTTCGAGACGGAAACGAATGGGCTGTCTTCGTCCCACGCTGTTCGTTACACTGCATGATCGACCATATACTTTCCAAGGCTCGAGTAGGCATCAACCAATTTCGCTTGTAGGCTGAACTTCCAGCTTGCCCTTGTCTTCGCATAGAGCCAAGTGTTTTCACGTTGTATTGAACTTTGAGAAAGTGCCGGGCCATTTGTAAAGTCGATACATATTGAATCACAATTGTATAAGGAAAGTAGAGTTGGTATGGAAACAAGCCCCGTCTGGCGATCTGGCGGCTGATGCTATTAAATTTGGTAAAAGGGATTTACAAAGTGTATACTGCTATTCTTCCGACAATGCTTTTTGCAAGTCGGATTAGACAACAAATGCTACTAGTCCCTACCTGGCAAATCTTGCAGGGAGACGGGACGACCCCCTAGCTCTTTGTTAGAGCCGAGAGCCCCGAGCCCGGGTTTTCCATCAGGAAGTGGGGTACTATGGAAAGCAGGCCGGAATTCTAGGTGAAAGTTGGAGAAATAAAGCGAAAATAGCTTCTTCTTTTCAGGCAATTATGCGGATCCACAACACTCAAACTTAGTACTCAGCCTCAACATCACCCTCAGCCTCAAGGGAATCAGTGGCAACCTCCTCGTAATCACGCTCCAGCGCGGCCAAGTCCTCGCGAGCCTCGGAGAACTCGCCTTCCTCCATACCCTCGCCAACATACCAGTGAACAAACGCGCGCTTCGAGTACATCAGGTCAAACTTGGCCGAGAGTGCGGACCACGCCTCGGCAATAGCAGTGGTGTTCGAGAGCATGCACCTATCGCAGCGTTAGTATCCAATTTATCACGCCGAATATTAGCTTAGACATACACAGCACGGTCGACCTTGGCCAGATCACCATTGGGCACTAGCTGGGGGGGCTGGAAGCAGATTCCAAGCTTGAACCCAGTAGGGCACCAGTCAACGAACTGAATAGTTCGCTTAGTCTTGAGTGTAGCCACTGCGGCATGGGCGTCCCGGGGAACAACGTCACCGCGGTATAGCAAGCAAGTAGCCATATATTTGCCATTGCGGGGGTCACACTTGACCATCTGGTTGTAGGGTTCAAAGCAGGACATGGTCATCTCTTGGACCGAGTTGGCTTCGTGAGCAGCCTTGGCAGCCGAGATGACAGGCGCATAAGCAACCAGGGGGAAGTGGATGCGGGGATAAGGAACAAGGTTGGTCTGGAACTCGTTCAGATCGACGTTAAGAGAGCCGTCAAATCGAAGGGAGGCGGTAATAGAAGAAACAACTAAGCTTCGTTAGCATCGAGGCTTTGATGAATTACTCATTTGACTTGTTACCTTGGGCAATTAGGCGGTTGAGGTTCTCGTAATTGGGGCGCTCTAGACCAAGGTTTCGGCGGCAAATGTCATAAATGGCCTCGTTGTCGACCATAAATGAACAATCAGAGTGTTCTAGAGTGGTGTGAGTGGTGAGGATAGAGTTGTAGGGCTCGACAACGGAAGTAGCTGTTTGAGGAGCAGGGTAGACACAGAACTCCAGCTTGCTCTTCTTGCCGTAGTCGACGGATAATCGCTCCATCAAAAGAGCACCGAAACCAGATCCGGTACCGCCACCAAACGAGTGGAAGACCAAGAAACCTTGGAGACCAGCACAGCTGTCCGCAACACGTCGGATCTTGTCCAAAACCTGATCGATGAGCTCCTTGCCAACCGTATAATGGCCACGTGCATAGTTGTTGGAAGCATCCTCCTTGCCAGTAATCATCTGCTCAGGGTGGAACAGGCTTCTGTAGGTGCCGGTTCGAACCTCGTCGACGACGTTGGGCTCGAGATCGCAGTAAATAGTGCGAGGAACGTACTTGCCCTGGCCTACAGGGTTCGGCGAATTAGGCATATGGCTGTGCATCAGAAGTTTCGATATTTCTTACCGGTCTCGGAGAAGAATGTGCTGAAGCCATGGTCGGGATCAGCTTGTTTACGCTCTTCGGTCAGGTATCCATCAGGCTGACCATCGGACGCAGTTAGACAATTTGTTTGTGAAATAGACGGCCACACGGGAAACGTACCTGAATGCCATGCTCGAGGCAGTAGAGCTAAAGAAATATAGGCTTAGTATAAGGACTCGTAGCCCCAGATGCACGTCGGAATATGAGCCGCTGGTTAAGGAGAGTAGCATAGCGCTTCTGCTGTGTACTTACCTCCCAGCAGGAGTTGGCAATTTGGCAACCGGCCTGACCGACTACACACAACAGTTTGTTAGTACAATCATGTTCATCGTTGTGCCCTATGTAGGATGGGTATGACCTGGAGGTCAGGAGGTCGGTGATGCATGTCGAGGATCAATTATGCGGTGAAGGCGAGAAAGACGCGTGCTTGGAGGGGAACATACCGTTGATGCTGATAATCTCACGCATTGTGACAGAAGGTGAAGCAGACAAGGTAGAAGGGTACGTAGAAGAAAGAGGAATCTCGGGGGGAGGCGAGTGGAATCAAATAACAACAACCTATAGGTGGTTGAGGTCAAGAGAGAATGCAGCAAGTCTGGGATGAAGTCTAGTTGAGAAGTTCTGTTGATCGTGGAAGGGTCGTTTTGAGCCCGGTGGGGTCACTTTTTTGTTGTCCCCCCTGTTTTTGGTAAGCGCATTGGGCGGGCTTCGGGTCTGTCGATACCCCAATTCCACGGTGCCCCGTCAACATTGGCGACCAATCAATGGGATTGGCCAGAGCTCGAGCACAGACCAAAACGCCCCTGAGACCGACCCTCCCGCGCAGACGCTACAGGGGCAGCCATCCATCATCTCATTTGGCTATCAGTCACTGAGGTGCTGTGTTGGCGCGCCTTGTTCCAATCAACTGCACCCCTCTCTCTCACTCTCAGTCTTCCTGCACTCACTAAGTCGTCGATATGATAGCCTCATATATCTGGATATTATTCATACTTCCTTATGTATTGGGGAATACAGAGAAGACGATGTTCCTCGGCCCGTCCCCGATCGATCTTAAATCCTCTTATCCCGCATTAGATTACTCAAGGCTTGTTCCCCTCACCCCCGACGAGTTCGCCGTCCGGACACATCTCCAAGCTGAATTTCCCAACGGCGAGTCGAGACACGGCAAACCCTCGTGGCTTATCCTCCATAATTTGAACGAAGGTCAACGCTATGAAGTACGCATCTGCTGGGCGGCAACTGTGGGTCAAGCTTCCGCATCCAGGATCGACTAGATGACGAAATACTTATCTCTATCTTAGCAACCAACCGTGTTTAAGCTTGAAGCGTATGAGCTCGAAACTGTCTTCAGCACCCCTGAACTGACATCAGAGTTGTCCGCATATGCATCCAAACTCCAGGCTAACATAGAGCATAACGTTGCCGCATCTTTGCAGCCTCCAGGGCTAGGCACGGAAGGTTCCGTCCTGCTGCTCAGAATTGATGCGGCTGCAGACTTTTATACTACAAACCGCACATTGATGAAAAACGTCCCTCCCGTCTTCGTAGACATTATCCTGGATCCCTTCATATTAAATGTACTCCCCCGGTCGCTTTTATATACGGTATCTTATATCATTGTGGTAACCATTGTTTCCTGGTTTGCGGGCAAATGGATATCATCATGGGTTTGCCTAATAACGGCAGAGCCGACAAAACGGAAGTATCAATAATCTTCTTGATATACCATCTGACCCGATGTCAAGTACACCCAGTGGATCCCTCATAATCATGACCAGCCTACGTTAATTCATCCAACACGCTCCTCATTAGGGATTTCCACTTGTCATTTGCCCCTTGGCATATACGCCACTTCAACATGAAAGCCCCCAAGCAGGATGGGCACAATATTTTGAGAGATAGCGGCTAATGCGAGAGTGAGAGAGTGAGAGTTGCTCCTATTGGTCACACCGTACTATCGGCCAATGAGATACTTTACTCAGGCCCGATTACCAGTTCCCAGGAGGGTATCCTGGTTGGCCTCCGTGTTGGCCGTGTTGCGGAGCAGGCCCATGGCTGCCGTAGGAAGCTTGACCGGGATACTGGTGCGGTGCGGCCGTTGATGGAGGGGGTGGGTACTGTTGGCTATAGGTAGAAGGAGGGGCGTATTGTTGTTGGTGGCCTCCATACGGCGGCTGTGCTGGAGGAGATGTGTATTGATTTTGCGGAGGAGCTGCTTCAGTTAGAAAACCTGGAATGTTGGTAGTGCCCTGTTTAAAGCTAGGTTACTCACGATATTCGTGTGAAGCAGGGCTATGTCCGTAGTTAGAGGAAGGCCCACCACTTCCGTAAGGGGGATTCGGTACACCTTGAGCGTACGATGTGGCACCATGTTGCCCCGGCGGAGGTGGATACGATGGTGTACTATGCTGGCTTGGGGGAGCGTTGTATGAAGGTGTGGTGTGTTGGTGAGAGGATGGAGAACTATATGAATGAGCAGAACCATTTGGCGGTTGGTAGGACGTCGAAGGAGCCTGGCCGCTATAGCTTCCTGATTGGCCAGAATTCGAGTAGCCGTAATTTTGCCCCTTAACTTTATGTAAACAGCTTGTATCGTCAATCCTCGTAGGGAAACTTACCGATTGCTTCCCATGATGCCCTCCAAACACGCCTGCTACTCCTCCCATTACTTGTCCAGCTAGCCCACCAGACGAATGAGACTGTCCATGGGGCTGTCCGCCATGGTAGTTTTGGGGTTGTTCGGGTTTATGCCCCGCCGAGAATAAGTTTGAGGCCAATTGGCCTACTAGGCCTCCGGAACCGCCGCCCCCGGAATGACTTCCGGAAGAACTACCATGGCTGCCACCATGACTATTGCCAAGACTACCAATCAGTTGGCCAGCCAGATTTCCCAGTCCCCCAGAACCATGCCCGCTACCGCCATGCGGCTTCCCACTACCACCCGAGAACTGGCTCAATAGCGCGTTTGTGGCGATGTTCTGTCACGATGAGACGGTCAGTGTTGCTTCGCTACAGACGCTCGATATTCTGACGAAGAGCGTTTGAACCAACATACGCCAAAACCTCTGTCGCTGGTTGGTCCATCGAGGCCCCTCGAACTTTCCGGGGGTAAGATGGGCTCCATGCGACCATCTGGGTGCTTGAGAGTTTGTGTGCCGTCTGGGTGTGTTATCACTTCTCGTGGGCCCGGGACACCATAGGGATGCTCGTTTGACTGTGCTGGAGTGCCCCCTGGAGCCGCATCGGTGGGAATCTCCCACTGCGAGACGCCAGTCGAAAGCTGCACATAATAGTATTTCTTACTTGATCCATCCCACTGCGCAATCCATCCTGGAGGGAGATGTGGTGGCTCGAACGTGGGACCCTCGTTGGGAGAGGCGGGGCCAGCCATCACAACTGAGGGGTCTCGAAGCGATCCTCAAGTGCTGTGATATTGGCGGAAGACGGGGTGCAAAGATCGAAGCAGGAAAAGGCGTGGACGAGCGTGTTTATGAAAAGAGATCTACATGATAAAGAAGTATTCTTAGCAGAAGTGGGCTTCTACGTAGTTAAAAACATGATATGCCGAGTGGCTGATGTGGCATACGTACCTCCTTCAATTCTGGAGCTGAGCTTGAAAGAGAGGACTGATAACTTGGAATGGAATCTTGGAGGGGTCAAAGAAGACAAGAGGGCTATTGATAGATATTGATCGACTTCCTAGGTATCTATTTGGTAGTGTACCCAGCCGCAACTGCTGGCAGGTGGGGATGGCACAGCCTCCTACCACCTGCTAACAGGCTGAGGGGTGGTCAGAATACGTTAAGTATGGGTAGAGAGATACCAGGTATCTACCTCTTACCTAAGGTGCTTTCTGCCCCTCAGTTTCTGTTGCTGGTCCTAGCTCACCTCCGACTTCTCATTTACTTACAGTACACTCTGGAAAAATCTCTATTCACTTAGGTACCTAACGTATCCTCATTCCCTACAGTCAACTCGTAGATATCCATAACAAACAAGAAGCCTATCATTGGAATCTACTCTGCGTCCGAGCTATGGGCTTGTGCGGTTTTCTAAGTGGTGTACCTATCTACAGTATTATATATACAGCGAACCGAAACCCAAGTTTCACTTGTACTAGACCATAAAGAGGACGTAGGTAAATAATATTACCTACCTAGGGAATGGCGACACGTACTTGCCACTTCTTGGGTATATACAATAACAGGTATCTTTAGTAGCCTAATAAGAGCCTCATGACTTGGAGGGCTCCTATGATTTTATTGTTCGACTTCTCTACGACCTGGTGAGTTGTCTGCGGATTATTTTACTGATACCAAATAAGCAAGCAACTCGACCCAAGAAGGTAGTTTCCGATGACGTAGGGGCGGGTAGGTGTCGTCGTAATTTGTACACTTGTTGGGTCCGGCACCAATAGTACTTTAAAAAGCCGGAGGAATTGAGCTTAGATTCCGTTAGGAGAACTAGAAGTTACGTGTTTGTCAGCAAAATCGTCTGACAATAAGGAAGGTTTGTTGCCTAAACCAGTTGTAGCAAACGGGGAATCTTCAAATAACCTACTATTCTAGCTGGCTTCGTCTTAAAGGTCACATATGCATATACCTATCTCTGCCTAAACTAGATGTCGCATGTAGCTGTATAAAAAAGGGAGTTGTGCAGGTGCTGTCGTTAAAAGAGGAATGAGTACTTGGTACTATCTACGGATTCAAGACGTAGGTCCATGGAGCATGCGGCTACGGAAGGGAACAGAATCGACCCAATGACGGCTGTACATGGATGTACCTCTGGGGATTAGGGTACCTTCATGTATCGAGCTTGCCTCCGATAGGTTAACCTACCGGTAGGTATACGGAAATGTGCAGAAGAAGATACGGTATTGCAACAAAAGCATAGCATCGACCGAATACCATAGCGTCTATCTACATGTATGTGTAGAGAAGCCCTCTGCGTCATCAATCACTTACCAATGTAGAAATTTAGAGATATACACATGTCGGTAGTGGCGTTCTCGTGTGACAATTACAGAAGTACTTCTCACTTAAATGGGCACTTAAGGTACTGTGTGGCATACCCACTTTCAATGCTGTGGCAGGGGTCAAAGCTTCCCCCACCTTGCGTTTAGGTAAAGGCCTGTTGCTAGTACATTACCTAGGTACCTAAGGCTACATACCCGCACCGACTATAGTACTGTCCAGGTGCTCTGTAGTGGGTACAGCACTGTACTAGAACATTTTTTTGGGGGAGCTAAGGTACTTTTCGGGGACGTGTCTTAGGTCGGTATTCGGTCCTGCACAACACAACTTCAACCATTACGCAAAAGACCATCAGTTGCGACCAGCTCTCAACTTTCTCTCTCACAAACCATTTTCCTTCTCTTCACTTCATCCACCTGTACCCTATCACCGATCACGCTATCTCTGGGGCATACGGGCTGGCTAAACCCATCTCGAAAGCCTTATTTTCCGACGGATTTCTGCGAACCTGGCACTGACGGTACAGCGGTCTGCACCCGCCTAGCCCATCAGCCCTCCCAGCAAGCCGTATCTCAAGGAACCGACTACGCACCTCAATTTTACACCCTTTACCCCTCCTCGTTTTCGTCATCCGTCCTCATTAGGAATCACCATACACGCCCACGCTACATTCACGTGTGTGTTCTTGTTCTTGACCCAACCGGCAAATTGTGAGCGCCACTAGCAGCGAGCTTAAGTGATCCTCCCTCCAACACCCCACAATACGACGGCCATAAGGCTGAACTTTGGCGACGAGACCCGACTATTCGGCGACAACTCTTGGGCAGCTTCTAACACCCTCTTCTGTGCATCGAGATAGAGAATAACCGTATAGCCAGGGGGAGCGCTCCAAATCACGTTGGACGCTCCAAGGGCGCCAAATCAAGCTGTTGTTCTCGGGTGTCTAATTAGTGGTAGTGGAGGGGGCGAGCTTGATACTTTCTTAGCGGCTTAGCCGCCTTCACCTTCACAATGGGAAAGATAACGAAGGTGATCCAAGCCAAGCATAAGGAGACCTTGGTAAGTCACTCTACGATATTTCTCTAGTCTCGTGCCTGCTAACATGCGTCTTCTTAGACTCCTTGGTTACAAGAATTCGTTGATTCGGCGACGTCCAAGCCGGTACATCTCTTGCCCCAGGTCCTCGCGACATTCCCTTCACGATGGCCTTTCCCGCGTGGCGATTTGTATCACTGGATACCTCTTCTGAACCGATTTGATGATCTGTTAGAATCATTCAATGCGACCTACAAACTGAACGAGGGGCCCCAGAGTCGTGATTTTGGCTTCGACGTACTTGTGAAAAATGGCCTTAAGCTTGGGGAAGTTGAGCCAGGCCAAAGTCTCACAGAACTCGGCTATGGGCAAGATGGGGATGTGTATCTCATTGAATCCATTCTCAAGTTTACCCAAATGCTTCTAGATCACTGTGGTAACCGCAGCATATACGCCAGCAGCGCCCACCTGAATGATCTCCTAAACAGCACAGACTACAGGATTTTATGTGCTACGCTTCAGGTTGGCGTCGAGCTCGCCCAACGTTACCAGGCTTCGGTTAAACGTATTCATGGAATGGCTACTCGGCAGGTACACTCCACCCTATTGTCAAACCACTACAACATAGATCTCGATCGTGTGCAGCAATTAGCTCAGCCGTTTATAAAAACGCCGATTGTTAGGCCCTCTGAATCTGCCGCCTTGTCTACTCCCAGCAAGAACAAAGAGAAATCATTGGGAAGTTCGAAGAATGTTGCTACGATGTTTGCGAACGATTTATGCGCCATCGCAAAACCGGAACTTAGCGAGACACATGAAGCCCAAACACGGTGGGGTGGATGGGCCGATGTGAAATTGACATACTACCCGTCATCTAGTACAGCTTCTCACGAGAATCCGCAACCACTCATGCCAGATCGTGGTATCCCTAACGCCCCGTCAACTCCTACACCCCTGCGACGTAGTAACTCTACAAATGCCTCACATGTCAGCCCTCGTACAAATCGTCAAGGCCAAGGACTATCGGATGAATCCCAAGGCTCGTCGTCCAGGTCTCCTGTTCAAGGTCGTGACGAAAGCATATCTCCTGGTCAAAAAACCCTCGAAGTGCCTCAATCTCTAGTGATGAACTCCCCGTCATATCATATACTGGGAAAACTGCCGAAAGACTTACCCAAGGAGACTAGATACGAGTTTCTGAATCGCCTACGAGTAGCGAAAGCGTTGATGGGGTCTACAGAGTCTCGCCAGCAAGCTCTCAAAGCACGGTTACTAGCCATTCAAAACTTGGCTTACATCCACGCCGAACCTGCCTTCGTTGAAAAGGTCCTCAGGCAGGACAGTGACGAGCCTCGTCGGTTCCAGCTGGTCTATCAACTTGCTGAACTTATCCACCCTGGCGCAGATGGCACAACACAGGTGCCTTTAGATCTTCAATCTATCGCGCTCTCTCTTCTCGAGGCAATTTCCATATTCCATTCTAAACTCCCCGACGTCTTCTCTGCGTTAAATGCTACAGTTAATCACGGTGTGCTTCTTTATGTCATCAGGAAGGCTGTTGCTGAGATGAAAGATGATGACGCGGGCGATAAGTGGACTCTAAAGGACCAATGGCGGGACAATCTTTTCTCCCTCACGCTCCACATCACCATGGCAATGGCGAATACTTCCACGCGCAATATCCCAGAGATTATTTCAGCTGGCTTGTTGGATATCCTGGTCGAAATCCTGAACCTTAGATCGAGTATCGCCGAGCGAACGCACGGTACACTAGTTGGGTTTTTGGATAGTCTCATCTATAACGTACAAACTACGTTTCAACCTCTAGCGGCCGCTGATGGGCTCGAAGCGATTACGAACTTAATTACTCATGAGGTAAACCTCGCCAAGCAGCTAGCCGCTGATGGGCGAGGGACACCCCCTAGCCACCGGTCACAGGTTGTAGACTACGAGATCCCCTTCTATCAGCAACAAAATCTCAAGTTTCTGTTGAAGTTTATACATCATCTGATGACAAACTCTTTTATTTTTGGTGGGAATAGTGATCGACTACTTCGGAACCTTGTGGATAAGTCTGATCTTCTCCGTAGCATCCGCGAGATCATTGAGAACGCGGCACAGTTCGGAGCGCTAGTCTGGACAAACGCCATTACTATCCTAAGTGATTTCCTCAATAATGACCCGACGAGTTTTTCGGCGGTCCTTGAAGCTGGACTTATTCATAGTTACCTCACTGCCTTAACTGGCCGCCCTGTCACTACTGCACAACGTGATGAATCAGGGGCTCCGACTCCCGAGCACACGGACGAAGATGCCCGTGAGTCCTCAGTGAACTCCCTCGTTTCGGATGCTCTTGAGCCTGATACTCGGCCACACCCTCCCCCTCGGGATGCCCTTGAACGAGCCCAGGATTACCCACTCGCTCGCGGGATTCTTGCATCTTCGGATCCTATGACAACGGTGCCTGTTGTTCTGAACGCCATTTGCCTAAATAATCTCGGAATGAAAATGGTTGTCTCCTCGCAAGCATTCGACAGCTTCTTCGAGATCTTTGAGAGCCCTGAGCACGTGCGGCTAATAGCTACGGATGACACCCTCTCGAATGCTATTGGGGGTAGCTTCGATGAACTCGCGCGTCATCACCCGTCTCTCAGGCCCGCCATTGCCAATGCAGTGTTGGACATGATAGCTCGAGTCACACATCTAGCCCAGGCCAAAGCTCAAGATTGCAATTGGGGAGCTAAGCTTGTTGTGAGGGATTCCGGGCAACGGGAATTAGTTGCTGACGAATCACTTGCGGGTTTTAGCCCAACCTCGTCAGAGAAAGAGACGGCTGGTAAAGTTGCTGACGCGGACGTCCACATGATGGATATTGATGTTGAAGGTATAGAGGACTCAGACAAGCTATCCGGGCCTCCATCCGCCCATACATCTATTTGTCTATACATCGATGCCGTTGCTGGGTTCCTGTCGCATTATATCGCCAATCAGAACTTGAAGGCGAGTTTGATCACAAATGGCGGAATTGAATTGCTTCTAGATCTTTACACGTCTCCAAGCCTACCTCATATCTCTCGGGGGTCTTTTGCAGCCAGACGTCTCCAAAGCGTTTTATCATCTCTGATCGAAGCCTCTCCGATTGTTGGCCTACCTTCATTGCTCAAGCGCACGCAGGCCGCAATCAATGTGCTTGATATCGTTATCCAATCCGAAAACTCAGCCTCTTATTTTAAACCTTTCATTACAGACGACGCAAATTTGAATGAACAAACCACCCATGATCTGGTAAAGCATCTAGCAACTGGTACTGATGTTGTCAAGGCATTACTAAACGCCCAATCCTTGATGAGAGTTCTTTACGACTCTTTCCCATTCTCGTCAAGAACTCAGACAGTCACGCTTCATGCTATCAACGTTTTCGACTATCACACTCGGTTGATTAGATCGTTAGGACCTCTTATCCGCGCCATCATCCTCGAGGAGATAGCTATGTCAACTATTGTTCCGCAACAATGGTACGGGAAGGGAAATGAGGCCCAGGATAAGCAAAGTGGCCCAGCTGGCACTTCGCCTAAGGGTGAGGTTGGGTCCGGTCCCGAGTCCGAAGACACTACTTTCTCCGACGCCTACTCATCTGCTGCTATCTGGCAATGGGCTACGGGGAAGAAGACAGGCCCGAGCCGGGAGCCCACCAAAATCCCACAATCAAGCCCACAATACCGGAATTTCCAAACTATCAAGACTCTATTTGAATCCCTACTGCCTACCACTCTCCCCCTTCTACAGACCTATGGGAAATCACTACTTTTAAGACGTGAACGTGATTTATACATTAGATCCCATCATGTACAGCTCGCGGAGGATATCAGTCTGGCTCTTCTTCAGCAATTGCGGGTCCCTGATCATGAAGGTACAGCTCGGGATTTTCAGTACTGGTACATCATGCTTCATGCCTCTCATGAACTGTTGGTAAATCCTGTTGCAGACGGTAAATGATATGATTCGTACTCTCGTTGGATTTGAACCCGCTGACTTCCCTAGGCCGTGGAGATCGAGCAATGCATGCTCAGAACATAATACCAGTGTTGCTAGCCTTCAAGAAACATGGTGGTTTAAGAATGCTTAACTCGATGCTCGTTAAATTCAATGAGGAAATCTGCAAGGAACACGACAGCGGCGACGAAATCGCTAGATCAAGACTTGCCTCTCTCGGCCTGAAGAAGATATTAGACATTTACGCTATGTTTGTTAATGGGAAGCTCATCAGTGACGCAGTGGGGAATGTAAATGTTCTACCACAGAGAGCTACCAGTAATGACCGCAGAGGTGAGAGCTTGGTAGCACCGAATCTCGTCGTCGAATTGAGGGCAACAATATTACCCGTTATCAAGGAACTATGGGATTCGCCTCTTATCGAGAAAGGCTCGGCGATCACGGTCGCGAAGATTATCGAAATCCTGAAATCCATATCTTCAGCTGACTCCGAGACCAACGCGTACAGACGCTCAGATAGGGTTTGTTGATAACATTTTTCCTCAGTCCCAGTACTGGGATATAGAAGGCTAACTTTTTTTTAGAACTTGCCGCCTACGTACCTTGAGCCCAACGATGTCAGATTCCCCTGGCCGGCTCATATGCAAGAAGTAAAGCAGCTTACCGAAAGCTCTTATTCTGAAAATCTCGCGCAGGAAGCGACATACCGTAGCTTGAGTCATCACCAGACGGCTTTGGATTATTGTGCCGCGCACCAGAAAGGCATTGCAGGCACAGGCAACCCTATCCCCGAAAACGATCTACCGACTACCGTGGAAAGCGGATCTCCAGCTGAACGTAATGCTCCGGTTGATGACGAAGCGATGGTCCTGGATTTACCTTCGGACCTTCCATCAGGTATTCTCGACGAGGAACTTATGGGCGAATTTCGAGAAGCTGCTGCACTGTCAAGTGGTACCGATCAGGACATTCCAATCCCCTCGATAATACACCAAGAATCTAACAGCCACGCATCAGTACCGACAACCCCAGCACAAGGATCTGCAGCCAGAGCTAAGGCAGAGCCAGATACCGACGCACGTCCATCTCACGTGGCGAAAGAAGATCTAGACGAAGAACGAGCTAAGCTTCGCTCCAGCTTGATTGACAGATGTTTGGATGTCATAAGGGCCCACCCAGACACTACATATGAAGTATCCGAATTAATTTCATCCTTCGTCCTACGGTCCCCAGGAGACGATTTGTCTATAAGACAAGAAATTGGTGACACACTAGTCAATGCGCTAATGTCCTTTGCTGTGGACGACGACCTGAAAGCCAAGGGGCGAAGTATTGCCGCCTATGCTCATCTTTTATCCCTGCTCCTCCAGGACAAGCCTTTCCTCAAAGCTACCGTAAGTATCTTGAAGGAAAACGTGAGCGAATTCTTGCGGTTTCTTCAGGTTCCTGGTTCCTCTTCTACTGATGAGCTGCCGCCTTGGATTCCCTATGTGCTTCTTGTCTTTGAGATCCTCCTCAGCGACGACGAACAGCTTGGGGACATTAGCTGGAAGCTCCCTGAATCAGAGAACGAGCCTACGCAGCCTCTAGAGTGGCCCCCCAAAGATCTCAATGTCAAGAGCGACGACCGACAGATTCTCCTAAGTTCAATCCTCGAGATTCTCCCACGAATTGGCAAAGAAGAATCACTCGCAGTTTCGGTCTTGCGAATTTTAGTAATCCTGACAAGAGACCGCGATGTCGCTCGGCAGGTTGGTGATAAGAAAAATCTACAGCGCCTATTTGTCACCGCAAAACAACTTTCTGGAGTCGGGGCCCTGCGCCTTAGTGAGACGCGAATATCTTCTTATATCCTAACAATCCTCCGTCATGTAATTGAGGATGAAGAAGTTATCAAGCAAATCATGCGAAGCGAGATACGTACATATCTAGAGGGAGGGCGCAATAATAGGCCCTTGGATCCAACAGGGTTTTTAAAGCACTTCTCATGCCTTGCCCTTCGCGACCCCAAATCGTTCGCCCAGGTTTGCAACGAGATTTTGAAACTAAACCGATGGGCTCGTGATGGTAATGCCACACGGCAAATGGTTATTCTCAAGGAGCCACCAGGAGAATCGACGAAGGATGAAGTTGCCCCAACTGTTCGAGCCACTGAAGATCTATCGATTGAAGACATCAAGCCGTCCACGGAAGGGGAAGACAAGCAAATGGATGATGTGTCCAAAATTGTCACACAAGATCTTAAGCGCCCAGTGGTTGAAACTCCAGATGGCGTAATACATTTTCTTCTGTGTGAGTTGCTAAACTACAAAGAGGTAGACGACAAAGATGCGTCCCAGCTTGGCAAGGATGGTGCACAGCCGCTTGAGCAGACCTCTTCTGATGCGTCTAACGAAAATGATACCCGCGCGGCCGACGGCAAAGAGAAGAAAGGGAAATCCTCGTTCAAGACGGATGAGCATCCAATTTTCATCTATCGCTGCTTCCTTCTTCACTGCCTTACAGAACTACTGCAAAGCTATAATCGGACTAAAGTGGAATTTATTAACTTCAAGAGAAACGCACCATTGTTCGCCAACACGCCGGTTAAACCTCGGTCCAGTGTGCTTAACTACCTCCTTAGCGATCTCCTCTATCCCAGTAACATAGATGGCCCTTTGGATACCATCGTTTATAAGAAGAAGTACGCCACCGCAATTCAGACGCAGAATTTATTGGTGGCTCTTGTCAGCAGGACCGGTGAAAAACCTGTGGACCGAGGCCGAGACAAGTACGACTACGAAGACGAACCCGATCTGCTGTTCGTCCGGAAGTTTGTCCTGGATACCATCTTGAAGTCTTACAAAGATGCGACGACATCTAACGACCCTTTCGACTCTCGCTATGCTAGGATGCTTGGTCTGGCAGAGGTTATGCATCTTATGATGGGTGATAAAGACAAAGACCCCGCCACTTCGTCGCGAAATAATCCTGACCCTCTTGAACGATCACAATCACAGCTCCGGCGACTGATGTACGAAAAGGGGTATCTGGCCGCCTTAACTGCCTCCATCGCGGACATCGATCTCGCTTTCCCGCCCGTGAAGAGAACTATTAAATATATTCTCCGCGTATTCCGAGTACTAACTAGCACTGCGATAAACCTGAGTCATTCTAATATCATATCTTCCATCCCAACTCATGAAAATGTCGAGGATGAACTTATTTCCACAAGTTCTCTCTCAGATATCGAAGACGATAGGGAAGAAACCCCAGATCTCTACCGCAATTCGGCTCTTGGCATGCATGAACCTAACAGAGACATGGATGACGACTATTCAGAAGACTCTGAAGATGGTAAGGTATCCAGTCATCTAACCGCGAGAACCATGCGCTGACAGTTATAGATGAGGACGAGGAGATGTACGACGACGAGTACGATGACGATATGGCATACGAGTCCGAAGATCGCGAAGAAGACGTTAGCGATAGAGAAGAAGAAGATCTTGGAGACATGGGGCCGATTGAAGGGCTATCTGGCGAGCCCGGCGTCATTGAAGTGACAATGGAGGATGACGATGATGTCGATGAAATGGATGAGGACGATGATGAGGATGAAAGTGACGAAGAAGAAGATTCTGACGAGTTAGATGATACTGAGGATCGCATCGAAATTGTTGACGACGAGGGCAACCCACTCGAAGACGACGGAGCTTCTGACTGGGAAAGCGAGCCAGATGACGCAGCGGATGAAGAACCGGAAATCGATTATGAGGCGGAGGCTCAAGACCCCCCAGAGGTTGTCTTCCACGATTTAAATGACCCCGACGAACTCAATCGATTTGGGAACATTATGCGTGCTATCGGCGACGGAGACTTCGAACCGATTGTTGAGGATTTGAATCAGCTCAATGATCGCTTTTTAGAAGAAGAAGAGGATGATGGTGAGCTTTTTTTTTTTTCTCCCCATATTCTCAGGGGTCAAGCTAATAGATAATGTAGAAGAAGACGAGGATGAGGATGATATGGATGACGAATATGCATATGAAGAGGAGTATCCAAGTAAGTTATACTCGAAGATTGCCGTTCGGTATACCTCGCTTACATTACTTAGATGACCCCCCACCTCGAGATATTGTGGCTCCAAGTTTGGGGTGGGACACGCTCATAGTAGATCATGGAGGCATGTTTGGAGGACGCCGCCGACACGCACCAATTGATCGCCAACCCGTGTCCCTTCCCTTTATGATGGGGCAACGTGATCTGAATAACTTCAGCGGTAAGTCTGAAGTCGTTTTTAGTTATATTCTTAGAGTCTATGGGATATAGCCCTATTACCCCATCGCCACATATCTACCATCGCTTCAAGGAGGTCTGGAGGGTTAACATGCATATAGATTCACGAATACGTGGCGGTCATCCCCGTGATGCGCGGATGCCTGGTAATGAAGATGGCGTCAACCCTCTACTACGCAGAACCAACGAAAATAGTCGGGATGGGTCACCCCGCCCTGTAAACTATGCAGGTGGTAGTCTCGTCAGGTTGGGCCTACCGGGTAGCTTTTTCACTGGCGCCGGCCATGAAAATCCAGTGTCATTTATCAATGACCTGGTCGCGTCACTTCCCGTCCACCTTGGTCGCCACGGCCATGCTCTTCACTTCTCAATCGGAGGTGGGCCTAGAGGGCATATCAGCGATTTGCCTTTTCCGTTCAGTATTCCCTCACGGGAAACAAGATCTGACAGTCGTCGTGATGCTTATCAGGAGCCCGTTCAGTCCACCTCATTCAGCCCAGAGCCAACAATCATCCGCTGGACCGAAGAAATGAAGATGATATTTGGCGCATCCCACCAAGACAAGGCAAGCAAATTACTTCCTGCGGTTCTATTCTATCTCGTCCCCCCCGCCATTATTGCAGAGCAAAAATTACAGCAACAGCAAGAGGATGAACGTCGGAAAAAGCGTGAAATAGAGCAAAAGGCCAAGGAACTCAAAGAAGCCAAGGAAGCTGAAGAAAAAGCCGCTCGTGAACAAAAGGAAGCGGAGGAACGCGAGCGCGCTGCAGAAGCTGCTGCTGCTGCTGCCGCCGCCGCCGCCGCGGAAGCCCAGGCGAGCTCCCGTGACGAGGATGCCCCCAGCAATAGCCTTGAATCAGACGCCATGGAAGGCATCGAATCATCGGCCGATAACGCTGCTGCTATACGGGAGAATACAGCTTCGGTCAACCAACCACGTTCATTTACCACAATCAGAGGAGAGCAGGTCGATATTACAGAGCTCGGTATTGATCCCGATTATTTGGAAGCCCTTCCGGAAGAGTTCCGAGAAGAAGTCATAGCTCAAACAGTTAGCTCCCGGAGAGCCGAAGCCCGCGATGCCCCAAGAGGCGCTGGCGAGCAGACGGAAATATTTCAGGAGTTCTTGGACGCTCTTCCGGAAGACATTCGTGAGGAAATCGTTAGGCAAGAAGATGCGGACCGACGCCGACGAGACCGAGAAGAAGCCCGGCGCCAGGCCTCCGCGGCTGGCCAAGCACCCGAAGCACAGGATATGGACCCCGCGAGTATTCTTCTAACATTTCCTCCCGCTCTTCGAGACCAAGTATTTATGGAGCAAGGCCCCGAAATAATAGATTCTCTGCCTCCTGACCTAGCGGCTCAAGCACGACGCGTCCTTCGCACGGCACATCCTATCGTATCCGAAGATAGAATGCCTTCCGGAGTCTCCCGTGGGCGAGATGTTATCCAGGCAAGTGGAGCAGTAGACGAAGACAACAAACCCCAACGAAGGGCCGTCGTTCAGATGCTCGATAAAGCAGGAGTCGCTACTTTACTTCGCCTTATGTTCATCAACATGAAAGGAGGCTCTATCGAGAATTCACTCAAGAATGTATTCAAAGATGTTTGCGAAAACCGTCTAAATCGTCTTGAAGTTATCAGCACCCTACTCCAGATTTTGCAGGATGGTTCTACCGACGTAGATGCTGTGGAGCGAAGTTTCACCCATCTTTCCATCAAAGCCAAGCAGCCTAAGGACAAAGAAACGAAAACTCAGACTCCTCAAGGCTTAAAGCGCGCGTCCACCAACATCAATAGCCACCACTCACTGCAAACGACTTCGGAAACTTCGCCTCTTCTTATAGTCCAGCAATGCCTAGATTTGCTGTGCTATCTCGCAGACCAAAACGTTCATGTGCCATCGCTTTTCTTAACCGAGCACGACGTAGTTATAAACAACCTCAAGCGTAGCTTGAGCCGAAAAGGGAAAGGCAAAGATAACAAATCCCAGAAGTATGCTATTAACTCACTGTTGTCTCTACTTGATCGCGATCTTGTCATGGAAAGCTCGGCAATAATGGATAGCCTCTCCCAGCTTTTGAGCCGCGTGACATTTCCGCTTTTGACTCTTGATCGAAAGCAAAAGGAAGCAGCAGAAGCAATCAGACTATTAGAGGCCGAAGTTCCAAAGGCTGAAGAGGAGTCGACAGCGGCATCCAATACCACCCAGCGGACCGTGTCAGAGAATGATAATCCAACAGCCGCATCAGGCGTACAACCCTCAGACCAAGTGCCTAGTACAACGGAAAACGCCGAGTCCTCGACACTCCCCAGTCCATCTGACGTTGATCCAAAGGTGCCTACGGCGCTAGAAAAGAAACAAGCCGCTTTGAAGAAGATCAAGCAGCTGCATCCGCCTGTCATCCCCGACGCGAATCTGATGCTCATTATCAAAATATTTGTTGCTCGAGAATGCAGTTCAAAAACGTTCAAGGAGACCCTATCCACAATCAAGAACCTCTCGGTGATCCCTGGGGCCTTGCTAGTTTTCGGTCACGAGCTCGCTCGCCAAGCTCAGGTGCTAAGCGACAAGATTGTGGTCCACCTCGATGAATTATTACCACACATCCAAAGTGCTGATACTGGCACAGAAATCCAAGGTGTTGCGCTTTCGAAATTCTCTCCAGGAGCTTCCGACCAGAACAAGTTGCTGCGTGTGCTCACGGCTCTCGATCACCTCTTTGCGCAGAAGAAGCCGGACGCCGCTGGGGGTCCAAGTGTGGAAGAAACGAAGAAACAAGATCTACTAAGCACGCTTTACCGCAACCCAACCTTCAACGCCCTGTGGGAAAAGCTTAGTGCATGTTTAAGCGCCATCCGCCAAAGGGAGAGCCTATTGAACGTTGCTACCATTCTCTTACCTCTAATTGAAGCCCTAATGGTGGTATGTAAGGATAGTGCTCAGGTCGAGACCAACGCCTCCACGAGCCAGGCATCCAAGGACATGGTGCTCTCAAGCCCACAGCCTGAATCTCGTATGGCAGGACTATTCTTCACATTTACAGAGGCTCATAGGCGAATTCTCAATGAGCTCGTGCGCAATAACCCTTCGCTCATGAAAGGCACTTTCTCGCACTTAGTTAAGAACCCCAAGGTTCTCGAGTTCGACAATAAGCGAAATTGGTTCAACCGCAGTGTGCATAACAAGCAGCAAGCCAACCATAGGCCATTCCCTACTCTCCAGCTTCAAGTCCGCCGCGAACACGTCTTCCACGACTCTTTCAAGTCTCTTTATTTCAAGACTGGTGACGAAATGAAATTTAGCAAACTCAATATTCGATTCCATGGGGAAGAAGGCGTTGACGCCGGTGGTGTCACAAGGGAATGGTTCCAAGTGCTCACTAGGCAAATGTTCGATGCCAATTACGCCTTATTCGTACCCGTGTCTAGCGACAGGACTACTTTCCACCCGAACAAGTTAAGCGGTATCAACGATGAGCATCTTCTATTCTTCAAGTTCATTGGCCGCATCATCGGTAAAGCTCTGTATGAAGGACGACTACTGGATTGCTACTTCAGCCGTGCAGTCTACAAGCGAATCCTAGGAAAACCTGTCTCAGTGAAAGATATGGAATCATTCGATCCAGAGTACTACAAATCTCTTTCCTGGATGCTGAGCAACGATATCACTGATATTATCACTGAAACGTTTTCAGTAGAGGATGATGAATTTGGCGTCACCAAGGTCTCGGATCTATGTGAAAATGGCCGTAATATAGCGGTAACAGAAGAGAACAAGCATGACTACGTTCGTTTGGTGGTCGAGCACAAACTCTTATCTTCCGTGAAGGATCAGATGGAGCACTTCCTAAAAGGTAACATGACGACGCTATTCAACTTGCCACAAAGACTAGCCGCTAACACATTCGCAGGCTTCCATGATATCATTCCTGCCGAACTAATATCCATCTTCAATGAGCAGGAGTTGGAGTTGCTGATATCCGGGTTGCCAGACGTTGATATCGACGACTGGAAGAGCAATACCGAGTACCAGAATTATACGCCGTCATCCCCACAGATTCAATGGTTTTGGCGGGCATTGCGATCATTCGATAAGGAAGAAGTCGCCAAGCTTCTGCAATTCGTAACTGGGACCAGCAAAGTACCTCTGAACGGTTTCAAAGAGCTAGAGGGTATGAACGGAATTGCTCGATTCAACATACACCGCGACTATGGTAACAAGGATCGCCTTCCAAGCTCCCATACCTGCTTCAACCGTAAGTTCTGATATCCTTCATCTACATTTACGGAGATAACTAACAAGCGCAGAACTCGATCTCCCTGAATACGAGAGTTACGAGACGCTACGCCGCCAGCTTCTCAAAGCTATCACCACTGGCAGTGACTATTTCGGATTTGCCTAAGGGATAAGACAAGATTTGATCTAATCATTGAGGCTTACGGGCGAAGGAGGGTTTGTCGTTTGGGCTCGACCGTGTGTATCGTTTGTACAGAATGGTTGACAACTCGGGCGAATTAGGCAGAGCATTCGCGAGATACCCATATCGTGTCTGATTCTTATCTATTATCTGGTGGTTCGCGTTAGCCCGCATTGGGCCGACCTTTTTGGCGGAGTGCAGACCGTCAACAGGCTGAGTTCATGGACGAGCAATACCGGACTGCTTGATATTCGGAGACTACATAGCTACGGCTGAATAGATATGAAATTCTTACGTAATATGACTGACTTCTACTAGGTGATAACGTAGAAAGTACGAGCCAATATCTGAAAGAGAAGGGGCAAAAGTGCACCTAAATTCGTGTCCTAGTAGCCCTGGAGCCCGTAGCTCTCCGCCCAGGCCGCCATTTCATAGGATTCAGTTGTTGAATTATGTTCGTATGGTGGTACTAGCTACTCAGACGTACTCCACGATAGGCTGACCATCGTTTATGTCACAAAATCACAAGGGAGCAAAGTCATTATTTTGTTTTTATCAACTATACTTATGTACAATCCTTCGCGTGATGCGAGGCAATTGGAACTCGCCTTAATACGAAAAGATGTAGGGTCTGCGTGCGTGAGGTCGAGTTAGATGTATTGTGTTAGCGATGGCAGTATGCCTGTGTAGGCTGTCCCAGATGGAGGCTCCATGCCGTAGATGTAGTTTCCCCACCACTAGGGATAACAGTTAGCTGCTGAATTGCCCGTCGCAGGAAAAGATGAAAGGAAAGGCATGATGAAATAATGAAAAAAAGGAAGCGCTTACGGGCCCGGCTCCCCACCAGAGCCAACCAGTCCAGACGTCCGAGTTGTCGGCCATGTATCCGAGCATGCCCTGGAGCGCGGAGATGCATTGCGCGTTGGAACCGCCGGCCGTCTCGCCCAGGATGCCCTTCTTGCCGTTCGCCTTCAGCCAGGCGGTGGCGTCCTGGAGGCGCTCCTTGCCGATCGTGGACGACACGCAGGCTGTTGAGGTGCCGGATCCGTCGGTGTCGAGGTACTGGTGCATCTCGTAGACGATCTTGTCGGAGGGGTCGGTGAGCTTGCCCATACCGTCTGCGGTGCCGCTCGATGTCTAGAATGCAATTGGTCAGTCAGTGGTATGGCTCAAGAATCGTATATTCTATGCCCCCGTTGAGCTAAGGAAATCCCCAGGTCACTACTTACCCAGTGCCACGCACCAGTCCACGAATTCCCCTCAACGAAGATGTACTGCGAGGTAGCGCCAGCAGCACGAATGGCGTCGATTGCCTTTTGGTTCAGGTTCGCGACCAGGGCGTTGTCCTCATCGTGGAACTCGTTGTTAGTGTCGAAAATGACCTTGTCGTTCGTCGCGTACCGCTTCGCCATCACCCCCCACCACGCTCCGAATCCTTCCACATCCGTGATGATGTTGCTGTAGTATCGGCCGAAGTTGTGCGGGTCAATGATTGCGTACGCGCCCCTATACAACCAAGTCAGCATAACTTTTTCGTGCGTCCCGCTGTTAGAGTGGTGAGGTGGTCCGATATAAGAAAGACTGACTTTCCGGTGATGAACTTGACAATTGTGTCAAGACCACTAGCGTAGGTCTCGTTTACAGTCCCCGTCATCTTGTTGGGGATGAAGCGCTCCCTATTTTTAAAGTTAGCATTGTATAGTCATCACTCTCTCTACATTAGGATTACTGACATCATCATGGGGACCCTGAAGGAATTCATTCCCTTGCCAATCATCGTCTAGACGCATGAGCAAAGTCAGCATCGCCGTCTTTAATGATAGGAATTGGGAGACTCACGGTGATGGCATTTTGGTCGGGCCAAGTGTAGTCCTTCCCTAACTGACCAGGCAGAGCCGTGTTACCGAACTCAGCGCCAGATTCATTGACACCGACGAACTGGAACTTGCTCGCTCGCTTCGTCGTGGGCGTGGGCGCAGGCGCGGCGACTACACCCACGACTGTGGCCGCTGTAACGATGGTCTCGACGAATCTCATGGTGTCTGAGGTTTAGGAGACTTGTGGGATGTGTCTAGTCACCACATGATGAGCCATCGAGCGCCAAATGGAACCACCCAGGTTTATACGTCTTGCAAGCTCCGTACGAGCAAGAGAAGCAATTGAGACGGAGGTCGTAGCTCCGCCTCACATAAGGACAAGGAGGCCTATAATGATGACGGGAAGCCACTGCCCAGCGCCGTGGACGAGCCTCAGGGACCAACCCGGCGGCTCTCATGGTAGTTTGGGAATTGCCCGAAGGTGAAGAAGGTGGAAGATTGGCAAAGCGACACCCATCGGTCGAGTGCCAAGGCGGGTGCTAGTACTCCAAGGAGGTAACGGAAATATATAACGTATGCGTCTCAATACTTGAGCACTGGACATTCCGGATACGCGGTTATGTCATAAATACCAGAGTTGGTCTGTTTTCATCACCACGAAACCGTCAGAGCCGATCCAGTAGCTTTCTATTCATCTTAAAGTCCAGAACTATGGGGGTTTATCATGAGAAGAGGTACCACCACAATAGGTCTCATATCTATAGCTCAGACTCGAAAAATGCAGAGTGAGAGGGGGAATACCTAACCACATGCTCAACATTTTATGTTATAATCAACAGCTTTCAATGCCAATGTCAATCAATGTCCTAGAGTGGCAGCATATAGATTGCTCTTTCGAGGGCGCGGGGGTTCGCGCTCCGTCCATTGCAGCACAAGAACAGCACAAACCAACGAATGCGTTCCTTAGAGAACAATTCATTTATTGAGACTTTGACGAAGGGCCAATTTGTTGGTAGGCAGACAGGCAAATAATAGGCCTAGAGGATAAACGGTAAATCATAAATCCCAGCTTGGGGAAAACAAAATAGGGGTAGTCACTCAATAGTAGTGCCAGGTGGCAGCGGGCCGGTATACTCGCGAAGGTGGCATAGACTGGTCATGCAACAATGAGAAATCTCCCATAATGGTAATGCACTTATCGCGATACGTTGAAATTAGAATGCGACTCAACTCGATAAGATAGGAATTAGAGAGCTACAGACCGCAAACGAAGGAAGCATCAATCGCAGACCTCACGACAGCGTCGTCGCATTTCCCAACAAGATGCAGCCCACGCGGTGTCTGCTGAAGGGCCGATCCGTGTGGAAAGGTAAGCCTTTCCCATCCCGTCCCATCCATAATCACCTCCGAAATTTGTTTTGCCCCGTGCTAACCATGCTTCATCATAACCAGGCCCGCATATCGTCCCGTAAGGCAAACCCCGTTTCCCTAAGCTCAAGCTCGCCAAGCAGAGCTCCCCGAACCAGCCTTTTTCCTAACAATGCCGCAATTCACAGTCTCCCGATCACACGCCCCAAGCCAGGCGAGAAAATAAAGCCGATCCGGACTCAGGCCCGCGCGGCCACCATCCTGCCCAACTTCGTGGGGCTCAAGTTCCAGGTGTACAACGGCAAGGTGTACAACGACGTGGTTATTACCGAGGACATGGTCGGACACAAGCTGGGCGAGTTCTCTCCGTGCGTAGACACCTCCGCAAACACCGCGCAACTAAGCTAATCAGATACCCGTTGTCTTTGTTATAGAACGAGAAAGCCCTTCGTCTGGTCTCGAATGTAGTAAAGTAGAACGGACAATTCGCGTTCGAACATAGTTTCACGACTACCACGACTGCGGATGATGTACGAGAAGGGAGCGGAGCAGCAGGAGGAAGCTGCACAGCATACCCAATGGCGTTTTACAGGCACTGGAAGTGATATCGAGGCATAACGATGACCTGCCTGTCTAATCGCTTCTCCCAATGTACACTACATAAGACTGAGGTGTAAAGCACGATGCATTCAAGACTTCAGAATCAAGAGATATCTTATTATGATTTCGTGCCCGTAGGTTTTCTTCGCGTGTCGCATCAAGCCAAAACAACTAGAAGAAACTAATTTTTTTTGTTTGTACAATGGGAATATTCGTGAGTCGGACGATCCCTGTCTTCAGTAAAGGGACTCGACCATGCAACCTGCCCCGTGTAAACCGTGAAGCCTTGTGTAAGCCCTGAACGCCTTGCGCCTATCTAGAACGCAATGAAACAGTTCCACTTTAACGCCAATCATGAACCCAGTTTGAAATGCCGCAATTCTCTAGGATCGTAGAACCCGAGTGTAGTAAACGTAATAGTCTGTCGTACAGAATCCACCTATCGATAAAACTCGCTCCGCTTGACGTTGACGCCGTACTCGCCGACCGCCATCCCGAGGTCCTCCATGGTGAGGACGGTGCGGTTCTGGCTGCCGCCCTGCCCGCCACCGCCGTAGCCGGCTCTTTGGATACCTAATGGAGCGCCTCGGCCCTGGTCTTTACCGCCCGCGGGTGCCTGTCCGGGCACTGCGATACCGGCGGCCGCACCCAGATTGCCCATCGGGTTGTTCGCGCTCGTGTTCGATGCTCGAATCCGGCTGTACTGGTACGCATCGGCCGCGACGTCCGCGACGAACTTCTGCACGGCAAGCGCGATCAGGCGCGCAAGGCGGGGGTCTGTGTGTGGTGGTGGCGGGAGGCCGGCCTTTGTCATGTAGTAGTTCGTGACGGCATCTGGGATCTGTGGGTAATCGCATTGTTAGAATCAATCACATGTGACACACGAAGAGGGGATACGGATAGGGAATTAGGTAAAGGGAGGGGTAGGGGGGAAGGGAAAAAGAGGTAAGCTTACAATAGGCGCGTAGTCATCCATCTTGGAAAGAAACTCCTTCAGAGACGTGTCTTTCTTGTTCGCCGCCTTGGCCTCCACTGGTGCTGGGTTCTCTACGTCGAGCTGTGGTGCAGAGCCCGATGGGACTTGCTCGTTCCCTACCGGTGCGCTCGCCATCGTGGGAAAATCTGGAAGTATGTGTGATGAATGGGATAAGAAATGCCGTGTAGTAATGGGGTGTCTCGGCGAGGCAGAGAGGCTCTGCCCTCGGAAAATGTAAATGAAACCTTATTAGGTAATCCCTGCCGAGAAGATGCGGTTGCTGGCTGGTGGCGCAGGTCGCGTTGTACTTGAACGAATGCGCGGAGACTCAGGTCGTCTATATTGATTAGGGAGAGCTGGTAAAATGCCACTTGAAAGAGTGGTGTTGATTTCGGGAGTATCCGATGTGGTGTGTATGCTGCCAATGGTAATTGACGTTGGCTGGCGGCTCCCAGCTGCGGATGTCGGTAGTTGGTTAGAAGGATGCGTGGTGTTGATGTTAATGATTGATAATGATGGGTGGAAGTCGAGCTAGCGATGGCTGGCGAATGAGGTAATGTGTTAGGAGGAGCGTGGAGAAAGACTGGCTGGGGTTGGTTCAATTTAGGATATGGTCTGTGCTTTCTTGAGATCTAGGGTGCTAAGATTCTAAATTCCTATTGGATGGCAAAAAATGCCTGGGATGCCGTAGATCCAGGCACTTCGAACTTTGTTTCAACTACTAAAGCAGCATCAAATATGAAGACAATTCAGATTTATTGCGTGCCCATGTTGGTGGCAGAACTAGTGAAACAAATTTAGACCAATGAATAAAATTGTTTTATAATTATACCACGGGGTGTGATGCAGCCTTGCCCCACAGCCGACCTAAACATGTCTTTGAATTGTCTCATGCGCCAGCATACTTACAATCTCATCAATGTGCTCTTGTTGGTAAAATAGCACGTGGTTATGTCTCCATCCGGGGCTTCGTTCCTGAGGCTGGGCCTGCAGCTGATTCTCGGGAAACGGCCTAGGCGCATCGGCAAGCCGAGGAATCACAGATCCGACTAACACCATGCAATTACGTCAAACCAACCATCAACCAACAACATTCTCTCCCACTAAGCTCCTCGCCCTCCACCAGCACCCCGTACAGTCTCTGAGATCTCACGATAGCGGGTCAAGCTCTCGAACATGACCCATGGGTCCGGTTACCAACGGCTTGGTGGTCTAGTGGTATGATTCTCGCTTAGGGCTCACCCTACAGCACTGCTTGCGAGAGGTCCCGGGTTCAATCCCCGGCCAAGCCCGTCCTATCCTCTCCCCATGCTTTGTCTTTGTTGACTTCCTAGTGGAATGCTTATTTATCACAGCGGATTTTGATTCCGCTAGTCTGAGATTGATTCCCGGGGAGGTCTCAAGATGCTCTTTTTGCAATTCCTAACAAGCTTTCTTGGCTCCCGTAGCATTGAATCTTTTAGTTGTAATACTGGATGCTAAATAATATGACAAGCCGGCCGTAAAATGTTATTTATATAGGTGGGCAACTAATCCTCTGTGATGTCAACATGGCAGGCAACCTTAGGACCCCTGAAGACAGAAGAGGCCGAAAACTAGCTAATCGTTTTTACTTAGCACCGCTTCACCCTGTAAGCGAGCGGGGATTAATCTTTTCTATGGCTATATTATATATAAAGCTCAAGCTATGAAAGAGCCTATATTCTAAGATACTAAAACTATACTGGAGGGATCATAAGACAAACTTGAACATCCTACAATAGCTATAAGGTGGCATGTTAACTAAAAGTTAAGCCGGTTAGGTTTCAAGTCTTAGGAGATAAGATTAAGGGATATTGTGTTAAAACTACTGCTATGATATGTTCTACCAAGTGCTACATTAAAGGATTGTAGTTAGCAATTAGCTGAGACTTTGATATGCTCTTGGCAAGGTGTCACAGGCAGAGTATATATGCTAGGTGGGTGGCAAGTTTATATCAATCAGATTTGATCATTTTATATGTATATCTTTGGAATTAGGATAAAGACAAACTGAGGTCTATACAGCATATCTCAAGGCTGCCCTTGATTATTACTAATAGAGGAAATGTGGCTAGCGAGCGACATACAGTCCCCAGGTGGTGGCGTCAGATCTACCTTTTCTTGGCAGTACCATGGAACCATCCGTTTTCACATGCGCGTTCTACTGCCGCACAAAGCTATAGGAGGGTACGTACCATGTACACTTAGGTCCCCCATTGTATGTATAGTGGGGGTACTGCACATTATAGGTAAATTCCTACCTAGTAGACTAAAGCCTAAAGCTCAATGGGGTGTGAGGCGCTGTACAGCAGTAATTCTCGCAACAACGGCTCGGTGCCCCATCACGGCCTAGAATCTAAAAATTTGACGGTACCTTAGGTATGTAAACATATTGCTGTGTCCAGTGCCAACCGGGTAGATACTTAAATCTTTTGCTTTTTTTCGCTTCACCCGTGGTGGTGCATTATCATCGTCATCTGTCATATCCGCCACTGCAACAAGCAAGAAGGAAATCCCCTGAACCGCCATCACTGGTGTCCAACCACAGCGTCGCAGCACAGCCCACGGACGGTACTGTGCACCCCGCGATTTCCCACCGATTCGTGCCGATTGGACTGTTTCCCGTGTCTTGCTGCTGTGAGACAAGCTCGATAATTTTTTCCCTCTCGTCTCCTCGTCACTCCCGACCAACTAGGGTGCTGGACAGCAGTAGTTCTTTTTGTTCTACCGACGCCTGTGCCGACTGCGATTGGCCTTATAAGACAGCTTCGACTCCCTTTCGTCTCTCGTACCTCCCCCCCTCCCTTTGGTCACAATGGGCGACATGGCGAACGAGATCAAACTGCTCTCGGGAAACAGCCACCCCGTGCTAGCCAAACTGGTGGCTGACCGGTAAGTTTGATTAATTGATTGATTGATCGACTGATTTGCGCCTGATTTGATTTGGGTTGATTTCCTACCCTTGATCCTTCCCTTGCTTATTCTATTATGCATCCCTTTAAGCGATTTCTGCCGATTCTATTTCTACCTGTGTAACGCTGTCTGCGGCCATTGATGGCCTACCTACTACCTCCTCTAGCGACCCCCAATCTCCAAATTCGGGGCCTAGATCTTTGACCCTTGGCGTGCGCAACCTTGCACAAGGCGAGAAGACCACAGCACTAACCAGAGTCCTACGAAACAGGCTGGGCATTGAGATCGCAAAGACTCTCAGCCTCAACTACTCCAACCAGGAGACCAGTGTGACAATAGGCGAATCGGTCCGCGACGAAGATGGTACAGCATCCTCCAAACCGGCAAGCTAGACTAGCCGCTCTGCTGGAACAAACTGCTCTGACAGAATCTGCTTTTTTCCAGTCTTCATCCTCCAGTCCACTGCGCCGGGCGACATCAACGATGGCTTGATGGAGCTCCTCATCATGATCCACGCATGCCGGACGGCCTCGGCCAGACGAATCACGGCCGTCATCCCCAACTTCCCCTATGCGCGCCAGGACAAGAAGGACAAGAGCCGCGCGCCCATCTCCGCCAAGCTCATTGCGAACATGCTGCAGACCGCCGGCTGCAACCACGTCATCACGATGGATCTGCACGCCTCCCAGATCCAAGGCTTCTTCAATGTGCCCGTAGATAACCTCTACGCCGAGCCCAGTGTGCTGCGTTGGATCCGCGAGAACCGGAGCGGCGATGATGTTGTCATTGTCAGCCCGGACGCCGGTGGCGCCAAACGGTAAGCGAAAGCTGCCTTCAACGAGGGATTGGAACAATTATAAGGACAAGGACTCGTAGGCTAATACCATTCTTTCTAGAGCTACTGCTATCGCCGACCGCCTAGACCGAGGCTTCGCCCTCATCCACAAGGAACGCCCCCGACCCAACGTTGTCGGACGCATGGTGCTCGTTGGAGACGTTCAGGACAAAGTTGCGATCCTGGTCGACGACATGGCAGATACCTGCGGAACCCTCGCCAAGGCCGCCAAGACGGTTCAGGACCACGGCGCCCGCGAGGTCATCGCCATCGTCACCCACGGCATTCTCAGCGGCAACGCAATCAACATCCTCAACGAGAGCTGTCTGAGCCAGATCGTCGTCACCAACACCGTCCCTCTCGGCGACAAGGTCGACCGCTGCAGCAAGCTGCGCGTTATTGACGTGAGCCCCACGGTGGCGGAGGCTATCCGCCGAACTCATAATGGAGAGAGCGTCAGGTAAACAACATTCCCCTCCTACTCCCCAGCTTACTGAGTTCCCGCTAACAAGACCACCACAGTTTCCTGTTCAACCACGCTCCTGCCTAATGCGACGGAGGGGTGATAAGCGGGCGATCAGTTCGGAGTGTGAAGGAGAACGTAAAATTGATGTAGATGGACGTTGGTTGTTGTGATAGAGAACCGCGCTTGGCGGTGTTCTCTAGGGTCTAATTGGCGTTAAACGGTATATGGACTTTCTGCATCAGGTGTCGTAACGGCATCATAGCATATAAACGACCTCATTACACGTGGGCTTCGAGGATGTGATAAAATCGTATTACGCGGAAATGTATCTATGGGAGGTTCGGTATTGGGGTTATGTTGCATGAGCGTCATTTGCATAGGGTGGCGAATTGAGATTTGGCAGAAAAAAAAACCATTGTGTTTGAACTTATTGGGAGATACTGAACACAGGCTGGATGGCAGCGATACCGAGAAAATCACACAATATTACATGGTACAAATGATTGAACAAATGGAAAAGCTCTGTTGGGAATCTTAATCTCGTTTCATTTTTTGGTGGCCTCCGGGGAATACACTAAAGCCATTGATTGGCCTATCTAAGGTCATATCACTCATGATGACCATCCCGTGATGCCTGCCATAGCCATGATTTTCATGCCGAAATGCAACAACCAGAAGACACCGACCGAACGCCTGGACGCATCTACTTGCGCATGGAGCTTGCCCTTCTCTTGCGGGCATCAGCCTTGGAGGAACGGGCCTCGGCGACACGCTTGGCGAGGATCTGAGCGTACTCGTTCTGTAATAAGTTTGTTAGTAGGGCCGTGGAGAATCGGGTATTTCATAGGGCAGAAGGAACGTACGGCCTCATCCTTGACCTTCTCGGCCTGGCGGCGCTTAAGCGCAACACGGTGGCGCTTGTGCTGGAGACGCTGGGGAGTGACCAGTCTCTGGATACGGGGAGCCTTGGTGTAAGGCTTCTTGCCCTCGCCCTTGGGCTGGACTTCACGTCGGATAACGTACTTTCGGACCTATTCAGCAGAGAGGGAAAACCCAAACATATTAGCCTTCCCGTGCTCCCATGTTTTGATGTCTTGTTTCCTCTCAGACTCTACTTCGGTGGTTACGCTGCTAGGGATTCTTCTCTCTCATCCCGCAGAAGCAACGACCGAGTAGGTGATGACGAGTGTTGTAGTTCTACTTACATCGTCATCCTTGCTGAGGCCGAAGAAGCGGCGGATCTTGGTGGCACGCTTGGGACCGAGGCGCTTGGGGTGGACGACGTCGGTCAGGCCGGGGAGCTCGCTCTCGCCCTGCTTGACGATGGAGAGGGCAAGGACAGCGAGGTCCATGCCGACGATGCAACCGCGGACGGACTTTCGCTTGCGCTCACCGGTGCGGCGGGGTCGGTAGCAGGAGTGGCCTTCGGAGAGTAGGAGTCGGACACGGGTAGGGTGCAGGACACCCTGCTTCATGGGGAAACCCTGCTTGTCGTTTCCACCGGTAATGCGGAAGATGTAGCCCTTGAACTCATCGCCGAGGTTGTCACCGGGGACTTCCTGGCCCATCTGATAGCACCACCACGTTAGCAACTCCAATTCATATTCTCATTCCTAATTCGTATTGATATCCAAATTGATAATGGAGTGTTTTGTTATTTCATAGCGACAAGACGGTCGTGCAAGGCCTGCCGACGTGGGAGGGGTGCATCTGAGGTTTGCATGTATAGACCGTGTTTTGCTCGCCGGTATCTGGGTATTTTCTGGTATCGGGGAAGAGGAAGGGCGGCAACGGCAGCGGACAACGTACTCGCTTCTCCATAAAGTCGCGGAGCTTGCGCTCATCTTCGATCTCGATCAGCTTCTGGCTGCCATTGGCAGGGTAGGAGATGTTCAGCTTCATCTCGGCGGTGGGTGTTGGCGATCGACTTTGGGTGACGTGGATTAAGAGAGGAAGTCAAATCGTGACCGAGAACTGCCAGAGATAATCGATCGAGCGTTGGTGGTTTTCTCGCTAATCCTAATTTTTCTCTGGGGCCTGCACAGAAAAGGTGGGATTGTGATGGCGCTAGGGCACGCGAGTGTGCACTGACCACCTGATAGGGTGGTTTATCGTCTTATCGCTTATCAATGTCTGAGCTTAATCTGGACCCACCAATTAGCTAAGCATAGAAGTAGGTCCCTATCCCATTTTGATGATGTTGAGCACCAGACGCATTCTACATACTTAATCACTGAGACTGAGCTGTTATGTGACCAACCGCATTACCCTCTTGTATTTAATCGATGTTAACTGCCCAATCTTTGATGGCAGTAGAATGGCACCTTCCGTAACTCTCCATCCACGGACCGCCGTTGCCGAGGCTCCTTCGCCCAATCCCTTACCAGAACTTATACAAACGCCATCCGGCCTAGCCATTCTCGAATTGCAAGGTACCATCAATCTACCTCAAGTATACGAAGACGGTGGTGAGATAGGCCATCGAGAGCTTCAGATTGGCCGCATTACATTCCCAGATTATCATCCGGAAACCCAGGATGCCTCAAGCACTGCGTGGATGAAGCGAGTCCACCTATACATAGGACAACACCAACGGCTTACCGGAGAAATGAAGAAGCTTCCCAGAGCTATGGCCGTCATCCGGAAGAAATCTGGATCCGACCAGGATGTAGAAATGGCCGATTCATCTGAGAGTGTGAAGGAGGATCTGGAAATCGTCGAGATTGTCAAATATAAGCTGATGTTCTCGCACCGTCCCGAGCCTGTCGGAAGTGTCTGAATGGGACGTCTACTTTTGAGAAGCTCTTGCGGGAAATATCACAACGACTCGACATTATTGGATAACCGTGGATGTTATTAATTGCGGAGGTGTTGTGTCCAATTGTCGCTTCTCTACATCGAACACGTATTCTGCACGTATGTTCGGGGATAACTCGACTACGAGTCCCGTTCGATGCTACGGAAGACAAGGTACAGAATCCTATCGGGAGCATCCCAGGCCCCCGTGCGGCGTTGACGCCGCTCTCTTCGGAATTGTCGAATTTACCCAATTGATTGCTGCCTAGAGGTGGCATTCCCGTCTCTGAACGTGCCAATGGCAAATAATAGGACCACATGACAGTATCCCGGCGACAGTAAAAACTGCGGTTACACTGGTCTTCCAGATTTGGAGGCCAGTTACTCGGTTCAGCTGGGTAGTGATCCAGTCCTAGCTACGATTTTAATCAAAGTGACGTTCCATCGAATTGGATTGCGAGATTACGAGGAAATCCGATTCTTGCGAAGGCAGACACTTCTTTGGGCTCGATTATTGGGCTAATTTCTCAATCAGTGCCGGCCATTGTCACGCTGTGCCTCGGCAGTGAATATGCTTATTGGCTTGACTTAAAGGGGTCTGGGGAAAAGTGGGTCACGGAGATCTGAACGGAGATCCAAGTGTTTCGAAATGCGACGTCTCCTCCGATCCTCCGATCATCAACACTTCTACTCGCTTATTTCAACCGTCGTTGGGCGGCTTGGGGGATGAATCAAAGTGGCTTGCTTTTAGATTCGGGGGCTTCAACATCATTGATTCCCTAATGCTCCGTTCAGAGCACGTAGTATCAGTGGAGTAGAAGAGAAGTGAATGGCCTCGGGTAACCAAGTAATTCCGATATTGGTCGGTTCGTTACGTCGCTATTGGCGTGGGAGATGAACTGGCGACCACTCAAATTAAATGTTCTGTTTGGGCCATCAACTACCTAATTGTTTCTACACGCCCTCATTTAATCAATTCGAGGGTAGTTGAGTTACCCGCCCCATGGCTGTGCATACCTAGTAGTTTGATGTTCCGGAGATCCCTCACCCTGCTTCAGCCTAAGTCACAGATGTTGCCCTGTCACACAGACCAGGCCAAGTGCGTTCATACCGATGAACCAGGTTTGCTCGGTCCCTGCCCCTTTTCGGGACCAACAACGTGGACTACTACTAGACGGGCGAATGCCACCCTCACCATCAAAGCCGCGTTCCCCTCGTTTCCAAACGGTTTGAGGACCCAGAATAACTATCTATAGGGGGACCCAAGAGATCAGACGATGGTAGCACGGGCTTCATTACCGAATTTACTACATCAGCTTTGCAGGACAGCAGCTGAACATACCTGCGGCCATGATACCATTGCGCTGGGCATGGAGAGCACGTTCATGAGGATTGGCGCAGGTCGAATTGTTTGATACCCTACATTTTGTTCAATGAATGTTGCTGTTAAACTTAGCCGTGAACCCGCCTCTCCGACGATCTGTTCCTGCCCATTCCAACTCAGCGCCTTCAGCAGATAACAACAAGGCCCCGGGCGAAGACGTTGACTCGAATGGTTGACAATCAACAGGCCTCATACGAGACAATTTTAACATTCTAACTTCCTACGAGTGTCCAGAAACAATAGGGTACGTCATGGCTGCTCAAGCATGACTTTACCGTCACTCCGGCCAGAATGATAATAGCCAAGACCTTATCTTTACCGCTCATGGTAGCACTCCTCATGTTCGATTCTGGTATCGCCCTTCGCAACTTTGATGGGTTCAGAAGTCTCAAGCCTAAAACGCATGCTATCAGCCGGGCCATCGACACAAACGAAAAGGCGGAGAAAGTCGGCGACGGACAATTCATTGGAAAGCATGCGCATTTAACGAATGATGCATCACCGTCGGTCACGCCGGCCTTAGGACTAGTCATACCTAGGGGTCTTTTAGATGGACTGAATCCCGAGTTTAAACCACCAGGGGATATTTGTGGTCTGGCAAACTTTATACCTTGCAGCAGTTCGATTTCATCCAGCGTCTCGGCCTCGGTATCAAACAGCGTTTCGAACAGTGCTGCGTCCGTCCTGAGTTCTATAACAAGTGGTTTCTCATCATCTTTACTGGCTGCGAGGCAGTCTGGGTTCGATGAGGGGCAAAGCAAAGCCAGTGAAATTGCCCAGAGTAGTTATAGGGCCGGTATTTCATCTACAGCGGAGGTTTCGCCGTGTGCCACGGAGACTGCTTCGTGCGCTGCTGTAAGTCAGATTTATCTTCCAGAGCGAGCAATGCACGTCCTAACAAGACAAAGGGTAATTCACACGGAACGTCCCATAGTTTGAATCTCAACGCGGGTCAGCTAGCGGGAATCGTGGTGGCTGTATTCATCATATCGTCTGTCTCGTCTATTTTAGCTATGATGTTTATCCTCTGGTACAGGAGACAAAGAGCAGCTATAACAGACAAGCCGCTTCCCTCGCAGATTGAAGCACAAACACGACCACCTCGGCCTGTTCTTGGCAAGCTCCGTAGTAACATATTCCCATCTGCGTATGGCCCAGCTGCAATACGTAGTCACCAAGACCGTACTAGGGATACTGCCCCTCGGCTGCCATCCCAAAATCACGAGGCAAACCCCTCCGTCAATCGAAATTCCTTGACCCTTCCCATTGGCACTAATTTAACAAGCCATCAAGTCTACCCGGTATCTCCATTGTCAGATCAACTGTCTAATAATTCTGCGCAAGATAGCTCACCCAGCTTGGGACTGGGGTTGTACGGGAATAGAACACAGATCGCTTCTAGATCTACAACGAGTGGCACACCACCCATCAAGCTCTCACTTTCCAGGGATGAAACTCAAGATGGACCTCGACGAATACAAGTAGTACGTATGGGTGTTCAGGAAATCACCCCACGCCGCCTGTTTTCATCCGACATACGAGACTCTACCAACGAAAGGGGAGAAGGAACGGCTGGTTCGGCGCCAATATCCACCATGAGCACATTTTTACCCCCTATTGTTCCATTACGATTCAGTAGCCTGAATGCCTACAAGGGCCTCCCTATCCAAAGGCCGCCCGGCTCTCATGGTAATGACGGAACCTTTCTTCATTCCACAGACGACGAATCACCAGACCACGGTCCTAGGTTTTTACAAGACCAAACTGGTCTCCAATCTCCTTCACACTCGAGTGTAATCTCGCAAGATCTCACGCAATTTGACCCCAGAGGCTCCGGCCAAGAACCGGTATCTAGGTTCTCGACGTCATCTGCACAACTATCTTTGGGATATTCGGCCTCATCGACGTCGCCTATACCTCAGTTCCGCCACCAACAAGAGGAGCACCCGGAAATATCCCCACTACGCCCAGCACCATCAAGCCCCTTACCGTTACAAGCGCCGACCCCTAGACGGCCTAATCTCGCCGCAAATGTGGGTGTTTCTGGGCCCATTTACACACTCTAAAGCCAGGGCACACCCCGGTTCCGAAAAGACCGAGTATTGACTACCGGCATGGAAGGTTTGGCATTGTCGGGTTATGCATTCCGGCTGACGGCGAAGCGTATTATTTCATGTATATATATACATACACCTATACTTAAATACCACTAAAGTGATCCAAGTCCCAAAAAGGGGGACACCCTCTGCACTTATTCTAATCTTCAATCCGGGATCAAATAGTTTTATTGTCTATTCTCCTTACGCCATTTCTACGCACCGATACCCAAATATGATAAGAGATTTAGATGCAGCGAGGAAGCCGAGAAAACTACTCACAATCTTCCCATCAAATCATACAGTCTATCTAAACACAAAGCAACGAGGAAAACAAAACAAGTTAGCGTTCTGGGTACGGAGTAAATATCCATCATAGATATAAGTTATAGGTACTTTTTGTGCAGACCTTCGCAAATCCCAAGGCTTTCTTTTCTTGTACGGCAAGATGCCCCTATTACAGGCTGAGGGGGCTGAGACACTCGGTGAACCTGAAGCAGTCAACCTTGCCGTTTGACACAACGTCCATGTCTCCAGGCGCTATTCCCGTTTGCCACGTAGCACACAGCACCCACGTATTCCCTGCACGTGGCCCCGGATTCCCATACCCTTCCTTCGTCTGATCTGAGCCGATTTCGCAGTATGCAGGGGTAATGCGGGATGTGATCCTATTCCAGCTGCGCGCGACCGGCCGGATAGACGAGCATCGAATTGATGGCACTGCGGGGGAAAAGGGGCCGAGACGAACAAGATTCCATTAGACGAGAAATACATCTTTTATGTACAAAAATTACAGTTGTCTAGGGTAAAATTGGAATCGTGACCGCCCATCTGCCCAGCCCAGTTTCCCTCCAAAATAATTTCACTTTCCGTTGCCGTTGATGATTGATTGATGATGACCACCTTCCCCCGGCCTAGCCCCCCCCTTTTTCTTTCTTACGTGACCAACTCCAAATTGTACCGCCGAAACGCCAGTCATGCTCTTTGCGGGAAGCCGTGACTTTGAAAGACACTAACACTGGAATCGATTCCACCGGTCCACATACATCTCAATACGTGCGTGGACGTTGTGAGTCGATGACACCGAGGGCGCTTCTAGTCGTCCCAAGAGATGTCGAGCCTGGACCTATTCGCTGTCTGTCTCGTCTTCCCACGGGTCCGCACCAGATTGCTTTCTTCTTTGGGTAGATCAAATTGTCGCGCGCGCCCTCTCTTATACCGGCAGCTTGAACTTCTTGCCCTTCATGACCTTGGTGTAGTAGATCCAGAAGAAGTCGGAGTATAGCACCGTCTGGATGATGCCGGCGACGATCGCGATCCAGTCCGCCTTATGGTTGGGCTCAGTTAGGTAGCGGTAGATCCAGTTGGGGATGTAGAGCCCGCGGTAGATGCCCAGGGCAAACAGGTAGTGCGTGGTGATGGTCTCGGCCTCGCCTGTGCGCTGCAACATAAACAGCTGCGGCAGGATGGCTACCGACTCCAACCAGATCGAGAAGGCCCACAGGATCTCGGACAGTGTGTAGCGGTAGGGTATCAGGACGGCAAGCACGGCGGCGCCTCCCAGCAGATACTGCACGCGGAATGTGTCGAGGTTCGGGTCGTGCGTGGGCTTGTATTTGGTTGTCATGAGGTACACGATGTAGCCTTGTGAGCTGATGAACAGGATCTTGAATATGATGTTGTATATGCTCTCGGTGCTGAAGAGGTCTGTGTGTTGTTGTGACCAGTCAGTCACAGTAGTTCACAATAGTGTGCAGCTAAGTCTGGAATCTGGACTCTACAAAGGGGAGACATGGTCGAGCAGCAGCGACATACCGAGATAGCGAGTTACGTATACCATGAGATACAAAGCTTGCGATTTAAATGATATGCCGGTACAACCCTACGGTTGCCGTGTTAGTCACAGCACCTTGCCGCCATGCCTTCTGATATGGAGGAACAAACATTGAGCTCGGTCATCTTGTGTAGCAGAATCAAAATCGACGCCAGATGGGAGAAGTCCCCTAGGAGCAAAGAACCAGTTAGTCGGAAATCTCAATTCATTCTGTGTAGATTTATACAAAACCTGCGCAGTTGACTACATACCCAGGACTCGAAACAAGTTGAGCGCCATGATGTGGTGTTAATTGGGATTTTGGGGGAGCCAAGCTCCTTCAAGCAGCTGTTCTGGCACGATGCGCTGACGCAATCCCTAGCGATGCACCGTCGAAATGGCAGGTATGTCGGAGGACCAGACGACACGAAGGATATTGTCGTGGGTCGCGGGAAGTCTTATTATTGGAGGTCCTTAGGTAGATGTTGAAAAAACCTAAAGAAGAAAGTGAATCATGGAAAAGTAGAAGTGCTACCCCAGCTATAGCCTCCAGGTAGGTAGGTACCTTAAAGGACACAATGCACCTAAACACGCGATGGGCTTGTGATTGGATCCCTGCCCAGGTAACTAGCTAGCTACACGTAGCTACCTAAGCAAGACGCCTGAGCCACACCACCTTTAGCCTATGCCTGGGCTGAGCTACGAGACCCAATTTTGCACAAGCCACAAGAACCTGGCTTTACACACCTTTAATTACATAAAGAGGATGTTCTAGTATCCAAAAAGGAGTTTAATCCAGTCAGAGTAATCTTGTCGGTCAATTTCTAGAAGCCCTTACTTAGTTTTACTATCTGACACCCACATAGGTCGAGATAACAAGTGAGTGGCTTACAATGTATGTATGAGGGGCACTTAAATAGGTACCTCTTGGTATATATTTAGACTGCTTTGTTCCTTGGCAGCAGCAGCTTCACATATCCATCCCCAAGTTTGCAGGGGTTTTTCATAGAAAAGGTTTAGCTTCCTTTCTAGATCGTAAGTCAAACGTCCTCTCTAAATACATGTAGGTAATCGAGCCGGTTATCGACGAGTTATCTAATAATAGGCAGTGTTACCGACGTTAGAGGCTCAACGAGAACGTCCTAGTATAATCCTCTATTAGGTCAACCTCAATGATGGCGTGTTCGGTGCCAGCACATATGCGCACTAGTACGTATGTATGTAATCCAGCGAACCAGGGTGCGTTTCAGGGGTCATGAGGTGTCGAGGCTGGCATTCTAGGACAGAAATGGACCGGTTGCTCCTCTTCTAGTAGGATTCTGGGGGGTCTTGTCCGGATCATTCTCACCAGATGTTAATTGTTAAATTGAATAAGCCGCGACATCATGGCCGATGTCCTCGGCGCTGTTGCATCGGTCGTCCAGCTGGTATCAGCAACCGCGAAACTGATACAATACTGCACCGAGATCGCTCACGCGCCAGCTGAGGCTGATGAACTCGTGGCCGAGTGCAGTGCACTCACGCCTCTGCTGCTGAGGTTGAAAAAGGACACCAAACTCCAGAATGAACAAGCCGCTAAACCGCTCATAAAACCCCTCAATGACTTAAAGAAGCGTATCGAGGACCTGGCTGATAGGTTGAGGCCAGACAGCCGGCTTCGGAGACTATCTCGAGATGTGTTGTGGCCGCTATTGAAGAAGGAGATGAGGGGGGTTATGGAGAGAGCGACACAATTGACTAGTCTCATCAATTCATGGATGACTTTAGACGTTAAGGACTTGGCTACTTCAATTAAGCAAGACACTACTGTTCTGCCGGACATGGTCAAAACAATTCAGAAGACCCTGTCGATGACGGTACAAAATGAGCGGCGACAAATTCGGGAGATTATGGATACTATAGTCAACTACTTCTCGCCCGTCAACTTTTCAGAGAAGCAGAACGAAATCTTCAGCCAAAGGCAGCCGGGGACGGGCCAGTGGTTCATCGACTCGCCCACGTTCCAAGAATGGCTTCGCACACCTGGCGCCACGCTCTGGTGTCCCGGGGCCCCGGGCTCCGGCAAGACCTTTATCGCTTCGATTGTCGTGGACTATCTCCAGGGCATGGTGAAAAAGGAGAGAGAAACAGGACTCACATACGTATACTGCGATTTCCGACAACGGAGTCAGGAACCTACGGCGCTACTAGCCAGTCTCTGGACTCAGCTGATACGCCAGCGTGATATCTCCAAGACAGAGGTTGACCAGCTCGAAAACGATTTGTATGGCCGTCGGGTGAAACTATCAGCGGCACAAATAAACGGGCTTGTCGAAAGGGAGTTTACGGACGGGAAGTTTCTGCGCATGTTCGTGGTGATTGACGCACTAGACGAATGCACGGAAGCACAGCGAGAAGCCCTCCTCGACCACGTTTCCCGGCTGTACCCCTGGGCTAACGTTCTCATTACATCCCGTGTACTGGGAAGTGATTTGGAAAGATTCACAGATGTGCGAATCCTCAGGGTTGTCTCGGCCGAGGTCGATATGCAGGCTTATATCAGAACTCGGATAACCAGTTCTAGAAAACTGGCCGAGAACGTCAAGCGGAGACCAGATCTGGAAAATGAAATCGTTCGCATAGTCAGCGAAAGAGCCCAGGGACTGTAAGTGTATGGCCCGACGCCCATGACGCCAATTAATCGCTAAGAAAATCAAAGATTCCTTCTCTGTAAATTGCACATGGATTCCTTGGCTCTCGAATCTACCCCTAAAGCGGTGAGGAAAGTGTTGGAGGACATCCCAAGAGGTGACACTGCCATGAGGGACACATACAACAACGCCGTCCAACGGATCGAAAGCCAACACCAATCCAATAGGGAATGGGCTATACGGACAATCCAATGGGTCTGTTTCGCCATGAGGCCGCTGACTGCGACGGAACTCACCCACGCTCTAGCCGTCGACCAAGACGACACGGAACTGAGCGAGGACAACATCGTGTCGACAGACCTTCTAATTGAGTATTGCGGCGGTCTCGTCGTCATTGAACCGGAAAGCAAGATCGTGAGATTCGTTCACTTCACAACACAGGAGTACTTCGAGGCCGAGAAGAACACGCCGCTGTTCGCAGGCACGGATGGTAGTATTGCTCTAACATGTATCACGTTCCTTGGTTTCGATGATCCATTTCTCAATGACGACGCCACGCTACCCGGAATCAAGGATGTACATAAAGCAACACCATTCCTGGAGTACGCAGCCACGCATTTTGGCAAGCACTATCACAAGATGCTATCGCATCCCGACTCCGTAGACACTGATTTGGCCCAGGAAATTTCAGATGCTATGGGCAAATTCTTCAAAAGTGCCGTAAGGGTACACCGCGCCGCTGTGTCAGCTCTCCATACCGTCCTGGGGAGATGGCAGGTGTGGCCTGGGGCTCATCATCCTGTCGGAAACATGAACATATCCGCCATAGATCTGGGAGCCTTTTATGATATTATCATGCCAAATGATACCGATGCGGACGATGCCGTGGGCCCAGAGGATACTCCCCTGACGATCCAGTGGTTCAAGCGGCACACAAAACAATTAAACGGTGAAAATAGACAATCCTTCGGAAATGCGCTGCATTGGGCCGCTCTCGGCGATTCAGTTAGATCCATGAACTTACTCCTTCAAGACTCGTCCCTGAATCTTGACACACAGGAAACCAATACTTGGGCGGTGCAACCAGCCCATGTATCAGCCGTATTTGGCTCGGTAGAAACATTGCGAATTCTACTCGAAAATTCAGAGCTTAATGTCACGTCACGCGTAGGCGACAATCTAAACTGGACGGGAACGATCTTACATCTCGCGATTCGCAGCGTAGGATCGAGGCCAGTAGCCAGCAAGATAGCGATGATCGACACTATCGTCAAGAAAGATATCGAGGGCAAGCTCATCGAGGGACATGACATATACTTGGCCAACCCTCTGATAATAGCCGTGAAAGAATCCGAGTATCCCGTCTTTGAAATGGTGCTGCGCTACTTCGATGCGGTAGCCGGCGACAACATTTGGAAGAACCGTCTGACGGCTGATCGCTTCTCCAAGACACCACTACATTGGGCCGTAATGGACCCTTCATTTGGATACAAAAACCGAACAATAGCGTCCGACTCTGGCCCTCTGCTCAAATTAAAGGCTCTGCTAGACCACCCGCTTGCATGGCAGCTCATGTGTAGGCGAGACAACAAACTCGACGTCCCCTTCGAAGAGGCAGTCCGCCAAAGCAACATCCACGCAGTAGAATACATGATCACGAAGGCAGCCGAGCACCAGTGGCTCATGTTCGGTCAGCTCTTGATGTCTGGCCTGTATCTCGCCGTGGAAGTGGCCCATTGGACGGTTGTCGAGCTGCTTCTTAGCAAAGTCGGGCCCGAGCTACTAGCAAGACCAGATCAAGACACTACAGTGCTGCACCACGCCGCGAGCGGTACCTCACGGGGAGCGATGAAGTTCCTCCTAAAGAAGCTAGGGAATGCCAATCTGCATAATATTCGTGATCGCCAGAGGATGACGCCCCTCCATGTCGCTGCTCTGACTGGCAATATCGATGCTTTGGAGGCCCTTCTCGAGCTTGATAATATTGAAATTGATGCACGGGACAACGATGAAGACACGCCGCTCCACCTAGCTGCACTGAGCGATATAGGGGACGCATGTTCCAAACTGCTCGCGGCTGGCGCCGACGGTTCACTCGAGAACGCGCGTGGTCTCAACCCATTGGCCGTTGCGTTGGAACGCCGATCCGCAAATGCTACTCAAGCCATGATAAGTTACAAATTAAATCAACCTCTCCCAATGCTAGATGACACGACCAAACGCCTCTTAGGCGACAATGAAGCGAATAGCCCTTCAATTGTACAGAGCTGGCCGCAGTGTGATGGCGATATTTTCAAGGTAGCCCTGTACTTACGGAAGAGATTCCAATCCGCCAGCCGAACAAACAAGAGCCCTCCCGAAATAACGCGACAGCTTCACAACGATCTCTCTGCATATATTCTCGATCTGGCGAATTATTGGATCAAGGAATCATCAACAAGAATCGCAGTCAACAAGATGCAAATGCTCCGGCAATGGCACCACCCAACCCTCCCATTCATCATCAGCACGCCGGTGGGCGGGCACATCCCCAGCCCCGTCCGCAGGGTCGTCTTCACCATCGTGTCGCACGACCAGGGGTACAGCGACAACCCCGGCGCCGGGAACTGGACGTGGTTCGTCGCCGAGGTCGCCCAAGCGGCCATCTTCGGCGACAATATGACCTACGGCAAGCTGCCCACTCAGGGACCGATAGAGATCTGCAGGAATCAGATCGCCTCCCGACATTGGTGTACGCACAGGATAGCTTGGGACGCGTATTCGTGTGGCGAGGCCCGGGATACGGAGGCGGCGTGGGTGAGATCCCTGCGGACTGGAAATGCTATTTTGGTCAAGCCAATGGTCATGTTCCCAGGGTGGGAGAATTGGGTACATAGAGTGACGATTGACGTATATACTTCATGTTTACAGTATAGCGAAGATACGTTAGATATATGACAAAGGGTGTTAATTGGAAACAAAAGAAGTGGCTTTTGCTACTAGCAACAGACATAGGGAATAGGAAAGAAGAACTTTCGAGAAGTTCGCCCGCAGCCCCAAACTTTACGTTTTCTCGAGGGGCACGCACGAGTAGAACCGTCCTCCCATTTCACCTTCACCACCATCTTCTACGTCTTCCCCGAGACGCACACCGCACCTCCAGACCCGGCGAGTGCACCCTAACGACGAAATCCAGCTAACCGAGCGCAAAAAAAAAAATGACATTATTTAAAAGCTGCAAACAACCCACCTGGAACTCCCGGTCCTGATGCCTCGCAGAGGGAGTAGTAGGGTCGCGTTGACCTGAGTCCGTCTGTTTCCTCAGTCGCACCCACTATCTCGTTCACTACTCCGACCGCTCTAGTCACCGTCCTGGTCACTATCTGGGTCCTCCTTGGGATCATCCGTGTTCACAATTCCTTTAGCATCCAGGATATAGGGTAGGCTCTTCAACGGTGCGTTGAGAATGGAGATAATCACGTCGAGCATTTGCTCGTAAGAATCCGACGTCTTTACATTCGTCACCGGGTCCGTCATAAGCCAGTCCAATAGACGCCGAGGGAGCGTCTCAAAGTAGCAGATATCCCGGCATATCGGTACTCGAGACACGTATAACTCGAGTGTCCCGTTCCCATCCTCGCGAATATGGAGCTCCCCCGGATGCTTGATATATTTGAAATTATGATTATCCTGGAGGAGGTGCAGCTCGGATGTGATCCGGTAGGTCTCGTATACCTTGGCCTGACGGAGGGTTCTATAGAGCTGCATTCTCTTCGGCCCGGACCCCGCCCGTGGGCTGTCGATTTGCATAGCGATTCGGAGTAATCCGTGGGCTCTTTTTCTAATCTGTCTTTCTGGATTCTGAACGAGCCTGGTTGAAGGATTGTTATACTTAACAAAGGGAATCTCCTTAACGGCGATGGAGAGATACCGGTCGCCAAGGCCCAACCAGTTAATGAAAGGCCCTAGTATACGTGTCTCGTTGAGGGTAAAATCGAGTAGCTTAACCTCGGACCCGAATGCCTGCCACAGCTCCCTCCGGTCCACGATAGCAAACTCGGTTGACACGTCCACTAGCCTAACTTTGTTGTGTTTATCCGTATTTGGATACTGAACGGGGAGGATCTTGGAGCCGACAAGCGGTTTGAGACCCGAGGCCCCCGAACTTGAACATACCTGCAGTAGTGAATTAAACTCGAATATGACTGCCTTTACGTCTTGTATAGGCGGTGCGGGATTGCTGCTGCCTTTTGATTCTAGTTCGTTATAAGTCATCTCGAGCGTAAGAGTTGTTACTCCGAGTAAATCGACGAAAAATTCCTCAAGATCCGGGTAAAATTCATTCAATAAAACACGGCCCTGGATTTGTATGCCGCTGGACCATACACAGTCGCTAGCGGTATGCCAGCAAGATGAACCACTTGTGTCGGCGTAGATTAAGCGCCCGTTATCAAAGGCCTGTCTGTTGTCTCCTTAGTAACTTAAAGTAGATGTAGAAAATTGGTGGGGTAGAATAGTACTTACTTTAATTCGTCTTGTTCACCATCTAGTATATCTTCTCGGTCTTGATTAATATAATGGTAAATCTCATTAATCCAATCAAAGTGAATCTCATCTGATTTCTTAAGCTCACGGAGCTCTTTGGCGCAGTCTTCCCACGTGCAGTCTGAGACGCCGATAAAAAATTTGAAATACCGCTTTAGGGATTGCAGGTCGGCCTCGGCGAGGTCGAATTTGGTTCTATAGATATGCTCCAGCGGGTATGCTGTTTGTAGATTTCCATGGCCTACCCAAACACAGACTTGCGGGCTTACCCACTGATCCTGGTTGGTGCCGTGGGCGGGAATAAATACGAGGTCATGTTCTTCATTATATTTTCTAGGTTTTCTTTAGTCAGCCGCGGGATATATGTACTGAAAAGGATCGATTAAGACGAAATATTGCGAAACTACTTGCCTGACTATCTCACGATCGTCGAATGCCTGACAGGAGCCCAATATGGTTTGATAGAGATTTAAGAATCTTTTCGGGCGTTGAACCGGAACGTCGGGATCGCAAAATTGCGAAATGGCTTTGAGCACTCGAAGATAAAACTGAACGTCTTTGACACAGCCAATTCCAAAAACATCTACTAAGAATCCCCATTTCTCCTGGTACGTTCTTGATGCAACAGGTTCCGTCAGCTTGAGAAAAGGGAACTCTTCACCTTCATCATAAAGAGAATAGGATTCCACAAGTTCCGGCAGCGGCAGATAAGTTTCTCCGAGCTCAACTCTCCCACCGTGCTTGTCCAGCACCATCACTCTTCTCATTTTATCGATAAGAGCAGGATATTTGGCAAAAACACCCTTTTGCGACGTCCAGGAAGTGTGCAAGGCACCTACAACACTTCCGGGACGTCTGGCGCTCACGTCAAGGAGTTCAGGTGAGAGCTTCATCTTTCTCTTATCTTTATCCCAGAAGGTTAGTCGAAGGTGACGACGAATATCTAAAGACTGGCAGAGCCAATCTACCCACGAGAGCGATGTTCCAGAAGGCGCTAAAGGGGGATCTTTAAGGTAAGCATTATGGATAAACCAATTTTGATATTCACTTCCACGTAGAAGTCGTAAGGGCCCATAATAGTCGGATGTTGGCAGATAAAATACGCCCCTTTCAGCACTCCGCACCTGCATAGTAGCACTGTATATGGGGTATTCAATAAGATGTTCTGGTGCGATCTCCCCCTCTTCATGGTAGTGGCTTAGGTAAAGATACCTCAAATGGCTGACCGCTAGCTGTAGCGAAGCGGAATCATCCTTGAGTACCTTTTGTGATAAGGAAAATATCTTGTCTTGGACAAGGCGTATGGGGGCTGTGGACACACCGAGCTCGTCAAACAACGCACGTCGTTCAGAGTCGGCCGCAGCGGCGGAGCTGACTAGTCCGAGATCAAGGCCTTGGGGGATCTCAATTCCCCCTTCGCAATGGCAGTAATATATTGGGGCTGTTGTTATAGAAGCCCATTTCCCCGTATCCAAGGGAATGATCTTCATTGAGAGGACTCTTTGCTGCTGTTCTTTGGTCCCCTCCTTTAAGCATGAGAGAAGTAATCTTGTGGTACGACTGTGCCAGTCATTGTCCGTATTTCTACTTCTTATGCGAGATAAATCTTCCTCAAGCTGGAGATCGTGGGAAACAATATCAAGAAGTTCGTTGATGGACAAGCTCTTTAGCCCAAACGGTTTCAATATGTTCAAGTCAACACTAGCATATTTTTGCGAGAGGTATATGGCTGACGGCAGATCTCCAAAGAGAGGGTTTCCCGCCTTGTCAAGATGGCCATAATCGAGTACGCGTAATGAAGAAATATTTTCGAGCCTATTATCGGTTTGACAACGGAATATACTCGATGTTTGAATAAGGGAGTCTATCTCGTCGAGGAGGACTCCCCAGAATTCACCCCAGGGATACGAATCTCGTCGTGGGAGCCATCTAATCCATTGGAATTGTAGAGTTGGATGTTGGCAGAATTGCCTCACCGCTTTGATAAAGCATTCTGCGATACAACACCGAAGGTGCTGGTTTCGATAGGATGTGACGACGATATCCTGGCGACTAGCCTCAGTCTCGAAATCTGCATGTATGAGGAACTATATATTTGTGGTCAGCTACAACTCCTCTGCGAGCTAGAGCTTCAAGCACAAGAAACTCACCTTAAAGCCCATTTTTCTTACAGATGAGAAGGCATAGATATCTTGGTTCTCGTCGTCAATAGGTACCAAGTCTTCGGTTAACGGGAAGGCGAGGACAATTTCTGTATTTGCGTCTGTATTACTTTCCTCGGCCGCATAGGATCTGTTCTCGCTCACTGGCACGTTGTTGGCGATGTGCTTGGTAAGGTAATACAGCCTTTCCTCGAGAGTTTCCTGAGAACCGCCTAGTAATGAAGCCTTTCGGATTGTGACGTAGTCTGTTCCGCGAAGGGAGTGCTCTATCCGGGATATCAGGAGATCCGTTCTGTCATAGATAGATAACCGCACCCGCCGTAACTTTCGTAAGAATAGAAGGGATTTCCCCTGCAGTTTATTGAATTGATCGACTATGTTGCTATATCGTCGCTCTTGTTCAGCCGGATTGTTGTGTTGGTGTAGAAATAAGGTGATTCGCGTTAAGGAAGCATCTAGAGTGCCTTCCGGTTCGCACCACACCGGTGAGATCATACCCATTCCAGAGTCGCCTTCGCGGTGTGTAAACGTAAAAGAGAAGGCATTAGACTGGATATGGACTTGCCAAGCGACCTTGAAGACCGATTTGAAGGCAATGCCCTTCTCTCCTATATAACCTTGAGCACCGATTTTAGAACTTTTCCCTATAGCGCAGATAGCTCTTAAATTTTCTGGTGTCAAGCCGTCCTCGTTACATTCGAGAACCACCTTGTCGGGAGATATTCGGAATGAGACGTAGGGTTCTTCGCCATCGGCAATAGCTCGACTGAAATTGCTGTCGTCGGCATTCTGGAGCAGCTCAAATACGAATCTTGCACTAGACGAATAGAGATTCTTTGCTAGGCTACCATCAAGGCTTTGCCGTTAGCACTTCATGATACCAGAGACACTGGAGCCCCAACAAGAGACAAACATACGTCGATATGCCTATCTCATTAAGATCCTCCTCCGAGAGAAACCCTCTCTCCTCGTTGATCTGGGATACAAGCTGTCGCGCCTCTGTGACGGCACTGGGGGCAGATAAATCGATAGAATCCATCATTATATAGTTAGTCTTATGGCTTAGGGGAGAATAAAGTGGTGTCAAATAAGGAAGTCTAACGAACGTATCTGCTCCCTTTTTACACTATACGTCCTCCTATACCTACTACTTGTGTTTCTGGTCGTGTGACATGTAACTTATGCACGTTTGTTTGTTTGTTTTGTTAAACACAGCCTTGCTCCCTCAGCGGTTAGGAAACGGAGTTGATTGGTATGACTGTCTCCCTCAACCAACTGTCCGAGTCTATAGGTAGTATCCGGTACTTCCAACGTCTCATCTATGCTATCGTTGCGCTGCTGGCTGTCTGTTTTGGTTACGAAGCCGACCAAATCTTGAATCAAGGGCCACCTAGATTTCCCGAGACTATAGATCAAGCCGATCATGCGTGAGCTTTGATAAATTACTGAATTCGACCATATAAAGTTCTCAACACTGATTATTAGCTATTAAGCAACGTTACAACCTTATAATAGTGGTGTATATTTTAGATAATCATTATTGTAGATTATAACAGGAACCTTTTGTTACACGTTCTTAAAGAAGCAGAGGAATAGTAGACTACTCGTTGAAATCACTGAGCACTCATTGATAGTTTCTAGTGAGTACTCACAATAGGTATAATTTTCGATTTCGATACCTCCATCTATCCCCACTTCTGCCAAATTTAGTTAGTGCCAGGTTCACGAATGATCGGGTGATCTATCATCTCTCAATTTTCATACTGTAAATATATTCCAAGCAAAGAAGCCTTGCTATATCCGGGAATTTTGATGCACACGACATATTAGGCTTGGCGCATTCGTCGCTTGTTAGAAGGAAGCTTCTTCCACTCTCCAGAACTCAACAAGATCTCTTAACAAGGGGCGTTCGTTTGGATACTTCTCCATACACTTTTCGACCTGTGTGATCCAATGAGATGGGAGACTGTTCTCGTTGTCCCAAGCGATTTGAACATCGTCGGGATGCTCAACCTCGTCAAAATCATCTACGGTCTGGCTTAGGAGCATCCACATAGTCCTTCCTAACGCGAATACCTCAGCCAGTTCCAGAGCTCTTGGGCAGCTTGATTGCCATTCTGGAAATACATTCCAAATGTTAAAGCTCTCCTGCCCACCACCTTCAGGCATGTTCCGGCGCTTTGGGCCGATATACTTGGTGTAGACCAGCCTTTTCGACCCCTCACCAGCGACCTCGTGCTCGTGCTCGTTCACATCCCACGTCCCGTCGGCCTCGGGAGCGAGCGTAGTGGAGGGTGCGCCGCTTTGCTCCCAGTCTATTAGGCGTAAGTTGTCTTCGTCGTCTACAATGAAATTTCCGGGCTTGATGTCCATGTGGAAGGTGTGCATGACTCCGTGGGTGTGCGCAATCGCTAGAGACATTTGGTGACACCATTTAGCTTTCTGCTGTAGAGAAATTTGCGATCCGTTTGAATTTGCAGCCGCGATTATAGCACCGAGATCCCCTTTCGGGAAGAAGGTCGATAAGTGGCCGACCAACACTGAGTCCCGGTTAGAATCGCGAACGGAGACCAAGATCTTGGGTGGCGATTGGATATTGGGATGTGGTGGCATGTTCGCAATCAAATTGCTCGATCGCCGCCAAGTTTCCACCATTGCACGAGCGAATTCATCATCGTCATCGTGCATCTGGAGGTATGTCTGAAAATCGATGCCTTTGAGGACAAACGTCGAAGGTGCCTCCAGACCCTCTTGCATCTGCACTCGCTTGCAGCAGCCCCTGCCGCCCATGGCCTCGAGCACGACAATCTCTGAGATGTCGACGATGCGAGGAGAATGATCGCCAGCTATCAGGTCACGCGGCTGGATGTCACGAAGGAGACCAAGGTATTGATCAAAGAGTGGATCTTGATAAGCTCGCCAGACAATGTTCTCGGCTTCTCCCTGAGTAAGGTCAACCACAGTGCTAGGGTCACACAGTGCCGGATCGGCGATACAACTGGACCAGACTGCATCTATGGCGTCCCATATGGCTCTTCGCATAGAAGCACGGTCTGCGAAGGTGAATGCATTTTCCGACACTTCGAGGCGGTGGTAGCAGTTGACGATCCGGCTTGGCAATGATTGAGGCGAGTTATCGCGGCTCAAGTAGAAACGAAAGATTACTGCCTTTCTTGGCCCGAGAGCCTGGGCATAAACAATGGTTTCATCTTCGTCGCCCCAGATGCTGTCCGGGCTAAACCCGAGTTCTTTGAGAGCTTCCTCTCGACTCATTGTGGCGAGTCGCGGTGAGAAAACGAAGTTGGAGGAGAATCTTTGATGCTGACTAGGTCAAGTCGCGTCGATGAATTGTGAAGGCCCGGGGGCGGAGAGGTAACCAGTTGACAGAGTTGCAGCCCAGATACGTGCCGGTGTCGGGGTGTGTGGGAGAGCCCGGAATCCTAGGTAATAGAGTAAGAATTAGGCACCCGTGTTCTGAGGATCTACAAATACTCTCTGTGCCTACCTAGTGCTATCAGCAGGTTCCCCTCATGTAACACAAACTCCAAGTAAGCAACCAATGATACTTGAATAACTTGAGCTATCCCTAAATAACATCCCCATATCCGCAAGTTAGTGCCTCGACCGAGCTCGGACTACTATGTTACTCAGACTTTTGTTTGTATTTGATAAACACTTTCGAAACCTCCCTAGGTAGCATCGTGTCACACGAATTCGAGAAGCTACCCAAGGTCCTCGGCCTCACTGTAGAAACTTTCCGTTCCTTTTTAGAAGTCCGGTGTTTATACAGGGTTAAGAAAGGTAATTAGAAGCGAGGGGCTAAGGTCAATCTAGAGAAGATTGGCTTGCAAATTTGCTGTAGACTGCTACTGCGGCTATAAGAAAGCCAAGAGCCCTCCAGAACTTCTGATCTCACAGAGGATTATTGTCGATAAGAATATCCTCCAAATCTCCTAAACATAGCACCCTGTTGCACATCTACCAGCAAGTCGAATAAAAGAACATCGCAATGGCTACTTTGACAGCATTACCCTATTCCCACGAGCACTATGATAGCCTCCTGGATATCATGGATGCTGCTAATGCACTTGAGTCCTCTGGAATCCTTACTAGCCTGACTTCTTCCATCGGTCGAATCTTCATCAAACACGGCGTTGAGAATGTATTCGGACTCGCTCTCCTGCATAAACACTTCGACATGGAACCCACAGAAATGCTGGTCGAGTTCGGCAACGTCTCTGTTCCCTGGGACGCCGAGTGCAACAAGTCGGAAATCCACCGCATCACTCCAACCTCGTGGCGCTTTATCACAGGAGGCATTGCGCCATATGAATTCACGGCTGGGGAAACTACATCACTGCCAGGCGATCAGAACTACGATGAATTCACACTTGAACTCGGCAATTTACTCCGCGACATGCATTTGGATCAGCTTCTCGGATTCCGTCAAATAGGAAAGTCTACTATAGAAAGTCCCGCTATAATGGAGTTCACATCCGGTCGCGCTAATGTTACTGTACCCGATGCCCTTTGGGCTCAAAATAAGGACTACGCGGCAGTTGAAGCAGCCTGGCAGTTTGGGAAACAAGGTAAAGCCGCCTCCTCTCAACTCTGGCTACTACAGTGCTAATTGACATGCAGATGCAGTTAACTCTCCAGAGCCAGTTGTATTCAGGAAATGCAAGATTAAGTGCGAATTTAAGTCAAATATGAATTCTCATACGGAACGGCACTTGAGAACCAAAAGGTAGTATTAATGTTTTCAGTGGAAAACTGTTGACGGGCAACTTGACCCGCCCAATCTAGTGCTTTACCCCCTTGCTTCTAATAATGCCTTTGTTTTAAGCGAGGGGGTACGAGTGGGTGAAACGAAGGGTAGCTATGTCACTCAATCCTGGCAAGCATAGGTAGATCACTAGGTGGCCTGAGAGATAGAAGAATGAAGAATCATTCAACTGACCTTGAAGACCGTTGTGAAGCATTACATTCGTTTTTAGTGAAGGGGGTACGACTAAGCGTAATGAATGGTTATTAATATGTTGCTTAATTTTGACGCTTGGGAAATGCTTTTTCTTATATAGATCGGCTACCGCTAGGACTACTGGGGCCACCAGATCTGCCAGGTTCGCCAGGTTTGCCAGGGCTGCCGACACCCGCTAAAAACGAAAGTAGTTTTCATCCTTAGCTGCTAGTAGCAAAAGTCGCGGTGCGAAGCGCATACGCAAAGAGCGAAAACTGCCTTCGTAGCAGCTCGCAGACCTGACAAACCTAGGGGTCCCCTAGTGGACCTGGCGGACCTAGTAGTCCCGGCAGTCCTTCCTGGCAAGGCAGACCTGGTAGACCTGGTAGCTTAGCATGCGCGGCTGCGCGGCTTGGGGAAGGGCCTCTATACGAATAGTATCCCAGCTATGAGCCCTACCTCGTTAAAACACCCCGCCCGTAACAAACCACTTATTTTTTAAAAATCACAAAAGCAAACTCAAACTTTTATGTAGCCTTTTTTACACTCCTTTTTGCCGCCCATTTTAACTTTGTCCATTCGTTAACTCAAGGTGGAAGGATCTGATCAGGGCATCGCTCTCGTCAAGGGTCATCACCTTGAGATCTGCCATCTGCTTGATCTTGGCCGTACTAGAAAGTTGGGATCGAATTGTTAGTGATCTAAATGTTAGGGTAGGTAGCTAACACTTACACTTCCTTGATCTGGTCGTCAGTCATTTTTAGACCTAGAATCATAAGAGTCAGTTATTACCATTTCGAGTGGGCTTATGAGGACTTTGGAAACTTCTAGACATGGTATTGGCCCAAAAAGGGAAACTGCTGCTTCAAAAAAGTAGTCAAAACAAGAAGAAAGTAACTCCGGGAATTACTCACCAAGCTGGTCAACTCGACTCTTGATAGCATTCCAGCCAGTAAGTCGAGATGTGAAGTGCACACTTGGAATTTTGATTAGTCTGAAGGCTATATAGTATCAACCGTGTCATAGCTTACTATCTAATATGGCTGTTAGTTTACAATACAAGGGGGACATATAGCACAACTTGCCTTGATAGACCGAAGTCCTCGGGTTTGAGGATCTCATAGGTAGACGGGGAATTTAGAATTGCCTTGGCGTGGATACCAGCCTGGTATCGCGTTAGTCGGTATAACCGATAGGCTTCATATGTTGTATACAAACCTTGTGTGTGAAAGCGCAGAACCCTGTGGGTTTTGTAAGCAACAAGTCAGTGGCTATATATAGCGGATGGCATACCGGTAATTGGATTGTTAAATGGCACGTTGATCTGAAGACGCTGTTAGCTTGCGAGAAAGTATGTGACAGAACGTGACAGGGTGTGGGTTTACCTCAACAGATTCTGCGACGAAGTCTTCAATGGCCTTGAGCTGGTGAAGCTTATACTTGGAGAGAATGTAATCCCTGCTAGTCGGCATCATTCTAGCCATCTTAAATTTCGTCAAGTTAGACCACAGTTAGATTCCTAGAGAGCAAGATTTAAACGTACGAGGGCTCCAAGCGGACAGATGCCATTTCTTTCCCCAATACCAAGCACGCTTGTGTCGACGTCTGTGCCGCAGAAAGTCAGCCTATGCCCACCACCGTAGACGATATCGGTAGACCCGGGGCCCATCTCAAAGGTCCATATCTCCTTGGTAGTTTATGAAGGAAATCCGGTGAGCTTACGTGTGGCACCAGCTTCGAGGGCGGTGAAAGCGTTCTAGATATGGTTAGCTTCTCACCTCAGGGTTCGGGGGACTTAACGAACCGCCACAGCACAGCCCGTATCATCGTGGAACTTGATCCGATTAGCCAATTGACACGCGAAATATAGTTCACAGTAGCACATACGTGAACCTCGATATCCGTCGAGACACAGCCTCGAAGAGTTCGAACAAGGTCCTACGGATGGTTAGCATCCGGCCAATGAAAGAGGATGACCATGACCTACGTAAACCTGTCTCGGAGAAGCACAACCCACGGTGTCGGCAACGCCCACCCGTCCGACTCCAACATTATTGCTTGAGATATCCTCAGTTAGTTGTTGCTGTTTTAAGCGTATTTCGAGCGCCAAAGAACGTATTTCAGGAGCACCTATGCTGGAAACCATTTGCTGGGGCAGTGGACCGCTCTCGGGTAATCCCAAAAAGGGAAACCAATAGCACGGCAAGTACTTACACAGCGCGGTAGATGGAGAGCAAGTCGACCAGATCCGACCTTTGTATACGTTAGCAAGACAGCTGACATTAGCGAAACGTAAAAGACCCTACTCACCGAAAAGAGTCCTCACTCGAGAAGCGGACCTCGCAGCCTCGGCTGGGCAATTGTTAGCTTCTAGTTTTGACCGGATTTGGTGATACACATACCTCTTGATATACTCAATAACCTCGATAGCCTGCTTGGTAATAGATGTCATGTCCTTGCCGCCAAGCGAATGCTCTCGGAGGAATTCTTGTTCCTGCAAGTCAGTCCATGGACGAGATATGATGTAGTAGGTCTATGCTCACGGCTCGTCCCAATGACAACATCTACACCGTCAACTCCGCAGTCACACTTTGAGAGTTCAGTCATTTGCAATTATTCTCAGTGCGAGGGGCACATACCGCAAGCTTGGCGTCCTGGAGCACATGTTAGCTGCATACGAGCAAGGGTGCACTTGATGGCGGGTCGACATAGACGGAAAAACGGCTCCCAGGATCGCTAGCCATAACGGCAATCCGGAAGCTGTTTCTGTATCTCCGCCCACATTTTGTTTTATAGCGCGCAACTTACTTCTAGAGTGCATCTTGTGTCTGAAATGACTGTTAGAAGACTGAGCACCACCAGGGCCAAAAGGAGACGACGAACGGGTTAGAATCTTGGCCTACTGTGTCGTTAGTAGGCGTTTCCATGTGGATTCCCGGATGCGCACCTTGAGGCCGAGTTCGCAGATGGCTTTGCAGTCCGCGAGAGATTGCTACGGTTGATTAGCACTGAGATCTGAGATTTTAACCAAGACCAAAAGACGCACTGGACTGGCAGCGGGATTCGTAAGCTCTATGTAGTCTACTCCAAACTCCGAGCTGCATGCTATATTAGCTTTGGTGGTTTCATTTCGGTCCAGATTATGCGGGTATCCTACAGCATCGTCGCACTGTGAACAAGGTGGCGTCAGTGAGTATCACAGAGGGCTTGGGTCCGCCTTGCACACACATTTTGATCTTGGTCTCTGTCGAGAAGTAGGCATTTGCAAATTGCTCGCCCTCTCTCAGCGTCGCTAAAATCATCGGTTAGCTGTTGCCGTATTGAGCGTGTTTTTAGAGCCAAAAAGGCATTTTTCAGGAGTACCCATGCTCAAATGCTTTTGCGGGGGCAGCGAATCGCTCTTGGGGGCTGCTGAAGAGGAATTTAATGGCACTGGAAGTACTTGCATTCTATGATCTTAAAGTTGCGGACATTGCTCAATAAGTCGTTGATGCTCGAGTAAGGGTTCGACGTGCTGTTGCTGGTGATAGACATGTTGGGAGTTGGGCGTCCAAACGAACGACGATGAGAGCGGCAAGTAAAAGCAAACCGGTTGCAAGACAATAATACACCTCTCGAGTGGTAGAGGAGGGGCTCTTCGATCGAGAGAGAGTTTGCTGCTGCAGAGGTGATGTTCTGGGGACCTGGGAGAGAAGATGCGGGGTGGTTTTGAGCGCCTCGATTTCTAATTATAGGAAGGCTAGATTTGCTAGCGTATGCTAGATATTTTACCTGCTTGAAATATCTCCCGATAGTAAAACAATTGGTCTCCGAAAACCCGAGGCAGGTTTCGAGGTCTGGTTTAAGAATTTTCGTGAGTCACGGGACCCGCGCCGATCGGACATGGTGGGGTCACGTGCCGTCTTCAGTTACACTCGACACCAAAACCAATCACTACTTAGTACTCATTACCTAACTTATAGTTCAATGCGCTTGTTGAGTTTTCGCGGGTCTCTTTTGCCACATGAAAACGCACCAGAGCCCGCTCGGACTAGTCCAGTCCCGTTCGAGTGGTTGTGGCGCTCGAACCAATGACATCAGAGGGCATGCCTGGAAACGGCAGAGGTAGGGTAATGCTCCGCCCTTGGATGACAGACTCGACAGACTATCGATTGTATACCGGTATCCCGATTTCCCACTTAACGAGTAGGTTCACACTGGCAGACGCCAAGTAGCTATTTGTTGCATAGGGCGCACATGTTTGCGTCCGCTCTCCTATCAGCCACCACCACACGCATGGTTTGAACTTACTTCTTGTTTCGTCCAGTGCCAAAGCCTGGGAGGCATACTTGACTTTCTCGGGACCCCTTTTGCCTACAAATGAAAGAGGCCGTGGTGGTAGTTGGGTTGGGTATCCTAGTGTGCTGACCGTATCCCACACAACACAAGCCTTGATGTTTACTTTATATAGCAACTCTTTCAATCGGTTGACCTTGCTACTAAGCTTCTTCAGCGCCGGCCTGGACCCCTCAGCTAACCAGCTGAGGGAGTCTTGGTGTGCCCACAGCGTGAATAGGTCCCGGAGATAAGTAGCATAAATGCTGCTTCTAGGGTAAACAAATCTAGCTGATGAATAATGCAGGACACTGTACGGCGAAGGTCCCACGTGAAAACCCAATGAGAATGATCTCATCTTTTTGATTGAACTCGTCTGGATTCTGCGTGCCAAAGTTCAAACCATGCGAGAGAAAGCTGTAAGCATGTTATCACGAAGTTCAGAAAGCTAACCATACCTCTACCAATCACTTCATCATTAATTTGACCGAGGCTGCTGGTCCGGGTGCCAACTCCACTATCGTAGTAGACAATTTGGAGGAGGCCGTCATCAGCGACCCGGGAAAGACACCGTGCAAGAGTTGCGGCGTTTGTCAAAGGATTCTTATTGTTTACGCCATCCTGCCGTGTCCCATCACAAACTATGAAGAGCCTCTTCTTGACTTACTCGGGAACAACGCCTACTATTTTGGGTCAATAACCCGTAGTTATGACGCCGTTGAGTCGTGTTGTAGGAGTATTCTTATACATACACTGTCCTCCCGCATGCCCTTTTCCCTGCCCACCTAGTAGTGTCACAAGGGCTTGCTAGTAAAGGCCTTGGAACGCTGTCCATGCTAAGGGATGGCATCTGTTTGCCCTTCTGATACCTCACATGGCGGACCTCCTCCAATAACCTCCTCACAGCCAGTTGGGAGCCAAGGGATGAGGTAGTATTGGTTATGTGTGGCTCGTAGCCTCCTCCGAACTCGGGAGTCCTATACTATGGGTTTTGTTTAAGCTCTGTGAAATTCCGCCCGACACTTGAAAGGCAATAGAAATTCTGTTCCTCTATAAATTACAAGACCATTTAGAATCCCATGGTAAATACACCACCCGCAATTCTTTCAATTTTACCTTCTGTTTTCAGTAAACATGTCGTCTCCTGGGACAAACTCTATTAATAGAGAAGACTATGAATTAAAACAATACCAATTCAACGAACGACTCCCATTCGAAAGTGATAATGATCACGGGGATCCGTACATACAGACCAATGACGGCGTCTTCGTGCAGCTAGTGAAAGGCAGGCAAGATAGCAGATATGGGCATCATCGGAAAGCCGTTCGGAAATGTATCATGAGAATCACTGGGGCCCCTGGCACTCCCATTGAATATGTTAGAGACCAGTGCGGAAGAGAAGTTAACATCCTCCGCCGGGCTCGCCACAATCACGTTGTGGGTCTTGTCACAGCCTATTTCCACAACGCGTCCAATAATGAACTCCGACTCTCGATCATTATGGACAGCGCAGACGGAAACCTTCGAGACAATATAAATACTATTCAACCCAAGTGGTTTGGTTGCTTAGTAAATGCCGTGGACTTCATCCACGGCCTTGGAATCCGACACGGGAATATAAAGCCAGAGAACATACTGATAAAGAGCAATAAAGTCCTCTTGGCCGACTTTGGATTGTCAAGAATGGGGCTAACGGGGCTTGGAATGACGGCTCGTGAAGGATCAAAAGAGTACTCTGCTCCAGAAGTAGGAGAAGGAAGGCCTTGTGGCCGATCGGCTGATATCTTCTCCTTAGGGGCAGTATTTCTCAATATGCTTTTTGGCCGCCAGCTTCAGGATGAGCTTCAGAAGGTAACGAACCGTCGGCTTCGGGATGGCAGGAAGCAAAATTCTTATGCCTTGAATATAGATTCATTACAAAGATGGATGGCTCATATCAAGCCAAAGCTCCAGGATCATCAACTCTCAATACTCTCTCTTTGCCAAAAGATGCTAGACGCGGACCGGGATCAACGTCCTCGAGCTGATGAGCTGACGCTACCAGACGAGCTTCAGTGTCGGTGTGAGAGCGAGCCTCCAACGAAAGCCGACATGTTCATTGGCGCGTGTAAAAAGGGCAAGGCGGAAGAGGTGCAAGAGTTGTTGGACAACGGAGCTAATCCAAACACCAAAGGCGCATTGCACCAGGCATGTGTGGCTGGCAACGAGGGAGTCGTAAAAGCTCTCGTTGCGCATAAATATTTCAGCGATATTAACCTGCAAGACTATGGGGGGCAGACAGCACTCCACTGTGCAGCTGGGCACGGCAATGAAGGGCTGGTGAGGCTGCTATTGGACCGAAATGCTCACACAGAGATACAAGACTTCGAAGGCCGAACGGCGCTTTTTTATGCGGCTGGGCATGGGTTTGAAAAGGTAGTTCAATTGCTATTGAACGCAAATACCAAATCAGGGGCAAAGGACTACTGCGGGCAGACATCGCTTCACTTGGCAGCGAAAAGAGGGCATGAGGAGGTGGTTCGGTTACTATTGAACAAGGATCCCGATGCTCTGACGAAGGATAATGGCCAGCAGACACCATTGTACTTGGCGGTTATACGCGGCCATGTACATGTGGCTAGGCTGCTCTTGGATGTGGCAAAATGTCAGTGGTTTTGGTCACAGAGTGAATAGAAGGCTACCAAGAAGGGTAGTATAGGGCTCAATAGGTAGTAAATTGATTCCTGAACCTCCCAGGTCCCTAGGGGGACCTGGCACCTATATATAGCCAGAACCTAGGAATGTAACCACCCTACGGGTTGGTTATATTGTCACCTGACACAAAAGGGGATAATGTTAATGCTGAGGCTATGATTCGAGAACGGTATAACAAAGGAAAGACCGTGCTTCATATTGCTGCTGAGCATGGGTCCTAGGCCATAGTTGAGCTACTGTTAGAACATGGCGCTGATATTAACGCAACGAATGATGATAAGCAGACAGCTCTTCACTTTGCAGTTGAGCTTGGGCATATGAATGTGGCTAGGCTACTAGTGGTCAAGGGAGCCGGAACCGGAAAAAGGGATGAGTCTAGACGTACAGCGCTAGATCTAGCACGGCAGAAAAACTATGCCCCGATGGTTAACCTGTTAGAGCAGACGAGGACGGCAAAAGGGAAGATAAAGCAGGGGTTTAGAAAACTCCTTTGGAAATGTAAATAGGTACTAGTGATAATAGGACTTTTAAAAGGAATATTGCAATGGATTGTGCTACTTAATATAAATAGCACTTTAAAAAAACTAGCTGTGGCTGTTGTGTTATTTCAAGGTTCAATTTGGAAGAAAAAATTTACATCGCTCTCTCTCAAAGGCCCACCAACACCGAGTGTTCCCCCACGGCCAGTCTTAATTTAGGGTTCACAAGGATGCTAGTGCCTAGGTAGCTAACACAGATATCAGATTCCAACATTCACAGGCGTTCTGCAGCCGAAAACGATACGCTAACAACTATGCGATTACGTCTAAGCCTAGAGAACAGCAACGCTTCAAATCTATAAGAGAGTGACGGCGATGAATCTGAGATCGAGTCAAGCGATGAGAGGATGATTGGCAGCGAAGCCGAGGATTGGGCCAAAGAAGACGAATGACGATGGCGAAGAACAAATGGCATTGCGTGGAGCGAGGCAACCGTGATGGGAGATCACACAGCCTTACGTGTGTCAGTCTAAGGAGGCCGAAGACACCTACGTGAGCCAATGTTGGTTTCCAGGTTCCCATAGAGATGTTGGCGGCAATGGAGACGCTGCACTCGGGGCGGCAACGCTTCTCTGAATGGTTGGATAACTACATGACCTAATTGGCTTTACTTTGTTGGGGACGATATTCGAAAGCATTTCAAGCACAAATATCATGAGTGGGACTTTCGTGTTAATAGGACACTCGGATTCATCAAAGAAATGTCCCTCTTGTCCACCATGCCTAGCTTGGGTCAAGGATCGAAGCCGAACACTCTACGAGCATCCACTAGAACCTCACGGTAAAGAGTGCCAGCAGCTCCAGCAGTGGCATGATCATGCTTTCGGTCTTGCGGTGACAGACAGAAATGTGTTTTTAAACGGGCGAGATATAATAGAAACGGGGGCAGAGAGAAATCTCGAAAGGTTTGCGGACATTCTCAAGGATCTAGTTTTTAATGACTTCTTCGGCCTTGTCTGGATACTCAGATGATGTCAGTGTCAAGATTGCCTATTGTCGCATCGGCGATAACGATAACAGGTAGGGAGACCTACATATGTACTTCTGGTACCTATCTACGGTTTACGGTACCCGGTACTCTTGCGTATTACAAAGCTGCCTACAAGACAGACACCACATGCATTGTACACGAATAGATTGTAGAACCTTCGACTGAAACTGAAAGTTGCCTGTAACTAATTCAATCAATGAAAAGGTAGGAACGTCACTTCGTTTTGATAACTTCATCTTCGTTTGTATTACTACAACCACTGCGCTCTTTGTCAGCATCATCTTCAACTCTGGTAAATCTGCTACACTCAGGCAATAGAGCAAAAGACGCAAATGATTCCCATCATTCTAGTCCATCATGGCGCTCCACACACATTTGACATGCCGCCCGACGCAACCGTGACCGACCTAGCCAACGAGATCCAAGCGGTCTTACACATCCCCGTCGCGAACCAGAAGCTCATGGTCGCCAAGCTGGGGATGCTGAAGGCGCCCTTCGACAGCCGGCCCGTGCCCATCACCGACCTCGAGAACAAGAAGATCACGCTCCTCGGCACGTCGAGCGCCGAGATCGCCTCGCTGCACGCCGCGTCCGAGAAAGCCGCCGCGCGCGAAGCCCACCTCGCCTCGGCCCGGCGGACCCTGCCCAAGGCGTTCGCGCGGCGCGACCCGCTGCGCGCCCAGGAGGAGGGCCAGTACACGTTCATGACGCTGCGCCCGCTGCCGAACCTGCCGCGCCCGGAGCGCTCGCTCGCGTTCCTCGAGCGCCTGAAGGCGGACCCGGGGATCCGCGCCGCGATGCGCGCGCACAAGTTCAGCGTCGGGCTGCTGACGGAGATGGACCCGCTGTCGTACACTGAGTCCAGCCACGAGGGCACGACGCGTATCTTGGGTTTGAACCGTAACAAGGGCGAGGTGATTGAGCTCCGCCTGCGCACGGACGCCTACGACGGGTACCGCGACTACAAGACCATCCGCAATACGTTATGCCACGAGCTCGCGCACAATGTCCACGGCCCGCACGATCGGAACTTCTGGGACTTGTGTCATCAGATCGAGCGCGAGGTTTCTAAGGCCGACTGGAAGAGCGGGGGTCACAGCGTGGGCGAGAGTGAGTTCTACGAGCCGAGCGAGGAGATCGCGTATGACCATGGAGGCTGGACCGGCGGCGAGTTCGTGCTTGGAGGCGGTAATTCGTCGAGCGGGAGTGCAGCTAGCCCAGCGCTGAGCAGGCGCGAGATTATGGCCAAAGCGGCTGAGGAGCGGATGAAAAAGCAGAAACAAGCGCAGGGTGATCCTAATGGGGACGCATCTACACCGGATGGTTCCTAGCTATCTAATTATTCATCATTTTGTCTTTGGTCTTTTTGGTCGGTTTTCATCTTTGCGTTAACAGTCTCAGCTTATACCCCCTTTTCGCTGTACTGGATGAGATATAAGTTTGTATATAAATAGAGAATGCAAATAAGAAGCTTTTCAGCACCGCTTCTTGGCTATTTTATAGAGTTCATGTTCGCGAGGCATGCGACCATCTCGGCAGTACTTGGATCAGTAAAGTATAGAATACATAGTAGGCTCTAATTAGGGCGTTTTTGATGTCTCTATGACACCTACTCAACAGAACCCATTCTTACTCCGTATTTTAAGTACAATGCATAACACTAGACTAATGCTATTTTTATGAGGGTATCTTAAGCAATGCTAACGCCAGTACAACTTGTCCCTTTATAGGTGGGCTGTAAAACATATGCAGTGGTCATCAAACTTCATCAGTCGTGATCGAACGTAAACCTCCAGTGAGTGTACATATACCTCACTAGGGAGTAGGACCCGGACGCCTCTTTGTAGGCGTTTCGTTAAGCCGCTCCTTATTCCTCGCCCTCCTCTGTTTTAGGGCTGAGAACTCCATCCTCCATGTGTCGATACTCTCGCGGAGCTCCTCGTCTGCGTCCTTGGGCACGTAGCTTAGGCACTGCACCTCGATGGCCTTGAGCCGGATCTGTAAATTCAGCAGCTCGGCGTCACCTTCCTTCCGCTCGCTTTCACTGCCCCGATATCGTTAGTACGCATGCAGGTTAAGGTAGATGTAAAGGAGCTAGCCTGGATGGCGGGAAATGAAAGGCCACACTGACTAGTTTTTCAGCTGTTCCTCGAGATCGATGATGCGCTGTGCCGCGCGTTCTAGCCGTGTGATTAGAAGCGCGTGGATGTGCTGTGAAGAGTTAGTGAATTTTGCGATAGGCAGGGCTCAAGGGAGTCATGGGGAGGGGAGCTTGCTTCGGTTTCCTCTTGTCGATCGCGGAGGTTAGAAATGACAACCTCCAGGGCTTTGGATAGGGCCTGCGCCTCGGCTACTACTTGCTCAGCCTCTGCCACGGTCATCCTAGAAGCGTGGGATCTTGGCTTTGCATTGGCTCTGCGGCGCGTTCTCGTCTTGGCCAATGAAGAGGGCCCTATAGGCGAGGAAAGGCTGGATACATCGGACGGCAGCAGAGTATCTAGATGAGGTGGCCCCCAAGTCAGATTGCTCCCGTCTTGGCCGTCATCTCCAGGGCTTAAGGATGGGCGCCGAGGAGGCCGGGTCTTCGCCTTGGACGAATAGTCAGGGGCGGACAAGACAATCTCCAACTCGTCGACCTTGGCGTGCAAGACGTCGATGCTCCCATCTTCGACGTGCTGTTGTCGGCTCAGCCTCGTTGCGAGATCGTTCAGGCGCTGCACCAATACATCTCTACTATCCTGGGTGATGCTCTCGTAGTCCCCGTGATCTGGGTCTAGATGATCCGACTCCGACTGTGGATATAACGGGGAAGACGGAGCTAGAGTAGGGGGCGAGAACTGACGGCGTAGCGGTGAAAGTGGAGACATTCCCAAGGAGGAGAGGCTCAAAGACGGAGAAGCCGGCGGAGACAGGTTAGTAATCGATGCGTCGCTGTCATCTCGGCGATGCGGATGATATGGCTCCGGGCGAGCTCGCCGTGGTGGCGGCGTGTGCGGCGCCGGGCCACCGTGATCATCGTCGGAGTCTTCCGCGTCGGCCATGGAATCGGAGGAATCTGGAGGATTACCTCACTATTCACATGAAAATAAGACGAAGGTCCTAAAGGAGAGCTGTGGATCTCGTGGAACACCTGACTGTGTATGCTGTACTGTGGAATGTCCAACCGGCAGTTTTATATCACGTGCAGATCCCTTTTACCTGTACTTATCCCCTGGACTACTACTAAGCTAGTAGCTTGAATGCTAATAAGATTTTGAAATTTCCCCATTTGGAATATAGACGGATGGGAATTAGACTTAGGCCTGCAAGATGGACCATTTGGACGCGGCTTTAGTGATTCGTCTGTTCTACCTACCTAAGGCAAGTTGCCTAGATGCCTAAGTTGCTAGGTGCCCAAGCTGCATTGACCAGGTCTGTGTGTTGTATCCAGTAAGTACTTAGTTATGTAGGTACCCGTGCTGAGCGGCAATTTGTCCTCTTATCAAGGTACCTCGGCACGCCGATAAACATGCAGATAAACATCTGTGTCATAGCTTTTGATGTTTTAGCTGCGCGGCTGGCCTCATGAGGCATCCCGTATTTCTAGTCTCGTAGCTGTAGAGTTAAATATACCGGCTCGCATTGCTATGGACTATAACATCTACAAGATAGATGATATTTATGCTGTACCTATTTACTTACTCATACCGCTTTCTTTAAAGCGGCCTGCCAAGGACGGGTAGGTCAACTTGGCGGTAATACGACAGTCCTTGGCTTGCTGACTTCTTCAATCGCCTAGAAATGTGTGTATAGGCGCACCAAGCAACTCCAAGCGACTCAAACCAATACAAATACATGCTGAGACTCTCAACCTAATTGCGTGTCACTCACTGCCTGATTGCGGTTATATACCGCATCGATGAGGTATTATTCGTTTAGTTGTCAGTAAAATACCGCAGCTGGGAAGGAAGGTAGGTAGGCAGGTAGGCAGGCAGGCAGACGCGCTCGACCTGAAGGCCTGCTGGCGCCACTGGTGAGCGACAAGACAGAAAGAAAGGATGCAGTAAGTCGATGTCAGATGATCAGCCGGCTATGTAACTTCTTAGGTCCCGGTAATAAAGGTCGACATAAAACAAGCACAATATACTACCTAGGTAGGTACGAAGTCCCCCAATCCCCGCTCCAAAAAAACAACTGTGGCTAGTGAGCTACGTAAGTTATGCGGGATGCGGGGAGCTTGCTGTGAAAAGTCCCACGTTCTTCCGGTGGTCCAGTGGCGTCGTCTACCAATTCCAAACGGTCCTCGGCTATGATGGCACGCATTCGGCAAGTCAAAGTCACGAGCAACCTGGGGGAAGCTCTTGCCTGTGGGACGGTAATCCCGTACAATAAATACTTCTTAGCGCACTACGAACGTTGTTGTTAGTGGACTGGGTACAGCATACATATGCTACTTACATAGTTAGGAGGGAGCTAACGCGGATGGCCAAGAACACCGGACCAATCCCGGCTGCCCTGAATTAACTTTTGCATCTGCTTCTCGAGTCTGCGAAGTGGCGCCTGCAGAGGTACCGAGCAAGTCCACCCGCCCGCCGATTCTCGTCCCCGTCACACGATCGCGAGTCATCCTCGAGCCCTTTCACCTCTTCCACATGCTGCTACCTGTCTAAGCTGATCCCCAAGGTGAATTGATTGCCTATTTTGTCGTTTCTCACCTTCTTCGCCCTTTCTGCCGCTCTGCTCGTGTTCGGTGCTATTGGGTCTACTACTTGTACTATACCTGACCTGACCTATCCACAGAGCTACGTCGTTTACCTACTGTAGGTACTTACTTGTGCCTGTACCTGTGCCATAGCTCCAGCGTCATCGTTGTTCCTTGACCGCGGGGTTCCGCATCCGTGGTGAACCAGCACCAGCACCCGCGACACCCACCACAACGACCACTCTCTGTCCGCGTCGTTGATTCCAGCTCCATGGCTTGTAGGGCCGTCTGCGGAAACCGTTAGAAGCCCGCCGCTCCCAGGGACCCGGGAGAACCACTTTTGCCGCCGTTGCTGTTGATTGCGTGCTGTTTGGCCCGTCATGTCGTGGAAGGCCTCGGAAAGGCTGATGGACACCATCCGCCATTATGCCAACTTCCCAGCCACCGGGGTTAGCCTAAGGCAGATGGTGCAGTTTGGCGAGAGACCATCAGTCGGTATGATTTCTTCCTGAGCTCCTTGTCCTCCGCGAGGCGCGGTCTAACCGTCTCTTTCTCCTCAACAGGGACCTTATTCCGCGCCTCCCAATTCCTCGCCGAAGAGCTGCCCATTCGCCTTGCGCATCGTGTAGAAGAGCTCACAAACCTCCCCGACGGCCTCAATGAGATGCCATCGGTCAGGAAGGTCCAAGACTGGTACGCGCAGTCGTTCGAGGTCCGTAGCCTAGCTGCCGGAAGATACTGTCTATGACTCACACTGACTCGTGCGACGATAGGAGATCACAGGCTTACCGCGGCCCAACCTTGAACGAGATGTACGAGAACGACTACTGAACCCTGGGAAATTCAATAACGGCAGAGGAGCATCGATGCTCTCTGAAGCGATACCGAACCCTAGCATTCGCGAAGGACAATACGCTTCGTCGCCCATAACACAGACGGGAGCGAATAATGGCAAAAAACACCAAGGCGCTAGGCGGTATTTTGCCATGGTGGACGATAACGGCGATTGGCCACCCGACCTTCAAGCCTACAACTCTAAATTTGCCCAATGCTTGCATAAGATCAAGAGGAGGCATGACGGTGTAGTCACAACCATGGCGCAGGGTATCTTGGAGTATAAGCGCAAGCGGCAACGGATGCAGATTGACAATAATATTCAGTCATTCCTTGATCGTTTTTATATGTCGCGAATCGGAATCCGGATGCTCATAGGCCAGCATATTGCTCTGACAGACCAGAGTCACCATCGAGATCCTACATACGTTGGTATCATCTGCACTAAGACCAACGTCCGAGATCTCGCCCAAGAAGCCATTGAGAACGCTCGCTTTGTTTGCGAGGATCACTATGGGCTGTTTGAAGCCCCCAAAATTCAGTTAGTCTGTAACCCGGACCTGAACTTTATGTATGTCCCGGGGCACTTATCACATATGCTATTCGAAACTTTGAAGAATTCGTTAAGAGCAGTGGTCGAGACGCATGGACAGGACAAGCAAGAGTTCCCAGTCACAAAAGTTATAGTCGCCGAAGGCCGGGAGGATATTACGATTAAAATCTCCGATGAGGGTGGTGGGATCCCTCGGAGTGCTATACCACTTGTGTGGACTTATATGTACACTACTGTAGATCGGACGCCGAACCTTGACCCGGACTTCGATAAGAGCGATTTTAAAGCCCCCATGGCGGGCTTCGGGTATGGTTTGCCAATATCGAGACTTTATGCTCGGTATTTTGGTGGCGATTTGAAACTTATTAGCATGGAAGGGTAAGCTAAGTCTCCTTTAACTACTCATGTAGCCTAGCGGCAGATTACTAACATTTTCGGTCTCACCTTTTAGATACGGCACAGACGTTTATCTGCACCTAAACCGCCTCTCAAGTTCATCAGAGCCGTTGCAATAGCAACTAGCAGTCATGAGGGATGGATCATCCCGAGGATTGGCGCTACCTTTGAGAATGATGCAAAAACGGCTCAAGCCTTCCGAGGTATCGGAACGCAAGCAGGTAGGCGACGCCGAGTCTATGATCTCCCAAGAGCGCGGCCGGCTTATATGGGATGACACCGGTGGCGAGTTGTGAAAAAAAAGAAAAGGAAAACAATTCAAACAGATATACAAACACAAACACACACATAGACGGTCCCTACCGCGGAGGATATATCTAAACCAGAGGAATTTCCTACACGCAAGAACAAGGGAAGGAGGGAGATTAACATGTAATAATCGGGCCGGGCAGAGGGGAGTCTATTTGTATTAAAAGCTCCTCAGCTATAAAAAAAACTAAACCCGTTCGGCGTAACGGGTGCGAGGAGCAGTGCCGAGGACGGCGTTCCATCCATTCATATCCGTCTTCCTAGTCTAACCCTTTCCATGGTTTTATTCCATACTTTTCGAAAGGAGATGGTGTCAGCATTTTCCCTGGCGCAGGAACGGGGCGAAAGATTTCTTACGGGCGGGAGGAAGGGAGGCGAATGAGAATGGTCGGGTCTCTTCTTGTCATCAATATCATCGTCGTCGACGTCACTCGACGACTATCGATCATCCGGTATCTAGCATTTGAGTTGGTGAATACATACATATATGGGATTTAATGTACAACTTTTAAACTCACGTTTTCTCCTCTTCCGTGATTAGGTAGTGTAGTGTATAGTTTATGTCTTAGAAACAGGAGTTTCATGACAACGGGTACAATCTATTAATACACTCTATAAAACACAATATTCGCTAAGATCGTAAAACTTGAACGTCACTAGTCCGCCTGATCTATCGGAGCCTTATAGAATACTTATACTCTATATATACACGTATACAATGTAGTAGGTAGGTGATGCAAGCTCCAATCTCCCGTCTTGAAGCGACGTACTTATAAATACATCATGGACGTGCCCACATATACGGAAGCAGTGCCTACATAAAATGAATGAATGAACGGGATGGAAAATACATGTTTCCCAAAAAACGTACTCTGTCAGCGTCATCTTACAGTATGCGATGCGCGCCATCCCAATGCCATGTATGCATATTACCTATATCGCTCACTCTTACAACGTCAACACCCACAACAACAATAACCCTTTTTCTAAGTCACGTGCCAGATAGGTAGTTGGATCACGCCTTATACATGAGATCAATAAAGCCCGTCGCAAGGTCGACAACAACAGACTTATTCGGCAGGGATCCCGCAACACCGTACAGCGCGGCCGTGTCGCCAGTGGCCTTGCCCTTGGGCCCCTTGCCCTCGACGGCGCGGACGCGCTCCTTCTCGCGCTCGGCCTCGATGACGGCCTCGAGGTCGGCGACGAGGCGCTCCCAGACCTTCGTGATGGGCATCGTGACGGCGATGTGCATCGCGGGCGGGTTCTGCAGGGCGTTGAGGTGCCACCCTTTGGCCGACATGCCGTCGGCGATGTCGTAGATGTCGAGGTTGCGCGCCGTGAAGGCGACCACCGAGACGAGCGGGCGGCCTATGAGGTCGAGCTCCGCCGCCAGCGCCGGCGACTGCGTCACGTGCTCCGCGATCTTCTTGGCGCAGCCCACGATCTTGACGCACGAGTCCACGTAGCCCGCTTCGCCGACCTTCATCATGCTCGTCCAGCACCCCGCGATCAGCGCGCCGGGCCGCGAGCCCGCGATGCCCGGCGACGCGTACACGCCGCCGGACCAGTCGGGCGACACGAAGTACTGGTATGTGCGCAGCTCCTGCGTGCGGTAGAGCACGGTCGAGTTGCCCTTAGGCGCAAAGCCGTACTTGTGCGTATCGCAGGAGATGGACGTTACTCCCTTTAGGCGGAAGTCGAATAGCTCGGTCTCGAGCCCGGCTTTCTCGAGGAAAGGGACAAGGAAAGAACCAAGACAGCAGTCTACGTGTAAAGGCAGCCGGCGCTTGAGCGCGAGCTTGGACAGGGCCGATATGTCGTCCATGATGCCGTGAGGGAAGTTAGGCGCGGAGCCTACGAGCAGGATCGTGTTGGAGTTGATGAGTCGGGATACCCGATGGACGTCCACCTGGTATGTAGGCGCAGGGCATGGCACTAGGTGAACCTTGATCTTGAAGTAATCACCCGCCTTGCGGAATGCTGTGTGTCCCGTCTCCGGCAGGATCCTGTGTCCAATATTAGTATATGGTATGGTTGAAAGGGATGTCGAGGACAAGTATCCTACATTTCTGGTTCTGTAACGCCTCGCTCAGCGTAGGCCTTTTGCCGTGCGCTGTAGCACGCCATGAGGATACTCTCAGTGCCACCACTTGTCGACACACCGGCGGCAGTGGGTGGCGCATGGAACATAGAAAGGACCATGGCCACAACCTCGGCTTCCATCTTGCGGACGCCGGGGAAGACATCCGGGTGGATAGGGTTCGCAACGGTGAACTTGCCGTATGCCTCAGTCTGGAGCTTCAGCAGGTCGTCTTCGCCATGGTATACGGCGCCGGAGACGAATCCGTCCTCCCATCTCGTGTGGTCCATATTGGCCAGGGTGTCGAGCTCCTTCTGCAGCGCCTCGTCTGTCCACCCTTCTTTCGGCAGCGCCAGATACCGCGATCCGGTGTTTGAGATCATCTTCGCCTGTATCTTGGCCAGCGACTCGGTGACCTGCTTCTTAACCTGGGTCCGGATGCCCGGGGCGCGGAGGAAGTAGCCATAGAGTATGCGGCGGGTGTCGATGTAGAGCTCGATGATGGTGCCGATGAGGCCGCGGCCTTTGAGTTTCCAGAACGTGCGGCGGACTATGCGGAAGACGAAGAAGAAGAAAACGATGTTGCGGAACCTGCGACGTGGTAGAGCATGTTTACATTAGCGGCTGTTCATTTCCGGTGACAGTACTACTTCGCCTCGCTTGAACTCCCCAACGCCGCAAGCACCCAGTGTCCTAGACTGACTAAGTAGCCGTCATACTCACAGGTCGAGGTTAATGACTTGTAGTGGCTGCAGCGTGTTGACCGGCCGTGCGCGCTTGATCATTTCCAGGCTCTCCCGCAGGCTAACGGGCATCCGCGACGTGCCCGGCATAATGTCAAGTTAAGCTCCGCAGCTTGTCAAATGTCTGCTTGCTTGCTATTATGCTTCGGCCCTTGCACGTCCGTCCGTCTATTTATCAATTGCAGATTGGAATGGGTGAGAGAGTTTGACTCATCGGGTCGGGTGTCCGCGGGACATTCAATTGTCTTTGTAGTTTGACGTTGATGGGGGTCATGACAACACTAGACGAATGGAAATGCTACCTAGGTAAAAACGGTAGACCTACCTTATTTAGCTGGGTGCGGCCGACCCAGGCCTAGGAAGGAAAATGGAAGCTTTTCCTTGGTCGAAACCTGGCGCCGATGAGCCCCGCAAAGGGAACCTAGCTTCTGGGGTTACCTAGGCAGTTGCGGAATAGGTGGTGATAGGTATGCTATAGGCATGTACGCTAGCTGTAACTAGCTACACCAGCTTCCCATCACATGCAAAGTCGCCTTCACGGGTAGGTCGGTGCAAGGATCATCGGCACGCTAGCAGATCCTTGTTCCTTGTCACAGAACCGTCCGAATGCGAGCTCCCCTCGCCTTATCTGATCCGAGATGCTCCCCGGATGACAATCACCTTGAATCTCACTGGCTGAAACTTGTCTGTATCCATTCGACAGTCTCGCATTGAATAGGGATTATATAATCTTTAGATTCCTTACAAACTTGTGCATAGATAAATACCTAGTACCTATCCTATCTCTAGAGAGTTAAAACGTTTACATGATTTTATCACACTACATCAAGTGGTTGCCCGCCTCTTCATCATTATCACATCACTCATTAAGGCCGCATAACATAAAACAAACTCAATCCAGCATGAAACATGGCCAAGGCTACCTAAGTAGGCACTATTCTCTGATCAAGGCTGTTGGATAGCGGAATTCTCTAGAAAGCTATGCAGTTCGCAAAGTATATCCAGTTAAGTGGTACGGTAGAAAACGAATTCATTTACACTGAATTAATGATATATGACAACAGCCATTGCTGACTGGACTAGGCAGATAGAACATTATTTGAAAGGTTCTCCCACGATCTCCAGCCAGGGAATCGATATAAGCGCCAGTAAACAAGGACGAAATAGTAACAGGTACGCAAAACACCGGTGTAAATGCTAGGGTCCCTATCTATCTGGCCTCAGCCGTCAAACCAGACGATGCCACATACAATGATATCCATAAAACGCCAACCTCGTTACCTGTACGCCCGGCCGGGGCCCTCCCCTGTTATCTACCGTTTCGTAATGGCACATAGATCATCACTTATCAAGAGCCCGTGCCTAATATCTTATCTTACAAACGCTGGCGCTATTGATCGGAACCGAATGCCGCCCGCCAACGCTGCGAGTAGCGCTCAGCATCGTTGGCGCAGCTCTTAGCCCCCGTGCCCGAACATTGGGCAAACACGACAGCAATATCGCCGTCTTTGTATTGGGCGCCGTGTTCGACCGTAGAGTAGGCATTGATAGCCCGTTGTGGAATGATTGCTAGCTTCGAAAGGATGGTTGGGTGCCATTGGACAATATGCTCCTTCGAATGGTTAGCACAGGCAACTGGTGCATATGGACTGATGGGGGGACATACCAGTGCATGCGTCTCGGCTTTCTGAAAGTTATAGCTTCGATACATAGGATCAAACCATGTGTCGAGAAAAAATTTCGCCCACTCGCCGTTTCGGAGGACCAAGCTTGTAGTTGCTAGGCCGTCTTTATCCTGCGTGATGACGAAGTTGACATCACGCGCTTTGAGGTGGGAGAATGTCTTGATGATGCTCTCCGGTGGCACAATCGGGTGATCCTTCAACATCATTTCCTCAAGTTGCTGCGAACCCATAATGTGCTCCTCCGCTCTCGAGCTGGGGTTCATGATGAGCGCATGCTGGTCGAGATACCACACGTATTTGCAATTGGGGAATTTGGCGATGGCATGTCTCATGGCCACAACCTTCGACCAGGAAGCGGGTGCTCCTGAGAGATCGTAGTCGCCGGCTTTTGCGATGAAGGTACCATATCCTAGAACGTGCGGTTAGAGGTTGGTTATCCGGAGAGAGACGGATGGCGATCATACCATGCTTCTCGGCGTACTGTACTCTATTGTCCTTGATGTGCTGTGAGTATGCGGTATTGTCGTACTTGTCGTCGAAGACGGTGACAACAACCACAGCCGGCTTCCCCGTTATCGGACGAGGGCCGCTATGTTTTGAGCCAGAAAATAGCCATATTAAACCGACGATGCCTATTATAAATAGGAGTATCGTCCTTAATTGACTTCTTCGTACCATTAAGAGACGCGATCTTCGGGGTTGAAAGGGTGTAGGATGGGAGTCCTTTCGCGGTGGATAGGCGTAGTGCATCGTGCGCTGGAACCCGTCACCCCCGATGTAGGGAAGGAGAAAACTCCGGCAAACGGGGCGACCGACCGAACCACCGTTTGCTTTGTTACTCGACTCGTAGTATACGATAACAGGTTCCTAGCCCCCGGAGGACTCTTGCGAAGAGGCCGAAGCAAAGGTGAAGGCCTGCTAGATATGCGCTCCCGCTTGTCGAGCGGATATGGTTGTCCGAAGACCGGGTAAAGTGTCGAGGAGCGTAGGAACTGTGTCAATTGTGGAATCGTATGCGGCGGATCGCGATAATCATTAACGAGCGGGTCGGGACTAATTATGTAAGTAGCAGATAGGTTAAATGCGCGCGCAGTAGAGCTTGTGAATTATCGAAGGCGATTAGTTGCTGGGTTTAGCGAACGTCTAGACACGAAGAAAATGTCAATCTGTAGAGATGTTGTGGGCTGCCTAGACGTTTCAACAGAATCGCGAGGGCAACTTGTCGATAAATTGCCAAATTGTAGAGAGTCTAGATTCAAAGGGGATGAGCAGACTTGGCTCTATTAGGCATTGATAGACGTAGTTACAGGGGCCATGATCGAGATGGAAGGTAAGGTATCCACTAAGACTAGATTAGCGTTATGCCTTTACCCGAATTAATCTTGTACCGGACATGCTCTAGAAACAAATAACAATGCGGGGAATTATCTATCTACGCTGCGAGAGGCTTGTCTGTAACTCTACGGATTGGTACTATAGTTATGGCACAAGGGTCTCGCATTATAGAATACTAAGAAAGGCAAGAAGGTCATGATTAGAAGATGAATTCTCATCATCTCTCGAGCTTGAACCCTCTCAAACAATATCGAAATCATTGATCACATTTTCTAATTTGTAGGATATATTCGCGATCTACGGAAACAAGGCCAAGGATGCCGCTATTCATAGCAAGCCATCTCAAGATTAGCAGGCTATCATCTTTAGTGTCGGCTAACAAAATATCAATATGGCTATGAAAAAAAAAAAAAAGGAACAAAAACAAAAGAAAATTGCTATTTTGTTACAATACACTGCAACATGGTTCAAAACCACCTAGGTAGAATATATCAAGCTCTTCCAAAGCATACCTCCAGTCGGATAAGATGCCTAGAATGGCGAGGGCCAGCTATATCCGCTTAAACAGCCCCGAAAGGCTGCAGCAGATATTTGGTAGTATGCTTGACTTCCCAGATTTACTGTTTTGAGGTATAGGCAAGACGCCACTACCTCACAGCTTAATTCAGGGCATCAATCTTTGCACACAGACTAGTTGACAAGGCATGGAAGAGCAGCTTCTAGGCAACTTAAGAGTGTGCAAACAAAAAGGTCATTGCGGAGTAATTGACAGAAATAGTTGAGAAGACAGCTATTCGAGAGATACTCCCTAATTGTTACCAGCCTCGGAGTCTTCATCATCACTATCTTCACCATTCTGGATGTTCATGATCCTCTCGCTAGCAATATTGAGCGTTCGTTCAGTGAAATTCCTGGTCGCTCTCCATACACCCTAGTAGGTCATCTGTTAGTCCAATGCCGCCGAGGCAAAGAAAGTGAAAAAGAAGGTAACTTACATAGAGAAAAGTCACAACGCCAATAAGGATCAGCGTGAGGTTGATATTTTCCATCCTCTGCCGGCCCGTACCCGCTCGACGCGCTCCTCCGCTCACAATACCACTCGTGCGCAGATTCCACCATTGCCAAGGGCTCATAGCAAGAAATGCTTTCACAAAGCCTAGGAGACCGAGTGAGAAAACACCTTTGAGGAAATGTTGAAGCCACCCATCTGCTTCGTCTGAGTCGACATTGTCGTCAACTGGGTATACGCTACCAGGGATGATAGTATCCGTGATAGTCCCAACGGGGTCAAGCCAAAGAGCAAGGATGGGATCAGCGAAGAAACCAAGCACGAAAATAGTGACGAAGAGAATGACCAGTGTCATAATAAGAGAGATGAGCGGGCTTCGGAGTCGCTGGGCTACCGACAATCGCTCCATCTGGTAACGATACTGGCAGATACCACATTGGTATCTCGCTCGCGCATTCTCTTGCCCCCAGCGTCTCAAGCATGACTCGTGCACATATTTAATACTCCCTCTGCACAAGCAGGGATTGATAAGTCGGCCTTCTTCAGAGATGTAATGTCTCCTAGGGCGCCGATTGCGAATTCCACCAAGTATACCAACATTCTCATACGTGGGAGCCACCCATTCTAGGCATATCCGGCATCTCCGGCTATGTCTCGGTGGATCATCCGGGTTGGGTTCGTCAGGTTGTTCCTGTTCTCTAGGGAAATCGTTTCCAGGGGGAGAGGTGGAAGTGGTGTGAGGGCGCTGGCGCGTATTCATAGGAGATCTAGGAGTGGAAGGGACATGTTCCCAACTCCAGTCTGACGAGGCGGCTTGCATTGCTGACGTAAGCTGTAGAGAGTGTTCAATCAAGATGGAGAAGTTAACGGAAGAATGAGGGTCGAAGCAGTGAATACCACTGTAGCTCTGTATCAGGCTGAGAGCGGCTAGATCTGACTGGGGGTTAACGAGGTAGGAAGCGAGAGCATGCGATACTTAAGCGGGGACTCTTATGCCACTACTACCTAGCGATGCAGGGCTGGTGTAGCTCAAGCAGCTGAAGTACAAACCACTGTTCGCCCGAGCCAAACTCAGAGGACACGTGTTAGTCGCTGCTCAAATACTTGGTGACACTAGACACCTAAAGAAAAAGATGAAGTCTGAAATGGCCAATAGAAGATCTCAGGAGGAAGTTCTCCTCCTTCTATAGGTAAAACGCTTTGAAGGGAAACAGTAACACCAAGTGCAAACTTGGACCACCACCCACGCGTTCTGTGGCTCTGCTTTTATACTGGAGAGGAAGAGGTGGTGAGGAGTAGATAGAAGGCGCGCAGAGAAGACAAGGCAATTATTAAGCACAAGTCTATTCTTAAGCTTGATTGTATCCTACATCAAAGCGCGAAAGCCTAGGAAAAAGGAAGAGGCTCTTTTGTGGTAAATCATGAATGAGACTCGGGGATTCAACTCGGAAAAATTAATTCATCTGGCTCGAATGCCGGGTGGTCGGTGTTGGCCCACCCTTTAACTATGAGTGGGGCCTTACGTAATCCAGGCACATAGTTACCTAGTACCTACCTACCTAAAGGACCCTCTTAAGGTAGGTACATACTACATGTTGCTTACTTAAGGCAGGTACCCCAGGTAGATGCTGTAGCTGTGCTGCGCTGGAGCTTTGACGCGCACTGGCGATGCCTAGAGATCGGAAGCTGGCAAAGCAAGCAACACCAGCTCAATTATAGCAAGGCTTCACAGCCGCGTGCATCCCTCTCTTCAACCAACATTCCCACCAAAACGCATACAACAATACTGTACCTACGCCCGACCGCCCTCATACCTTCAGCACCCTCGACCCTCTCGGATCTAGGTAGCCATGGCAGACCGCTACTCATTCTCATTGACCACCTTTTCCCCAAGGTAGACACTCCCGCTTCTCCCACGACCCAACTCTTTGCTCCAGCCCAGCTAATTCTATGGCAGTGGGAAACTCGTACAGATCGGTACGTCCCCCTTTTGTTGTAGTCGCGATGCGCCCGTTTCCCCCATCGGCAGATCCCCGTCCCACCACCATTATGCTAACAGCGTGGGGATACAACAGAGTATGCTCTGAACGCAGTCAACCAGGGCGTAACAGCCCTCGGCATCAAAGGTAGGCCTGCAAGCTGCCTGTCGCTGCTTAGTCCTGGTATTAACTGTATTAGCCACCAATGGTATCGTCTTAGCCACCGAAAAGAAGTCGTCATCGCCTCTTACCGACCCCGCTTCCCTATCCAAGATCAGCCTCATTACTCCTAACATCGGCATGGTGTACGCTGGTATGGGCCCAGATTACCGAGTCCTGGTCGACAAGGCCCGCAAGGTCTCTCATACCAACTACAAGCGGGTCTACAACGAGTACCCCCCAACCCGGATATTAGTACAGGATGTCGCGAGAGTTATGCAGGAAGCTACACAGTCTGGTGGTGTCCGGCCTTATGGTGTCAGTCTCCTGATTGCTGGATGGGACGAGGGTATCCTGCCTGATGAGCAGGCTGCTATGGAGGGCGAGATGATTGAGGGCGAGAAGAAGCCCACGGGCAAGACTGGTGGCATACTCAAGGGTGGACCTATGCTTTATCAAGTCGACCCGTCAGGCGCTTACTACCCTTGGAAAGCTACGGCCATTGGCAAGAGTGCTACTACAGCGAAGACTTTCCTAGAGAAGAGATACACTGAGGGCCTCGAGCTAGAAGACGCTGTGCACATTGCGCTGCTAACACTAAAGGAGACCATTGAGGGAGAGATGAATGGAGAGACGATCGAAATCGGTGAGCTTCTTTCGATCCTATTATGACAAGATTTGTTTGCTAACAATTGCTAGGTATTGTTGGGCCACCCGCGGACCATCTACTTGGTGTTGAAGGTGTTGAGGGGGCAACAGGACCTCGCTTCCGGAAATTAACGCCACAGGAGATTGAAGACTACTTGACGAATTTGTGATCTCGGGTGTTATGGGTTTCGTGCAGTCTCACGTGTACCATAGATCAATATCATAGAGGGCTGAGATGAATTCGCTAAGCAAATCGAGCATTCTTTGTCACAATGAACGAGCTTCGCTGCCCTGCTTTAACACCTATGATGGCCTCTTCTCCTGGAGACAAGGGGACTATTGTCCACTTTGTCGCTCTTTCTAGTGGCAAACCCAGCTGACCGTTGGTATTTTCGCCGATTACATACACGTCACCAGCCGTAGTTAGCACGATCATATGCGTTTCGCCCACGGAGCAGTCTAGTATATCGTTCTCCTCCACATCTACCGGGGTAGGACTACTTGATAGGACATCGAGGATTGGTTGGCGCGCAGGGTGACCACCCCATGCATAGAGATCGTGTCCCTCGGTCAAGGCGAGCACTGTGTAGCCACCCGCTGCAATCTTCTCAATCTTGCCCGAAGGCAAATCCTCCAAGTCTTCTACGAGGCCAGGTCTCTCTGCGGGGCTAAAGAATGTCAGCTCTCGTATCTCAGCACTATTTCACAGGGTCTTGTTTACCTAGAAGCCGTGATTTCTCTTCCTAGAGTGGCAGCATATCGCTCATCTCCCCACGTCCAAACTTTGCCGTTCCTTGAGAGGGCAGCAAAGCCTGTTTCGTACGCGACTAGCTGAATGATGTCATGCATATCGGAGAATGTTTGGCTTGTTCTTGACTCCGGGGACTGAAGTAGAGAAGCATTCTGGGTAATTGTATCCTTTCCATCGTATACTAGAGTTAAGTCAGTAATTATAATCGACTTATAAGAGCACATGGGGAAACCGACTTGCAACGACTCCATTTCCAGCTACGGCGGCCGTAGGAGATAGTAGCTTTTGTTGAAGCTCAATATTAATACCGTCATCGTCAATCCCAGCATATTGAATTCCGGCAGAAGTGTTGACTTTCATGCAGATTGTTAGACACAAGATTCGATTACAGAGTGACTCTCACGTACCTATAGTACAAGTCAGGGATGCATACTGAATCTCAATCAGTTTATCTGAAAGCACTTTTTGAAAGGACGTAATATCGTCTGGTTCGTCTCCAGAATCTAGGGGAGGAGAGAACTGTAATTGGCGCCAGGCATTGAAGCCTGCTGCATACAGATTCATGTTATGAGCCAGGTAGTGTTATGTCTTCGTTAATGAGAAAGATGGCTCTTGGGTCAATTTTCATGCTTGCACAACGTATACAGTGCACACACTGTGTATCCGTTGCTACCGAAGTGGTGCAGTATTGTACAACTGTCGCACCACCGAGGCAGATACTTAGAGTGACTCTCGCATGGAACTGTGCACCTTCTATTTGCCTTCATGACAATAACTCTTCCTAGGGAATATTATCAGGGAAAATCTACCCCTTACGCAAACACAAATCACTTAATTTTGCTTCTACAACATCACTCAAGCCAGGGATGCAGGAAGCAGAATTCGGTAAACAAACCCCGAAAATCAGGCTTGCTCAGCCTCAGCTGTCATGCTCCTCCATCGACCATCAGCGCCTAAACCGTCATCCAGGGTTTTCTTAATAAACTCCTGATGAGAAAATTCACCACATCCTCTCCCAATGTTTTGATTTACTATATTAGCAGTTTATAGTTGTGCTACACTGTATTGCCTGTCACCAATACGCAAACCCCGCGGAAGAAGTCGAATCGGTCCTATTGAGTGTACGCCAGCTACGGAGATGCATTCGCCCATGGAAGGCGTTGTTACGCCAATGCCAGACGATGAAAGTCTCTCAAGCGAAGCCTCCGAACTCGACGATGAAGCACATGCGACCCCCACCGGCGTTGGTGAGAATGCTGCCCAGGAAATCTCCACTATAAGCCCTATAGACCCTATAGACCCCGTAGATCCTCTAGAGGAGCAGACGGTCATACACGCTCGCGCATATCAGGTAGAGATGTTTGAGAAAAGCCTCAAACAGAACATCATTGTTGCGGTACGTCAAGCTTTCTCGCCATTTGCTATCTGCTTCCCTGACTTGCGTTGCAGATGGACACAGGGAGCGGCAAAACACAGGTGTAAGTCATTGGTTGGGTATCACTTACAGCCGCCCAATACAACGCCGTTCCCCTATGGTACTATGGGTTCATATTATGGTACTCTGAGTATTGCTTAACAATAATGATTATGTAGGGCTGTACTCCGTATCCAGGCCGAGCTTGAGAAGTGTTCAGACAAGGTTAGTATATTCGTTATTGAACTGGTCCCCTTAGACTAACACGAACATTGAGATTATCTGGTTCCTTGCACCAACTGTTGCGCTCTGTGAGCAACAGTTCCGAGTCATCAAGTCTCAGATTGGGGCAGCGCAGATCAAGCTTCTAAGCGGCGCCGACAACGTCGATGCCTGGTCCGATACCCGCATTTGGGACGATTACCTCAAGGACGTTCGTATTGTGGTGTCAACTTACCAAATTCTCCTTGATGCCATAACCCATGCCTTCGTGCAGATCGGTCGACTCTGTCTTATAATTTTCGATGAAGGTAGGTCTACCAATCAACACCTCATTTGCTTTCTGGATTAACGGATACACAGCACACAACTGCGTTGGAAATCATCCCGGAAGCAAGATTATGGAGCGATATCGTATACAAAAAAGCAACGGTGCGCCATACCCAGCAATACTCGGTCTTACAGCTAGCCCCATCATGAGGTCGAACATCGACGGAATTGAGAAGATTGAGCAGACCCTGGACGCCGTATGCAAGGCCCCGACCATCCACCGGGAAGAACTCCTATCCATAGTAAAGCGACCGACTTTATCGCCCGTGTTTGTTCCTGATTCGGGCGATCGTCTTCCGGTCCATAGTATGGCCGGCCTAGCAAAGGCCTTTCGCTGTCTCAATATTTCCCAGGACCCGTACATACTACGGCTTCAGAGTGAAAGAACAGAGAGGAATCTATATAAGCTTCGAAAGGCCCTAGAAAAACGAGACACCCCGGTTATAAAGCAGATGCAGTCCTTTCACCGCAAAAGCATAGAAATTCACCGACAACTTGGCCCTTGGGCTGCCGAGTACTTCATCTACAAGGCAGTAACCCAATTCCTGTCGTTGGCTGAACAAGACCTCACTTGGTTCGAGACATGGGGAACGGCAGAAAAGCAGTATCTTAGGAACGTGCTCCAGCAAGTTGAGATCAAGCTTCCCCGGCCATTCAATGAATTCACCATACTCGACGTGTCTGACAAATTTAATACTCTAGTTCAAGAGCTACAATCAACACCAGACAATACGCGCTGTATCATTTTTGTCCTTGAGACCGCTACTGTAGCTGTATTAGCTCAAATGCTCTCTACAATAACCTCTGTTAGCAGTCGCTTTCGGGTTGGCACGATGATTGGGACTAGTAGTTTTGCGGCGCGAAAGCGAGATCTTGGGGAGCTCAACCAGACGAGTGATCACGGTGACCTTGAAGACTTCAGGACTGGCAAGCTGAATCTACTAATCGCCACGAGCGTTGCTGAGGAAGGTATCGACGTTCCCGCGTGCAACCTAGTTATTTGCTTCAATACGCCACCAAACGTGAAGTCTTTCATCCAAAGGCGAGGAAGGGCGAGAATGGAGAACTCAAAGATCATCTTACTATTAGAAGAATCATCCGACCAATACGACAGCTGGATGGCTTTGGAAGATATGATGAAGAGATGCTATGAAGATGATATGAGAGCCGCTCGTGAAGTAGCCGAGCTCGAGGCACTCGATATTAACCTAGATATCGCGCCATTGCGCGTCCCAAGTACTGGAGCTCAGCTCGATTTCGATCAGGCAAAGTCGCACCTTGAACATTTATGCCGAAAGTTGACATCTAAGCAGTACGTTGACCATAGCCCTTACTATATCCCAGAGCAAATCCACGGGTGTGGAGACGGCATTCCACGGATAAGTGCAGTAGTACACCTACCACCGTCATTGCCTCAAGATATCCGCCGGGTGAAAAGCCGAGGGCTTTGGTATTCGGAGAAGAATGCTTTCAAGGATGCTGCGTTCCAGGCATTTAAAGCAATCTACAAAGCTGGCTTGGTTAACGACAATCTAATGCCACTAACAGATGATACCTTCGAGAGTGTTGAGGCACGCAGTTCAGTGTGGGAGGTTGATACACTCTGGAAACCATGGAGGAGGATTGCTCAGCTATGGGGAGAATCTAACGAGCGAGTGCAGCGAGAGCTTTGCCTGAAAGATGGTGATAGGGTGATAGCGAGATTTGAAGCATCACTGCCCTGCCATTTCCCGAAACTACCCTCATTTAAAATCTACTGGGACCCGACTCATACGTGGACAGTCGAAACAAGCGAGCATTATAATCTCACCACGGCGAGTGCCCTGAAAGCGGACCAGAGCGCAGCTTTAATCGACCTAGCGTATGGTCATCGTTGGGAAGTCAAGGACTTGGCGCACATCTTACATCTCCAATCTACCGAAGACGTCGCATTTCGTCAGCATATAGGACAACGAGCCGCTACGGATGGTGCCCTTGACCCCGAGTTCGTAATTCGGAACATAAAGGGTAAGCCTCACTTGTTCATAGAGAGGCTGCCTTCCAAACCATCCCTAGACTTAGTGCAAAATATTGAAAAGGACGCATGGAACGAGCCGGAGGACGTCCCTTGGTTAGCAGTTCGGCCTTGGCCGCGACGTCAAGACTTGCTCCATCGCGTCATCGACCCTCCGAGGTCAGATAAGCGATACCCCCGCGCACTCCCTCTCTCACATTGTACGGTCGATACCGTCGACCGCTCCAAAGCTTTATTCGGCTGTGTCATCCCCTCCATTATTCATATGTTTGAGATTTACCTCACCGCAGAGGAGCTGCGCCGCAACGTCCTAGAAGAAGTCAATTTTTCAGATACTTCACTCATCCTAACTGCTATTAGCTCGCGCGCCGCCTCGGGGGCAACAGACTACGAAAGACTTGAATTCTTAGGAGATTCTGTTCTAAAGATCCTAGCGACTGTGTCCGTCATGATCCAACGTAAGTCTAGTGCTTTTCCTATCACAGTCGATGTGCTGACCTTGCTTTATAGACCCGAACTACCCAGAGGGGTATCTCACTGAAAAGAAGAACCGAATTGTATCGAACTCGCGGCTGTGCCGTACTTCCGTCGACAGGGGCCTAGACAAGTTCATCTTGACGAAATCGTTTACGGGGGCCAAGTGGCGTCCTCTTTATATAGAAAATTTCCTTTCTAGTGAAGATACTCCGACCAAAAGAGAACTGTCGACGAAAACACTGGCAGATATCATCGAGTCCCTAATCGGAGCTGCATATGTAGAAGGAGGCATGCTAAAATCAGTGGCTTGTCTACGGCTCCTTATGCCAGATGTGGAATGGCACGATTTGAGTGACGCGCGTCCTATTTTTTTCAGCAGGAGAGATATGGTGACGAAGCTCCGTCCATATTATGAGCCTCTGGAGCAACTCATTGACTATACATTCCAAAACAAAGCCTTTCTAACAGAGTCTCTCACTCATATTTCCTGGGGTATGAGCTCGTCTACGGATATGTGTATGGAGCGACTAGAATTCCTTGGCGACTCGATTCTTGACGGCATCATTGTGTCCACCCTTTGGCCGCACAAGCCAGAACTCACGAACAGCCAAATGCATCTCCTGCGAATGTCCTCCGTCAATGCGGACTTGCTTGGCTTCCTGATGATGGAGTGGTGCACCACGCAAGAAGTCACGGAAATATCTCCAGTGGATCTGACTACTACCACATCTCACAAGAAGGTGCCCTTCTGGAAGTACATGGTACACAAGTCCTCTCATGTCGCCCGCGTCCAACGGACCGCTGAGGAGCGACACGCTTCGGAACGAGAAGCGATCCTCGATGCCATTGCACACAGTACTGAATACCCCTGGGCCAAGCTCGCCCATCTCGACATCCCCAAATTCTTCTCGGACATGTTCGAGAGTCTCATCGGCGCCGTGTGGGTCGACTCGGGCTCTATAGAGATATGCCAAGGCATAGTGGAACGAATTGGGATATTGCCCTACCTGCGACGTATGCTTTCCGACAACATCGACGTTAGACACCCCAAGAACCAACTTGGTGAGATGGTTGGGAAAGACGATAAGAGAGTGAAGTACGAGACGGAGGTACGGATTGAAGCCGGGGTGAAGGAGCTCTTCTGTAGGGTCTTTGTCGGCGATGAGCTCGTTACAGAGGTCGGCGGCGGCATCAACCCCGAGGAGATTTGCACGAAGGCTGCGGATGCGGCGTACCATCTGCTTCTTCGTCGGGCCAATAATTTGGATGATGAGATGACAATTGGATGAATTCATGATTGAATGATGATTTCAAGAGAATTGGACACGTTAGATCTTTCACTCAGCGGTTCGAAGAGCGTTCGGAAAGCGGTAGATAGATCATGAGAATAGATATCATTGCTCAATATACCGAACGGCTTCATGCGAAGGGTTATAACAGAAGGAGCAAGAGAATAAACCCTCAATAAATCAATCGCATTATTATGGTCTACCGTTCTACGTGACGTACCCTAAATCCCCTACAGGGGTGGCCAGATCACTATAAGAGCTATAAACCGAGACTCATACCCGAGATCTGTCTAGAAATTTTCTTGAATAAATGCAAGTCGCAAAATCAGCGCAATAAGGCCTTCCCCACCCGAAATGTCTTACCATTAGCAATATAAACGATAATTCCGGTAGCAACCTACGTGATCCGATGCCCAGATTCCCATCGCATGTATTCCCGCATGCCAGTCGCCCGTCCCCAATGTCCCTTCTGTATCTATTCAGCATCCGACGAAATACGAACACTCGTTGCATTTCGCTCTCTGCGTATTTTCGAGGGACGAGTACGATCGATCGAGTCGATCGGTTGAGTGCGCTTACGCGTGACGCTCTTATTCGTCGCCCCATTCTCGATGTCTATGCTAGACACTTCTGTGGCGCTGCTTTCGGGATAAACGGTAGTGGTGTCACTCACACTCTTTGGACTATCTGCTTCTATGTCTCCACGCTCCTGAGTCGTTTGAGCGCTTGTTTGGTTTAAAGGGGCAACTGTGGGCATAGCGCTATCTGGAGTGGATATGTGGTTGCTTGCAAACTGCGGCGGAGAGGGCGATATAGAAGGTGGAAAGAGAATATATCGGGTGAGACGAGGAGCGGGCGATGGGGAGAGGATCAAGATTGGTGAAGGTTTCGGCGTGGGTGTAGGTGTTGGTGTGGTTATGGGCGCAAAGCTGCTTTGGCAATAGGATAACTCGATTTCCTTGTATATCCCGTCTGAGATTCGGAAGTACTCCTGCCGCAGCTCTTGGAATCGCTGCAATCCTTGGTGGTGATACTCGATGTCGATGAGGGGGACGGTATTAGGTTTGGTGATAGCTTGAGGCGCGCGCTTGGGGGTTGAAGGCGCTTTGGCGCTTTGAATCGCGGAATCGACCGCTTGAAGTTGTTTTACGAGGCCTTCATCTTCGTTTAGACGCGCTGAATCTTTCTTTTTATTGTCAGGGATGATTGCCTGACCTAGGTCCTGAGCGATAGTTAGAATATGGTCTAATCTAGCCCTAGTCCTAGTCCTGATTGCAGTTATCTCATCGTCGTTCTCGATGCTGGGAATAATGTTTCTATGGGGATCTAAGCCAGAGAGTTCATCATCGTCGACACGAGTAGCTAAGGAAATCTCATGCTTTTCTTTATCATCGTCATCGTCGGGTTTGAATAAGCTCTTCGGAAACCTTTTGCCTTCGTATGGGGATATGTTAGAGATGAGGGGTGGAAAATAGGCAAAGTCAATGGCTGTAATGGGCGTGCTTAATAAAGGGAGATATTCAGACATTAGTGAGGTTTGTGTGACACTATGCGGTGAAGCAGCAACAGGGAGAGCCGGGTAGTTAGCGGATGCTTCTCTCTTCATATTCTTGGGATCGGAATGCGTCGGTTGTTTAATTTGGCGAGCTTGTGTAGTGCCAGCATTGCTACTCTGGCCTGAGTTGGGCTGAGGAAGAGATAGTGCTATGTCTTGAGAGTCGTCCATATCCTCTCTCTTAATATCTTGCTCGACGCCCCTATTATTACTGAGAACATTCCGCCTCTACAAAGCCATGTCAGTCTTGATTTACAGCAATTGAATTGTATGACACACGTTACTCTTGGAGTTGCGTTGCTTGTGGTCGCTCATCCCGTCATCCGAGATGTCAACAAGCCAAGCCGATGGGTCTTGAGGATCAGGTGTGATACCTTCCCTCCTTAGAGCGTCTATAAATACATATTGTTAGATGGAGGCAGGCGAATCATTAAACGGTATTAGGTATAGACTTGGGATACCTTACCTCGAGATCGATATTTGAATCTAAAAATTCCAATTGGCCCATCATCATCCCTAAGCTTAGAACATCTCGTATACTGGGGCTTTCTTGCAGGTTGCGTGCCGGTGAACCTCAGCTGTAAATTAACCTATATTGCATTGAGAACATGACAAGTCGTCTTACTTGATTCCGTGGGAAGGAGCTCTCCATTTGGCCGCATCCCGAGATACAGCAAACTCTCTAGGATGCTCACCGCGAGGTATCAGAGCCGGACCGGGCTCTCGGGAAGTAGCACGGTGTACCTGCACTTCAATCGTTCCGAGCCGCTCCATCCTATCTACGTCTGATGCATGCTGCTCATCCGTAGCGTCGTCGACTATGCGCTGCTGTCAGCGGAGCCCAAGCACATGAACAACGCGATCAAAACTCACCCTTGATGATCCTTGCAAAGGCAAATTCCTGAAGAACGTAACGCGCAGGGTTGTCGGGGTTCTTCACTACACGGTAGCTAATGTCTTGCTCCCAGTCCTCTTCCTCAGTGTCCTTTTGCCTACAGAGCTCACCTTTCACCCAGATTCCGTCAATCACCGCCGCTAGGTTGAGAAGATGGTCCTTGAACCCCCATGCGTACTCATCCGTGACCTTCAGGTGGATCCTGAAGGGTTCATCATCTTTGCATTCAATATATTTCGTAACCACCTGTGCGCATTTATATCCCTTGTCTAGTCCGCCGTAGGGGTCATCGTACTCCTTTGCGGTGCAGCCGTTTGTGATGATGGTGACCTCTATTCCCGACAGTCCTTCAATGATTGCCATGCCGAACACTTGGCTGTAGGACGATTGCACGCCGGATTGAGATATTAATAGTGAAGGTTGACACAGCTCCTAGAGAGTGTGGTGGCAGCGACTTCCTAGTGTAGAAATAAGTTGTGTTGCGCAATTGGAAACGTAGACTGCAGAGCTACATTCCAAGTCGCGAGTTCATGCAGAACTATCTCGCTGTTGTTAAGTAAGCTATATTTATGACTCGACGTATCAAACCGTTAAATGCGAAACTAAATCTGTCTAGAAAATTCAAAGGCTGCAAAAAAGGATGTGGCCTGAATAGTAGAGAGAATGGGAAGCGCTGTTGTGTAGAAAAGCTCGAGGTTGCGCGCGATATTGGTGGACTAGGTGGCTCGGCACCCAAATATTCCAGGAGATTTCACCGTGAGTTATACTAGCGTAGGAAGAAAAGAAGAAATAGAGGGATCTGGAGAGTTTATGCCAGAGGGATAAAGTAGACTACTTGTGTACTGCATATGACGAGTGAGTTCGGAATAGCTTAGGTTGCAATCGAATGCGTGAAAGTCAATAGGAATAGAATGGAAGGCGCGGGATGTGCTCTTACCATGCGTTCATGTTAGTAAACCACATCAGCATATAAAGGCCACCGCTGCTAATATCTTATAAATTATTGACGGGTTTTGATACTAGACTGACCCTAGTGACATTACTTCTACTGCTCTCTAATGATTGTTCATGCGAGCTAGAATCAAGCAGGCTGTTGATAAGTCGGACCTTGTCTGCATATTGAGTGTTTATCTTGACAAATGAAATTCGCGAAGTCACCTAGCCCGTGGGCATATCGGGTTCCCTGCGAAAATAATCCCCTTGCCGGGACTTGGTCCGACAGTATTGTATAGTGTCCGGCTAGGCTAGTGGCCTGGTATGGATAATATCTATATGCTCACCCTAGTGAAATTAGGATTCCGGAACTATACAGATATCTTATCTGTGTTTAGGCCACACACGCAAGAGAGCTTTGGAAGCTAGTACGCCTAGTCCTTGGGGGATGCTCCAGGAAGATGAACAGGTTTTGATTAGGCTCTAGACTGGTAGTTAGAGTGAGAGGTCAAGCGCTTCTCTTAGTATATCTAGGAATATAGATAATGACTAAATAGTGTATTATCTTGGTCGTACGGATGTCGGGGATTTCCCTTCAGAAATAACATAGGGGATTAGGCTAAGCTACGTAGGTTTCCAGTCCCAATATAACTCTTGTTATACTCATGATCGCATTATTCTTATGCAACCCAAATCCGTTCGCATAAGCATCAAACGCTCATGCTCTGGTTCGAAGGATTCGTAGATATTCTGGATTCCATGTCGAACTCTCGTTTAACCCTGATGCCTCCACGCGTAGTTAGCTGTTGCTCACTCTCATCCATCTCAACCCTGGTGACGGACGTCTTCCGGAAATCGATAGCTGGCTCAAGACCGTTACTGTTGATTCGGGTCCAGTCAGGGCTCAGCGGGGTCTCATATTGGAACGGCAGTTCAATAGAGTCGTCGCTCGCATTTTCCGGGGATCTGGCGGTCTTCCCGATCTTCTTGAACCCGTTGACTATCGGGCGGTATATAATAGGGAGGTTTGCGCAGAGGATAGCGCCGCACGGTTCTAGTGCCGAGAGAATGCCCAGGGGGACTTCTGCCCCTGCAATTACATACCAACATCAGTAGAGGACGCGATGTAAAGAAGGTATCGAATAACGAAGACTTACAAGTTACATCGCTATTCCCGGCTGAGAAGAACAGAGCCAGACGCGCGATACTAAGGACACAAACAGCAAGGCCGATAGAGAAGAGACAGCAGAGAGCGATCCGTTTCGCCTTGCTCACGTTTAACTTCACGATGACTGGAATAGGCATGGCAAAAATCCAAATATCGAATATAAGATTCAGGACGTTAGTGGAACACGAAAGCGCCATTAAATTGACACATTTCGCAGTGGCCGCCACAGAAGGATCCCACCAACCTTCGATAGGTTGACAGCTAAGACCGAGGGCAATTTCCGTCCCGATAAGCCAGGCGAGCACGCAGCCGGCTGTGATGTGAATGAAGATTCTCATTCTGCTCACCATGAATATGCGGAAGTAAAGCGCTAGGATCGAGAGCTTGGTGGTGGCGATGGCGGAGCCGTAGAAGTGGGTGAAGATGTAACCGCCCTTTTACTATTTATCAGGAGGCTTTAATTGATGGAGCGACTGGACTACCTGCTTACCCGAAGGAACATCGAGACGGTGGAGGGATCTAGAGCCTGAACATGGCGTCCAAGTCCAGTTTGTAGCCCTAATATCAGTGTTAAAAGTTATGGTTCAAAAATTAGACGTGAAGGCGGCGATACCATTGATAAGCCCAACAAGACACTCGCCCACAGCGTCGATCTAAGATAGGAAGGGGTATTATTAGTAAGCACTTCCAGATAAAGAAGTGAGTTTATACGAACATCAGCTACTTACAGTTGCGTACACGATAAGGAAATCATCCCATCCCAGGTGGCCGTCCGAGTTGGGGCTGGCCTTTACCCAGAGTCGGAAAAGGGTGCTGAGAACCTCAAGGGGTATGGGAATTACGTAGAAGGCGGCGGCGAGGATGCTACGATCTTGAGCTAGATACTCGGCGCTGTAAGTCAGGGTGTTATCGGACATGGTCGGCGAGTACTAGCTATGGCTGAGAGCGGTGAACGACGCTATGGTACATGGCTCAAAAGAATCGGCGTCGAGGCAAGACTCCTAACTTCAGAAAGTCGACCAGAACTGTCGTGGATCTTATACAGAGAACAGAAGTGATAGAATAGAGACTGTGCAAGTGCTCACAAGCTCTCCTTTTCTACTTTCTTCTTGTTTCCCAGCTGGGTATGAAGAATGCGACTAGATGAAGGACTTTTGTCTGCCGTACCAACCTCATGGGACTCTGCGAATAGCGAACAATCAATTGTCATTTTCTCCTCCTGGTCTCGAGTTCTTCTAGAAGTCATGGCGCTATTCCGCGGGAGCTACTTGGTATGTTATGTAGTATTTTTATCACCTGCGAACTGATAGCCCTTATATTACAAAAGGTATGAGACCGCAAAAAAGACACGTCCTTACCACTCCGAAGACTAGTAGTGCAGTCAAATAAAATGGGAAAATATGTTAGAAAGTAAAATTAGATTGAGGAAGTAAAGCGGTTATGTAAAGAAAATATTCTAACAAGTTAACCCTTTAATTATATTGGCTGTATAGTAATTCAAGCTCTTTGAAGAAGTAAAGCTTGAGCGGCTCTGGATGTTTGTCATTTCTTGGCGGTCCAACTCCTGGCCCAGCTCACCTCAGATCACATATCAACCTACACTAGGGATACCGGTAGGTAGAGACCGGAGATTGCTCGTGCCAGTGCTCTCACGTGTATCGCGCTAATTATATTCCGACCGTTTCAAAGTCAGACCTGCTTATTTTCGATGCATGTTATTAGTAATAACTCGACGCGATGGCATTGGAGTTATCTGCCCGGCTTCCTGCAGATGGTAGTCTTCAGTAATCAAGGCCCCCCTGATGTTCCGGTTATCTTGTCCTCCCGGCTTCTCTAGCTCCATTGTCAAAGCAACTCCGGCACTTTCGACAAGAGCTTGCAGCTATGAAGAGGGGACGCGCCTCGGACCGGTTGATCCGGCTGGCTATCATAGGATGCACGGCAACTGGGAAGCTCATCGAAACTCCTCTCTCTGCATTGTCTACTCCCGTCGTCGATCTCGGATATGCAAGTTATGAGGGTTATTATAACGATACGTACGATCTGAATATTTGGAAAAGGTACGAGTACTATTTTTAGCCATAGTACCGTAATCATTCGTTGATCTCTTCTACTAACGCCCAACTGCTCTCTAGTATTCGCTATGCTGCACCACCTACAGGAAGTCTTCGATGGCAAACTCCTCAGCCTCCGCTCTACGACGGTGGTTATATCACTCGCGCAGTAGATCAGCCCCCTTTATGCCCTCAAACTGGTGCTTATGGCGTTCCTAAGGCCTACGGCTTTAATTCCGGTTCGGGGAATGAAGATTGTCTGTATCTCAATATCTATGCCGCGCCCAATGCGACGGATCTCCCGGTCTTGGTATGAATCCGTATGCACCCCTCTTTCGCTGCGTCTGCTTTTCTCGTAGGGTTGGAATGTTTGAGCTGACCCTATGTCTCCTGAAGATGGTGGTGGACATTCAGTCTTCGGGGCGGTATATGATCCGAGCGCATGGATGAACACCAATAACAATGGCTTCATCGTCGTCGAGATACAGTACCGCCTAGGTGCATTCGGCTTTCTAGCATCTCCAGAGGTCAAAAAGGGAGGCCGGCTTAACACCGGTCTACTTGACTAACGGTTCGCTATTAAGTAGACTCGACAGCACATAACCAAATTTGGAGGTGACCCGAACCGCATCACCGTCGGCGGCGAATCTTCTGGTGCAGCGTCTGCCGTGTTCCATGCCCTGGCCTACGGAGGCGAGGAGACAGGCCTCTTCGACAACGTATCTACCCCTAGGAATCCATGCTCAACTTATTATAGACTCGCTAAGTAATACTTAGATCATCGCTGCTAGCCCGTATTTCCCCACAGTGTACAGGTACTCCGACTCGTTCACCACAGTCCGCTATAATAAATTTGTCGAACTTGCAGGTCGTAGTGAACCGGGTCCGAATGAGACTACATTTGACTGCCTCGTGGCAGCAGATACCGAGGTGCTGCAAAACGCTAGCGGGACAGTCTCCACGACCATAGGATATTGGGGTAGCTTTGCCTTCCTGCCGGTGATTGATGATGACTACATCCAGGAGCGGCCGGCCGCGCAGCTTTTACGCGCGCGACTAAGCGGAAAACGCGTTCTAGTTGGCGTAAGTCTTCAAACGACGCATCGAATTGACTGCCCGCACTCACACGGTAACAGAACAATGCAAATGATGGGGCTCCCCTATTCAACCCTAACATCTCTACACGGGCGGAGTACGAGGACTTCATCGCCGAGATGTTCCCCCTATTCACCGCACAAGACGTCAGCAACCTTAATAAAGTTTACAAGATCCCCGAAAAGCTACCCTCTAACAGCGGTACCGTCTTCGATACCCTCGGGTACACGGGGCCAACGGCGATAACGCAGTCTGGCTTCGCAACCGGGATCCAGCAGACAGTATTCAACCTCGCAGCCGAGACGGTCTTCGGCTGCCCAGCCCAGTGGATCGCCGAGGCCTTCAGCATAGGGGGCAAGTCGGCCTGGCGGTACCAGTACTCGCTGACGCCGTCGTACCACGGCGCCGATCTGAATGCATACTTCTCTGTCGGCGCGACGCTGCCGAGCTACGACTTCCGGCACGCGATGCAGAAGATTCTAGGAACCTTCATCGTCAACAACACGCCTGTCATCCCAGTCGCGGATGCCATGGGGCAGTACAAGAACGCCTCCGCCCCCGTCGCAGGGAACAGCATGTACATCGACTAGCCACAGTTCACACGCAGCAACCCCGCCCACATGAATCTGAACACTACTGGGGGAGACATTAGCCTCACTACATTCACGGATCAATTGGCCTACTACGTCCGGTCGGGCCCGGGCGTCGTGAATACTTTCAATCTGGCTAATTCTTTCTCTTGGGAGGGAGGGCGTGGCAGTCGCTGTGACTTCTGGCGGGCGGTCTCGCCAAGAGTCCCGCAGTAAGCTGTGAAGTTCTCTAGGCAGATATTAGAACGCAGTGTATATTTTTCACACGATTGGCGAATTCTCCCTATTCCAAATTATTGGATTATCTTAAATTGCATGGGGTCTTCAAGTCAATACCGATCGCATGCGCGGGTGAGCATACATAGCTACCTAATCATCTCCCTCTTTTCACCAGCCCCCCTTTTAGCTAAGTAGTCTACTTTTAGAAGCTTGCGCTTCATACCTCTAAGTTGACTTTTGTTCCTAGTGATCGGATAGCTGCCTACGCTATAATGTGTTCAGCAACATTAGATTTCAGGGCTGAGGATCAAGCGTAAGTTTACTCAAAGCTATATCTACACATTTGTGAGTGTCATCGAGCAGTGATGTCGAATACTCCTGAAAATTTAGTGACTCGCAGGTTATGCAGACAAAAGCGAATATATAGTTCGAGTTGGCTTCTACACTTATATTAAACGCTGAATTTACAATATTGACAACTGGACAACTGCCGCTTATGCTAAAGGTACATTCAAGGCCGTCATCGTCTCTTCAGCGAATTTCCGCTGTCCCGTTTCCGTTTGCGAATGCTTTTCTTTAAGCAATAAAAATATATACCCGCTAACCGTATCTTTGACCTGTTTCTCAAAGCCGATGAATCTCTTCCCGAATATCTTTTTCGTCCATGCGTTATTGATCTTGCAAGGGGTAATCCGTGTCGGGACAACCTCAGTGCCGATTAACTCTGGATATTGTTCCTTGACGAAAAGGATAGCATCGAACCAATTCGTATGTCCTCCGGTAAGAATATACCGACCAGAGGGAACCGCTGTTGTTGATAACGCCTCGACGTGACATCTCGTCACGTCGTCTATATGAACGGATGTCGCGATCAGTCTCTCTCTGCCCTTGCCGCGGACATGGTTTAACAACCTCGCGTTAGAGCCAGTGTAGAAATCTTCTACGGTCCTGGCCAAACGATTGACGCCGAAGACATTGGTCACTAAAAGATGTACGAAATCAAACGCTATTTCTTTATCCATCAAGTCATGAAATTCAGCTAAGATCAGCTCGCTAGCCCTAGTGCTAGCATATTCAGCAGCGTCATGAGGCGGGTCATAAGGCGGGCCCGAATACTCAAAGTGCACGGGATCGTGTTCGCCTGATGGCCTTCGTGAGCAAGAGAACGGGATAGGTTTAGATGTGGAAGTCTCACTTAGAATCTCCTTTGTTCCCACCCAGTCGTCGAGTTCCTCAGGCGTGAAGTAGGCAGTAATCGATGAGGTAACAATAATCCGCTGGATATGATCCGACAACTTGGCGGCGTCTATGATATTCCTCAAAATATGAACATTAGTTACGGCGGAAACATCTGAAGGGTGTTTTGACTAGAACTACGTTAGCGTGTTTCTCAGCTTTCTCCAAGGGCATAGGAGGAATAGCTGATACTAACGTCTGCAAGCGACGGGGATGCCGTATAGATGATTTGATCTGCTCCCCTGAAAGCCTCTACCAACTCTTTAGTAGTCGGGGTTTTTCCGATCTCTTTGAAAAACAGGCGGTTGACACATCTGGTGGGGAAAGTCTCTATAAATTGTATGACTTTCTCAAGGGAGTCAGGCCCAATGACGGCGTAGACTGTATATCCAGAGTCAATCGCCCTGATTGCGGTCTCGTAGCCTATAAATGAAAGAAAGCCGATGATCTATCGACAGAATTGGTAAGAACAACCATTCACGTTGCGGTTCATTTTACTTTTGGTAGTCAACTTACCACAACAATCTCTCTAAAGCCAAGGTCTGAAGACTCGTCGCTCTCAGGCTCGCTCTCGGGCTCGCCATCTTTGGAGTTAATACTGTTCGTATACTCATCTTCTGCGAGATTACCGTCTTCGGACTCGACATCTGTCAGCTCGTCTTCTCCGAACACGCTATCTTCGGACTCGCTGTCTTTATACTTGACTGTGCGGTTTCCAAGACCGCCGTCGTTGTCAAACCAAATAAGTTCGATCGCCGGGTGTTTGAACTCGCCGAGTACGGGCTCCTCGAATAGTCGTTTGATGCCTTTGGGTTCGCTATCTCCGGGTTCGTTGACCCTGTGCTCACTGTCCTCAGACTTGCTTCCTTGAGGCTCGGTGCATTTGATCTTAGTGTCTTGAGGTTTGAATTCTTGAGTTTCTTGGGCCTTGGTATCTTTGAGCTTGTTGTTCTCGGGGTTTTTGCCTTTAAGCTCGATATCCTTGGACTCGCTGTCTTCTGGTCCATTGCTTCCACGAATGATTCCCTCGGAAGCCGGTTTCTCGGTTGGGCCGCTTTCGGGTACATGTTCTGCAGACTTTTGTCCTCCAGGATTACCTTGTACACCTTGTCCCTTACCGCCTTTCCCCTTTTTATTTCTGTTCTTTTTAGCCATTGGCGATATGGGTATAGTTTCTGAATGATAAAACTCCACACTAAAAATAGTCAACACAGTATTCAGAATTGGGTCGTTTAGCGATAGAAAACGAGACTGCAATAGTGAGTGATGGATGATTACAATAATAAGTCCCCCTACTATGGCGCAGTAAGTAGAGAAGATAGCGAAGTTTGTTTACAATCGTAAGGTGCAGCTTCCAATACAACGTGTACCAATGACGCTTCCCGTCTAACATGGTCACAGTACTTATCTAGAGAAGTCACTCTCAACCTTCATCCCATGGAGTCTGGGATACGCTGTAGCCCTACAGAAGTTGCAGGCTGCAAAGTGAAACTATAAACATGGCCTACACTATATAGACCTGCGCAAACTTGTATTAACATAGAGCAGTACCACAAAGGGGTTCCACCATCACTTTCCAATCACAGTCTCTTATTTCGGTATCGAACACTTTAGGCTACGGGTAAGCACACAACTCAAAACTACCTACTCCCTAAGCGTCGGCTTCCAATCTAGGTGAGTACTGAAAAGTACATTAGTCAAGAGGATTATGGATGAAGGATAGATAGTAACATAACCGGCTGAGTCTGACGCCCTCGAGGAGACTCAGAGTAATAGGTATTACGTAGCATTGCTTTATGACGTTAAACGCAACACGCTCATTTATTATTCTGTTACTTGTCTGTTTTTCCGATAAAAGAGTGAAAATAAATAGGTAGCTAATATAATATATCCTTAATGCTATTCTCGTACGTGCGCCATTCCCTTCCCGCTTGATAACAGCACAAGATCCCTAAAGTGTACTAATGCGCGCCAAGTACGACGCCTTTTTCTCAACACTTTTCAACATGATGTAATTGACTCCATGTTATTAATGAGCCTCAGGGAGTATAGTTGCACTATAAAAGTACTGTCAATTATATTCCTATTTAGTTGGTACTATCGATATAGTAGCAATGAGCGAGGCAGCCCGAGTATTCGTATACTAGCCTCTACATCAAGAGTTTATTTGGGCAAGGGAGTTTATCTCCGGCCATGATTGCAACATTGCCTGCCGGAAGCACATCAGATCATGTAAATATGCGGGGGTGTTCTATAAGTGCTGAGAGGCGGCCTTAAAGAATCCTGCGGCTGCAGATCGCTCAACCTAAGACACAAGAAACCGTTGCGAGGTGCAAAAATAAGTTGTTCTCGGTACCGCTATTTTGCAGAATTTGTCTAGAAATGAGGTTATACCAGAAGCTATATAAGATCTGCGACGACGGCTGAGAGTCGAGCATAGGTATGGCTCCTTCAAAGCTTGCATCATGTTATTCTCAAGTGACTGCGGTCATCTCGTGGACGCTGCTGACGATGGGACAAGACCTTGGCGGAGCTCTCTATCTAAAGGCATCATCTTCACGCTGAAAGAAGTCTTCGATGCGGAAGGTGGCAGAATGGACGCAAAAGTACGACGCAAAAGTATAAATCTCAGCGTTTCCTCTCTCATTGTAAGGCCATTCTTCTGAGACAAACGCACATCTCATAGCATACCTTCGAACAGAATCCCCATTCAAACTTCATATTCCCCAACACCAATCACCCACAATGAAGACTACGTTCGCAATCGTGGCCTTGCTTGCCTCCCTCGCAGCTGCATCCCCCACTGGCAACGGGAATATCGACACCCGGGACATCACACCTGAGGGGCTCTGGAAGCGCGCATGTGATGGCTCGCCGGTCGATAACCCCATTTGCCCACCCGGTGCCTTCTGGGTAAGATTGTTCTTTCTGAATACGAGAAGTACTGAACCGACTAATTCTCTCGTGACCAGTGTGGCCCTGCCGATGGCAAGGGCCAGTGCATCCCGTGTGGTTCAGCCTGTTAAGAACTTGGACAAGACGGTGAAAAGTCACATGATACCTAAGGTACCGATGGCGTACTCACAATAATAGAAGCTCGATACTGACGTTGCGCAGCACTCGCGAGCCACGGATAGTCTATGTACGCAGATGGGAGTATGATATGGTTGATTGGGGCATTATGACTTTTCTGGCTGCGAGGACGCTTGCTAGCCATATGCATTTACGTTTCGATTTTCTCCTCACGTTACCCGATAGTATGTCGGGCTAGCCGCTCGTTTACCTACAGAAATACAGACACCTCGAGGTCATCAAGCTGTTCCACGTGACTCATCATTGACTATGGTTTGCGATCTCGGTTATTTAGGGGCCTGTAAAAATGTGATTTCAAGTAAGGTGAATATGTAACGGTATCAAACCGACAAGGTATGAGCTCTACATCGACGATATCGGACTGTTCGTTAGTACAGTGTCTCCGAGGACTACGGAGAAGTAGGAGAAAGCATCAAGACCTGGTCACTACGAAGCGAAGCGAAGGACCTTGATGGCGTCCGGATGAGGGACTATCAATTTCGCGTTGAAGAACTTCTAGGAACACTGTGCTAGGTGTCTACTTACTTGTAGATATCAGTCTATAATCTGTTGTCATTTCCACGTGCCAATAGACGCACGGACCGTGCATGATGCATGGGATCTTCCGCTAGCCTTATCTATTAGTGCGGCCCGGGGCAAGCAGTTGAAATTGAAGGAAAAAAAAAATTATTGAATCGAGAATAGCGAGTGAGAGGAAATACCTAGGGTATAGAACAGAAAAAGAAAAAAAAAGTAAAAAAATGAAGGGTTGCTACTCCCAGATGGGAGGCATCAGGAATTGAGCCCAATGCGGGGGTCGAACCTATGATGGCAGAGTTAATATCGGATTCTCTTTGCTCTCGAATCGAATAGATGGTTACTCACCCGCAACCTTGAGATTAAGAGTCTCACGCTCTATCCAATTGAGCTAACCGGGCGGTTGATGGTTATTTGTTATGCAAAAATCATTCTTAGGGGATTGCGAGAATTTGGTTTGCTGCCGATGGAGCTATGTAGGTAGTCGGGCAGCTTAGACGGGTTTCCCTACTCGCTTAGGTAGGTATGATTTGCTAGGACCGGGTCTAGCTCTAGACCCAGGTCCGAAGATTCGTTATCATAGCCGAAAGATTCCTCTTAGTACAGTACTAGTTTTTCGGGTACCTACAGAGTTAGGCAGGCAGTCCATCTACTAATACCATGCAGATATGAGTAGGTAGTGGATCTTCCCACGTCGAACATGCGTCGGACAAGGGCCTCTATGTGCAGCTCAAACCCAACGGAGACATGCCTGCTCGACCAGGGATTTCCTCGAAGTCGTGTCTACATGACTAGGTATTTACACTGGGTAGTTTGATCGGGATCTCTCAGGTCTTATGCCTGTAAGGCTTGTCGTCGTTTCATTACGGCTATCTAGCCGACGTTTTTTTATACGGGCCTTTAATGAGTTAAACCATCCTGCCTACACAAAAGCCATAAACGAGGGACGTTTGGTTAATTATGCTAGCTGTTGTTATAAAGAGGGCAAAGGTTTTGATTTGGGTAATTAGAGGGTCTCGGTTACCACGTGCAGCGAAAAAACGTGGTTTGGGGATGAAATGAGATCCAGGATCATCTGCTGGTGAATTGAGTATGACCTATTACTAGTGTCGACCAAACCCACGGGTCCACGGGGTGATATGTCTTTCTTTCATGTTCTTCAACAAAATTGATGCCATTCGTTGCGGGACGTCGTATTGAGAATTGTCAACGTTTGAGTAACAAAACCAAATAATTTGTTGCCCTTGCAGGATTATAGAGATTGCCAAGATCCAAGATAGAACAAGCAGTCTGCCCACTAACCCAGTGTGGATCAGCGCTGGTCTGTGAGGGCGACCTCTCGGATCTCACGGGAGTTCCCGGTTTTGGGTCAGTACAGTACAGTACACGAGACAGATGACGCCAAGCCAGCTTAGCCACGGCTGCTGAGCCGGCAGGCTTCCCATTAGTTATCACCATCCGTCGCAAATATTCATCAGCTGAAAAAACGGCCATCCTACACATGTTCAGGTAATTCCCGACGTCGCCAGCCACACTGGGGCAGTAATAAGCAGCCCTTGCTGGGGGTGGAACGTTGTCGGACGACACTCTCACTTGAGCCGCAATGACGTATAGTAGTTGTGTTACCATTTCCTCGATTGACACCATCTATTTTATATTCCATTCTTGGCAAAAACCCTTTAGTCTTTCTGCTTCACGAGAATGGCATTCAACTAATGACGTTTTAAGTATATTGGGGCCGCCTGAAGGTGCGTTGACGTGGTTGTTGTTTTTGACTTCTGACTGGGGCCTTAGCAGGCCTTAGTAGCCTGCCTTGCTGACTGTTTCTAGAACCATTCCCTGTCGAAGGATCGACTCAGGGGGGCGACTAGTACTAATCATAGTAGCAATTTTGACAAATCATGCCTAACATGTGGTCAAACGTGCTGAGAATAAATCGTAATCAAGCAGGACAAATTGTATTAAACGTGGTAAGTCTGGGTGCAAAAAGTGGGAATCAAGTACTAGTAGTAGGTATGCCCGCTTGTATACTTTATTTCGCTGTGCTGTCGCGGTTTGGCCGGTTTCTGCTTCCTTTGCGATCGTGATATATCGATCGTCGTCGATTCGATTTAGCGACTCCTACGGCATCCTATCGCTAGCCTCAACAACGGACTGAGATCAGAATGGACCGATCTGGGGTTAACACTATGAAGCGGCTGCATCCGAACGGGATACCGGCAGATCGCCCTGTCAGTTGGAGTGCGATTCCGGCCGACGACCCGGCTGCCCACGAGCAGATGATCAAATTCGTCTCCGAGTCGATAGTATGCGACCTCCAAGGGAACATCTCAAGCGGATTCATGAGACAAATCCATGCTTCCAAGAAGAGTGCCATGTCGCCTCACGACAAGGCAGAACGGATGCGCATAATCCGCGAGATGCGAACGACGCTGGAGCGCCTCACAGAGGAGCTGGGACAAAAGTTTTTCGAGGAATTTCGCCATAGGCCGGCGGTTGGCCGGTGGTATGACTCCTGGTTGTTCAATGACACGCCGCAATTCTTGCGCTGGGAACAAGAATGGGCCTTCGCTCCCGAGGAAAGCTTGGTCACGGTCGATGCGCGTAGCATCTGCGGTAGTACCGATGGGCGTGTATTCGGTTCCGAGACCACCCCCGAGGTCAGAGTGGAATCTGAAGAGGACATTGAAGAGTTTGAGGATACCCAGGAGTTCACCCAGGCTCCCGAGTACAGGCCTGACGCGCCTGTGACCGAGGTAAGCCGGAGATCTCCCATCCGTCGTCGTGTCGGCACGACATCCCCGTGCACGAGGCCAAGCTACAGTTCAATTGACTTGAATGTGGTTAGGAAAAAACCGACGGCCCTGCACCGACCTCCCCTGGCTGCCAGTGCGACCATACCGATGAAGAGGGTACCGACTCGGAGAACACCCCCCACCTCTGCCAATCGTGCGCCTGCAGCAACCAGGGCTATGGCTGTATTGCATCTTGCGGTTGTGACGAGACGTGCCGAAACAACTTCAACAACATCGCGCTCGATAACATCCTCGGGGTCGACATCTCGGGGTCGCCGGCGAAACTTAGCCCGTGCTTCATCACCTACTTACAGAAGCACAATCTCAAAGAGACCATCACCCTTGACTTTCTCTTTGAACATCTTCTCTCCGGTTTGGATTATGTACCAGATGGTAACGATGAGGCAATCGATGCCTGGCGGATGGAATGGGAGACTGCCTATGATGGCCCAGATCCGGAAGCAAAAACAGAAAAGCTTCAACGCGAGCTCCTTCGTCTCGGCCTCGGGCTCGCTGACAAGCAGGGGGAGTGGTTCTTCTCGTTCTGCTATAACAATAGCGAACGGATCGGAAGCTGGCAACAAGGCCACCAGATATGGCATTGTAGAGCCTGCGGGAGTTGTAGTGAACGGCAAGAATGGCACTGCGGGAAGTGCAACAAATGCACTTATGGGAGGGGGATTCCCTGCAGCGGATGTGGAGGGGTCTCGGATTCATACCACGCAGAACATAAAGAGTGATCGGATTCAGGCTATCTATCGACGAGTGAAACGAGTGGTAAAGAAGTTGAGGACACGATCATCTAGAATCACTGGCGTTGGAAATGCAAAAAAGAGAAGGCGATTGTCTGGTGAGGGGCGAAATGTGCTGCTCTGAGACCACGAGCAACACTGCCATATCGGAGCCCAATGCCGGGAACGAGGCATATGGGAACCGGGCTTGTATATAGTATATATCCCACATTCTTTCATGTATTTTTCCTTATAAGCGTTAAGCATGGTTTCGCGGCGCGGTGGATTAGGGAGACCGAGGGCATGATCCAGGCTCAGGAGGGTGGTTCTTGGCTCAATTGCTTTGCTGTTGAAGGATGGAAATGTAAATACCGAACTGTTGTTACCTGTCAGATATACACTTTCCTTTTGAGGTCTTGTTGCAATCAAAACGATACTCTCGGCCTAGGTGTCGAACTTAATATATATGTATAAAGTCCGGTTTGAAAAGCACTGTAAGGATTGTATTATCTACTGGCGTTTGGACCCTCGATAGGATAATTCAATGGAAGAACATGGTGTTCAAGCTGGTAGTGCAGCAACTATCATTTCGCCAGTAGAGCAATCAAGATTTCTCACACCTGAGATCTGAGAACCGAATTCATGATAAAACTTTAAGATCACCCATCGCGGATATTTGGTCCAGGGTGCGCTCAAAGCTCTTAACGTCAAGGAGAATGATGAGCTGCTGCGGTAATTGCGGACAATATTGGAACTTTAGAGAGGCTATACCATCGGAGATTTTTGAGGACAATGACGGAAATGTGACCGTAGCTGCGGCATAGATAATATCTCTCTCATCACAAGCATAGCTGCACGACTATAAGATGCCGTCGCGCCTCGTTTAGTGTTTGCATGGCATGGATTCTAGGCCGAATGGTGGTGCATGGACTCGGGAATATCCCCACAAGCTTTGGATTCATTGATCATCGGTATGTGGCGACGATCATTTTTTGTAGCGTGGCACAGAAAATAACGGATGAATTTATCTAGATTGGATCTTCAAGGGGTTTCCATGTTTGAGTGACGGCATTCAAGCAGGTACGTAAGGGTTGTTTAGGAAGAGGAAGACACCACCTGCCTCGTTTGTAATTCTGCCATTGCTGTCTTGCGCCCTGTGACCACTTAACTAAAGGTGGGCTGTTACCGGTGACTGTAGTGTGCCGTATTACAGCGGACGGGCAGCTAGAAACGCTATCCGCTACCTTAAAACTGGTAGGGGGGTACCTGCTAATCTAGGTTTTTGATGGTTACACCACAGTTCGTAGGAACATGCCTGAATGGCAGGTATCTAGAGCGAAGCCTATAAGTAAGCAGAGGTAGGGATATATAACTTCAATTAATGTTCATTAAGTCCCTCTAACCTTGGCTTTATCCTCGTGGATAGTTCTATTTACCAATCTCTAATGAATTGGCATACGTTCGCCTTATCGCTCGAAAGAATCCAATTAAGTACCTACTTAATACAGTCTGTCTAATAAAGTGCATTCGAAGACAAAACGTCACCATTTACACTAAAAAGGAGGCGGATACCACGGCTCGCGTCTGGAACTGGATCCCCTCCCACCCACCTCCCGACCCACGGCTACCAGCAGGGACTACTTACGACACTACCTAGTACGGTATCTGTTTAACTAGACCAGACCAGATCAGACCAGACTACGCATACCTCCGTTACAGCTTACGTGCAATATAGGGTAATATTGCTTTGGGAGCTGTAGCTGTAGCTGTAGCTGTCGCTGTCTTTCTTTCTTTCTTTCTCTTTTCTCCAACTAGATAGGTAGAATCATTACCATACTATCACGACCACGAGTACGACTACGAACAGATCCACGCCCATATCCACATCCACGTCCGCATTCGCATCCGCCTCCACTTCGAATTAGTCCTCGTCGAGCTCCATCGTGCTGCTGCTGCTGCTGCGAGCGCGAACCCTCTCCCTCCTTAGTTCGAGCATCGACAACGATGAGGTTGCGCTCATGACTCCTCTCCTTCGCCTGAAGGAGTGTCACCATGCCGCCCGAAGGACGCTCCACCAACATCCGCGTCTTCATAAAATGGGATGACCAGACCGTGTTTGCCGGCGAGGAGATTAGGTGCCACATCACCTTCAAGAACGTTGCTCCGAGTCCCAGCCAGAGCCAGCCCTTGCAGCCTTCTCCTCTGTCCGACCGACCGAGACAGCCTTCGCCGCTCCTGAGCCCTCGCGTTGGTGCTTCTAGTAACGGCTTGGCGCCCCCTCTGTCTGCTCGCAGCCACCGGTCAACATTGTCATTGAATGTGCCCTCGACAGGTTCGCGCCTTAGGAACAGCGTCCAGCAATGGCCTCCTCCGCAGCTGCCCGTGTCCGCGCCCCCGCAAAAGCCCACCCATGCCCATAAACGATCCCTCTCCATCGTGTCGATGGGTTCTAATGCTACGGTTGAAGACCAGGCGCATGGCAATGGCCCCCAATCGAGACCCCAGCGCCCTAATCGCGGTCATGGGCGATCCGCTAGCCTTCAGATTGTACCGCGCGCCGGTGCCACGATGAATGGACCTCAGTCAGCAGCACTACCGCGGAGGTCGCCCTTTGGCTCCGACTCTCCCGTGTTTAACAACCATTCGTTCCCCCCTTCAAAGCATGGCTTTGGCCGCGGTCCCGGAATCGCAACGGCCCCTAATACCCCAGCTTTTGCCGGATCACCTACGAGGAGGAAACCTTCGGGTCCTATTCCAGACTTTAAATTTCCTATGACTCCAGGACCTTCCCCGAGCGAAGTTAGCGACGCCCCTAATATGGATGACCCGGCCGCAACACCCACCGCGGAATCGATGCCGCAATTCTCCCTTCCCGTCCGCTCGAAGGAACCGATACCGACTATCTCCGAACATTCAGCACCAGTAGCAAGAATTCTATCCACCACAAGCATGGCAGGCGGTACTCCTAGAAGTAGTGGGGAGTTTTACTCCCTCAGCAATAATTCGTCAGAAACACTGGCATCGGAATATGTTACCCACCCCTTCCAGAACGCCCGGAGACCTGCTCACCTGCGCCGAAGCTCTGCCATGTCTGGGGTCGGCCTCGCTAGACCGCCAGAATCCTTGATGATGGGCTTTGCCCAGGTGCAGGGCTCCTTTACTCTAGACGGATCATTAGTCAATTTAGGGCCGTTTGAAGCCGTCAAGCGAAAAGCGGTTCTCAGTGGACAGGGCGGTGGTGTGATCGGAGTAGAGTCATCAAGAAGATCTAGTGGTTTCTTGACTAGCTTTGGATGGGGTGGTCTTGGTAACTCCATCGGAGAACTTCTTGGCGGAGGTGAATTCAGCAGTATTAAAGAGATGCGAGGTGTCGCGAGCTCGAAGTCTATCCCGCTATTATCTACTCCCCAATCGGTATTATTTGTGGATCTGCAATTGGGTCCTGGCGAGAGTAGAACTTACGAGTACTCCTTCAAATTACCCAAAGGTCTACCCCCAACGCACCGGGGCAGGGCTATTAAGATAGCCTATGGCCTAGTTGTTGGCACGCAACGAGCTGGAGGCGCCAAGGAACAACAGGTGCGATCCGTTGATATCCCTTTTCGAGTTCTTGGGAGCGTTAATAGTTACGGGGAAATCCTCGGCCATGACTTGCTATCCCCTTATATTATACTTCGCGACCAGGCCAAGGTCCAGCCACACGAAAAAGGAACCAACGCATCATCATTAAAGAAAAGAGCTAAAGCAGATGTGCCAACTTCCACTACTAACGACTTCCTGGCCTACGTCGATGAACTTCTCGATCGTCCGCGAAATGGTCTGGGTCTCCTCTCACCTACAGCCACAGCAGCGCCGTCTCGCCGCTCCTCTTTTGCTATAGAGCCAGCCACAGCAAAGCAAGCAATCGACCTTGCTATTATGCGCTCAAACATGTCGTCCGAATCCGGCCAAAGCAGCAACCGCTTTGCGATTGCACGTAACGGCCAGCGCGTGGGGGTAGTTATGCTAGGGCGCCCAGCATATCGTCTCGGAGAAACAGTTACTATGGCTATCGACTTCACCGATGCTGAGATCCCCTGCTATGCCGTGCACGCCGCTCTCGAGACTAGCGAACACGTCGATTTGTCCTTAGCTCTGCGTAGTGAGGCGAGCATACACCGCGTCACGCGCAAGATATACGCCAGTTCGTCTGAAGCGACGATGTTCTCGCGCCGCGTGGTATTCAGCCCCACGATACCCATTACCGCGACGCCAGAATTCATAACTAGCGGACTCAATCTCGAGTGGAAGATCCGGGTCGAGTTTGTGGTCCCCTCGTCCATGACCGCAAAGAACTCGGTGGATGACGCAGACGACCAGGAAGAATCTAGAGAGGAGAAGCCTAAAGAGGGCCACCATTTGCTAGAGGAGATATCCCACAATGATAAGAGCGGGCTTATCCTCGTCGCAGCCGAAAACCTCGAATGCGAGAGCTTCGAGGTCGCGGTCCCTCTGCGTGTCTACGGCGCCGTATGCAATGGCTTAGAACGACTTGAACGAGACGAGGCGCTCGAAGAGGGCCTTGTGGTATAAAGCCTTGCTGTGATCGATAGAGATAGTGGGAGATCAACCAGATCTTAGTGTATGTGTACATGTATGGGGGCTTGAGGGTAAAGAAGGCTCCCGCATAGTATCGATCATGTGGATAAAGCGAAAAAAAACTAAACATTAGCGGGGAGACATGGCAGATGGATGGAGAAGATATCGCTGCTTCACTGCTAATCTGGATAGAAAGCGACAAAAACTTCCGACGTGGGAAAAGTCAGTCAGGGTACAAGATATCGTTATATCCATTATTACGGCGGAAGGGTTGTTGTGTAGATATTTGTGTAGTTGTAGTAATGGGAGCGGAATATAACAGGGCAAATGGTTCAACATAACATTACAACAACCTAGGTACTAGACCAAATCTGGTGATGACACGCCGACCGCGAATCACGTTAGCCGTGCTACGAATAGAATGAGAGGAGTCTAGCTTCTTATTGCCGAATTAAGTAGATAACAAGAGCGTAACTCGCTCATCTATTGGGGAGGGCATGCAGAATTATGTCCTAGCGACTATGTATAATATCTCTAGCTAAAGGAGACCCGAAAGCAAATATGAAAAGCCACTGACCGCCCATCTAGGCAGCCCAGTCTCGCCTATGGGGATTTGTTAAACGCCTGTTCTCCTGGTATTCCCCCGTAGATATGAAATGGTATCATGCTATAAGTAGTCAGTTTAGTCTGACCTTCTCCCCAAGATAAGTCGCACAACGCCGCCCTCTGGTCCGTTATCCCTGGACGCATGCTCCGAGTACGAAGATAAAAGTGAAAAAGAAATATTGAGCATTCCAGACGCCTGACACAGCTGAGTGACGATCAACCGTGCTATAACCTCTCCCCCACCTACCCCTCTCAATCCCCCGATAGACCAGCCCAATTGCTATTTATACAGTATTATCCACAGCTCCTTGCCGAAAATACAAAGGACAAATACAAAAGTGAAAATGAGTGTGCTCTTTATGCTGAGGTGCTGCTGGACCCTGTTCCCGACGATCCAGGGCGCTTATCAGTAGAGTCTGTCTCTTGGTCGGAAGACCCTCGATACTTTCCGAGACGAAGTTTCTCATCGAGAAGTGATACTAATCGCTCCGAATACTGATCTAGAAGACCACTAAGCATGGTATCGCTCATCGCCTTGCTTCGTGTTGCTCGATCCCCAAGAGCAACTGCTGTGAGGCGGAGTTCTTGGTCTAGTTCAGCCAGTATCTCCTGGCTAATGGGATCTGTGGAAGCGAGTTTCTTCCGATAAGCCCGCAGGGTTCGGCAAGTTTGTTCAGTCGACATATTGAGTGAGCCAAAAGACCTCAAACTGCCGTTACTCTTAGTCTTCGCCGAATTCAGGGCGGGCACTGAAGGGCGTCGTTTTACTCGAGATTTAGGACTGATTGGGGGACTGCCCGATGGAGGACCAGACGGCCGCCGTGACGGTGTATCTTCAGCGATGACGGGAGCTGGAGTTAATGTTTGCGCAGCTGTGGGTGTCTTCACAGGTGTGGATGAAAAGTTACCAAAATATAGCGATCGCCTCTTAGAGAGTGTTCTTGGCGGGGATCTACGACCGCCAGCTGCAGATGAAGGTCGTTGGAACTCTGCGAGCTCCGATTTGGATAGGACACGCCTTAATGTTGGTAGGTTGACAGGAGTACTGGGATCTTTGGCAGGTGAGGAATCGCGACTAACGGAACCCCATCCCCGATCTTGCAAGTCTATTTCCCAAATCATGATGGTCCCGTCAGACCCAACACTTACAACCTTCCGATTTGCGTCATCTTCCTCAATCATGGCTACACCATGTATCGCCTCGGTATGTCCCCACTCTCGGGAGAGGAATTGGCCCGTCTGGGGATCGTACATTCTGATGGATTTGTCTGTATTGGAGAGGCCGAGAAGAAACGCTGGTTCTTTGTCGGTAGCAGGACAGTTTGTAAGCGAATCTAAGATAACGGGATCGGCGCCACTTTCATCGAAGCACTTAAAAGAGCTTGAAAGTTTCCCAGTTTCAAGATCAAATGTATAAACAGACCGTTCGACCTGAGATACGAAAAGGGTTTTCCCATCTGGACCCACCGCCATTGATGTTGGGGATGCTTTGAGAGAAAGTGTTCGGGACGGAATGGCTGCCATAACATCCGAATCACCTTCCTTCGTCACTAGATCGTGTATCTGGACTGCCCTGTCTAACGAACAGGTAATTATTTTATCTGTTGACGGGATCAAAACCTGAGAGACCCTAGCCGCGAACTCGAGTGTCTGGAAATGCTCAAACTCTCCACTGGTTAGTCGATGGAATAGTTGGGCCGTGCGATCACGTCCGCACGAGGCGATAAGGAGGTTGGATTTATCCTCGTAAATCGTAATGAATTGACACTCCGAGGAGTGTGCTTTCATAGATGACACGCATTCCTTCGTGACAAAGTCATACACCTTGACAAATCCCAATTTATCCCCGGCAACGAAAAACTTGCCATCCATAGTTGCACGAATCGTAACCATTTGGTTTGCTAGTTCGGGTTCCTCTTCGAAATAAGCCTCATCTAGGGGCATCCGGAAATTCGATTGAATTGTGCCATCAGTAGACCATAGTATCACTTGGCCTGACTGTGACCATGTATAAAATCGGGCGCCCGTTACGTTCGATTGAGCCAAACTCCCAACACCCATGACTGCGTCTCCACCACCAGGTATAGGAATGGAGGTTGTTTCAATCCTCGAGGCCCCTGGTATATGATCCTGATTCCAGATGTCGATAGAGCGCTTGGCGTCGACCGTGACTACTTTGTCTTTCAAGAACCCCATCGCAAGTACCCCAATCCCAGTAGACGCTTCTATGTTTGTCCGAATACAGGTAGAGGAGCCCTTCAATAAGGACTCTAAGTCAAGCGTTGCAAAGTTACCCGATTTGCCACCAATATAGACAAGACCGTTACGGATGGCAACGCATGTTGTCACAAATCCACTTTCGAGGATATGTGTTAACTTCGTCTGCTTGCCAAAGTCGTCCAATAAACACACATCCCCCGTCTCAGAGCAGATGATAGCCTTAGTGTCGTCAATGGCGGCAGCACACGAGAATGTGGCCTCAATCATATTTCCGAGCAGGACATTCCTGCCAGGTAGCGTTTTCTGAGGTTGTGCAGCTTGACTCACGTCCCCAATAAATTTCTGCTTCACTGGAGAGGTCGCCTGTGTTTCATCGATGCGCCAGACCTTCACATGACGTACGCCTAAAGTAATGAGATTATTGCCCACCCAGATCATGCCTTTGACGTATGTTGTGCACCTGTTCTGCTGGAATAGCTTCGCCGCACCAGTCCTAGGATCTATCTTCCACACGTAGAGGAAACCGTCGTTTGATGACCCGAGGGAGGCAAGAAACTTGGAATCGGGAGACCACGCAACTGCCTTAACGCCATAAGCGTGTTCGCTAATAGAGACAAGTGGAGTATCGGATGAGCGGTCTTCTAGACTATATATAAGAACCCGCGGGGCATAGCCCGTTTCGCCCACGGCCAAAAATCGTCCTTCCTTGCTCAACGCAAGGCAGGTTGCCGCCTTGATGCGCTCTCGACTAGTCCACGTCTTCGAGGTGGGGGATTCTGCCCAGTCGTTCAAACCGAAGGCAGAGTCCCGCAATGAAATCCTGTTTCGGCTGTCATTCGCTTTCGGTGTGGATGGTGAAGATGTAGAATAGGGGAGGGCTGGGGTGCCGTATATAGGACTAGCCGTTGGGCGTGCTCGGAAGAACCGTTGTCCGTACTCATCACCATCCACATCGACCACCACAACAGCCCCACCGGCAATGTAAGCAAAGGAAGATCGAACGGCATCGAACCCGGTAGGAGTAACACAGGTGGTGCCAATGACCCGTTTCAGGGAGAGCCGAGAATCGGATAGCTGGGGAGCTCGGCCGCGATGAGGGGACCGAGCAGGAATGGGTAGGAAAGGTGAGTTTGCAGGTGTCAACCTCAGCCGGTGGGAAGGAGTAGAAGCCATCTTAATGCCATGGACTAGAGAAGAGAAAGCCAGGTAACAGTCGCAATATCGATATTCGAATCAGGCTCAAATGATACCGAATATCCTAGAACGTTGCGCGAGAATTGGGCGGAGAGACATGGGTGCAGGACCCTTTGTTTCTGATATCATAGGGCAGAAGAAGGAAGTCGACGAAGCGTAAGTCGAGCTGAAGACGCTGGGAAAGCGAGGTAAGGACTGTGTGTTCGTTGCTTCCTGCTGTCACTGCTAAGAAGAAGGTGAGGGAAGCACGATACAAAGCTTCGAAGAGGGAAGGTAGGTCGGTAGTCTATGTATGGCAGGCAGGTATAATTCAAGTGCTGATGAACTGTCAGCTAGCCTCAACTATCAGAGTGAAGAGCGGCATAGAATCAATCTTGACTTACAATGACACGAAAGGAATAGATCTAGGGAAGACAAAGGACCCGGAAGAGGAATTGATGGCGGTCAAGACAGTTAATGTGCGTGTGTTCTCGTGTCTCAATTCTCGAGAATACCTCTTATCGGTAGGCTATGTAGCTCTTCACTTCACAATCACAGATCTGCCATGAAGAATTGACGATTGGCGTGGGTGAGGGAGGGAGGGAGGAGATGCGGGCAACAACGGAGGGGTCTTGTTCCTCAGCATCCAGCATCCATGGTGATTGATGTCTGGCGAGAGGCAGATATTGTGAGAAACAAGCGAGAAGCCCCCATGCTGCCAGACCAGCCCCATCACAGCACCTACTAAGTACTATTACCTGTACCATTTTGTTTTGCCCAGGATTGGTATCGAGAAGCAGCTCGTTGACAGGGTAGTTGACGGGGGAGCAACCGAGGACGCTTGCGGATTGGTTCGTGCCTGAGCTAGAGTGGGGGGTTTGATGAGGAGCCAAGACGGTTTCGGCAAGGTTGGCCCATACTACGGGTCCCAAGATCCAATGACAACACAGGCTCCGTTTGCACCGGTCGTTGTTAGGGTTCATCCATCCCGCAAGCTGCAGGTCTAAAGGGACTATCACACCTCCAGCAATTGCCCAATTGCCCAAGTACGCCCGTAGTATATCAACATCTCTACACTATCTCCTACACTACCCAGCTCCTGTAATTACACGCATGCGTCTCAGGTCACCGGCATCCTAGCTCACGTACGTTGCTACCCGTCTAGTGAGTGATATGGTTCTGAATCCGGGGGAGGTTTCATAGACACAAATGTTTCTTGCTGTTTAGAACTGCACTAGGGTAGTTCCGGCAATGCACGCATACGCAAGGACGCTAGTCTATAATGGGCATGATCGCCCGCAGTATTTACCAGGTAATATGACAATAAAGGCATACTACCGGGTCATGGATTCACCCAACGATACCTAATCAGCTCATCTTTATCTAACTACTCCTAGAGTTTTAAATAGGTAACAAGTTGAGGTGATACTACTTGCACTCAATTACGCATACCTATAGCAGTATAGGTAGGTAGAACGAGGCGCCGATTTTGAATGGGTAGAATGCGGATGTCCTGCATCTTTGTGTCACGCGTGCGAAGTAGTCTCAATTAACTAAGAATTGTCTGTCCCAGGCTCAGTCATCCTAAACTAAGTTAAACAAGCTGCTAGTGCGAAAAGCCGTCAAATTCGAAATTGGTATCTTTCACGTCAAAAAGTCACACGAACAAAGATCATGTAGGAAACATGTTACGGTGTAGTTTGGAACACGAAACATGAGACAAATATAAATGATATGTCCAGATAGAGTTTTTTCCAACCATATACAATCTTTAGTTGTATATACGTATGTATGTATGTACAAAGCCAGGCAAGAATGACTCTTGTAAGACACAGGAGCGCATCACAGGAGAGTACTAGATAATTTCCGCTGAGCGCTCTCCGCCGGCGCTTTCTCCTCGGGCTGCTCGCGGCGCGGCATGTAAGGGTATTCGGTGCGAGGGCCCTTCTTCTGGTTCCAGTGGGGTTGTCGGACAATGCCTTCCTGGCGCCATCGACGGGGCGGCTTCGTCCCAAGCTCCGCCATCTGGCCCCAGATGTTCTTGCCACGGTTGAACCAGCGCTCCTGGCGGCGCACCTCCTCATCCGGACTCGCCGTCCACTTGCTCTTGAGGATACGGCGGACCGCCTCCGGGGACACTTCGAAATGTTTCGCCAGCACCTCGGTCGTGTACTGCTCGGGAAATTGAGTATGCAGCGCTCGAATACCCTCCAGCGCGTCTGGCGACAGCCGTTTACGCGGACGCCAGCCTTCTGGGAATTTCTCCTTCAACGCTTGCTTCTGTATTTGCCACATTTCTCTCTGCGTCATCTGTGCTTCACCCGCATCAGACTGCGGGCTGACATCGTCTTTGATGATCTTGCGCCTCTTTAACTGACTCGATATGATCGGAGGTTTGGACCGCAACTGCGGTTGGGATTGCGCATTTGAGTCGAGATCATTATGTTTTAACGTAGCCTCTGGTCCAACTATTAATGTTCGATCTAAGCTCGCAACAAGCATCTCGATAGATTCCGGATTGTAGTCGAGGATTGCCCCGGTCAGTTTCGCGGAAGTAAGATCGTTGACAGAAGCAGATGGCATCGAAGGGAACGAGTTATCGGTTACAGTGTCGGCTTCCGTGTCCAAGATATGGGATTGCTTTTCCTCGGCTTTACTCGCCGAAGAACCATCAACATTATTCGACCATTTCTGTTGAGGAGGCGAGGCGGCCAAAGCAGAACTAAAGAAACGAATAGGGCGATGAGCGGGTGTCTGATGGAATACGAAAGGCGAGCCGAGGTGATTGAGTCGAGCGGATCTTGAAATAACAGGATCGGTGACGCGAAGTTCGGTAAGGGTCTGAACAAATATCCGAAGAGAATTCGTTCGACAAGTGCAATTCATTTTCGGCACTTACGACGCGAGACGTGCGGTCGCAAGACGGATATCCGAAGTCACACGACGGCTCGACTTTTTTTCCTAGCTGTTTTCTTTTAGATTTTCGCCTCCAAACCGAACATGAAAAATGGCAGGGGTCGAAATACATCAGTTCCAAGATAGCCTAGGTTTTCTATTAGAGAGTTTATGCAATTACTGATACTATCTGTAAATGTGGGGTTTTGAGGGGATCGGGTCGTTAGCTAAGATGCACGACGACGTCAACAAGTCTCGAAGCACTTTGATTTGTCCCAAGTTTGCCGAGCAGCTTTCCTTCTCTGTCGCATTTCCATATTTCCTACACCTATTACGTATAAGATCCTCGGTCAATCAGAATGCTTGCCGAACCCTTAGCAGACCCTTGGTTCTCTAGACTCTGCTCTAGAGAACCTAAAGCAATGTTGGTGTAGGTACTTATTCGAGACCGATCCCATAGTAGGCAATCGTGGTTTATTTCTTGTTATATAGTTCGTTTCCAATAGACATATTATACAATATCTTAGGAAGTTGTATCAATCTGTGGTATATCTCCCCATAAGTTACCCAACTTGCCCCCAAATATCTACGACCCAAACTATTAAGAACATGGCTCATATCCACGATTATGGAAAGTTGATCGAAGGAACGTGGCAGGAATATTGGGGCATGAGATTCAAATGGACATCCAATCATCTCACACCGCAACAGCTCGAGCAATCGATTCATTCATACGATACAGTTGCGGCTGCAGCCATAGAAAGACTAGATGAGATAACACCTGTAAATACCAATTTGCCACCTAAGGATGTGTCTACCGAGGAAGCAGCCAAGCCAGACGAAGAAAAGAAACCACGGCGAGATTTGTATAGACTGATACAAGAATATGCCTCGAAAGATGACAAGATAAGAGAGCTATGGATTGAGATCAACACCATCCCAGAATGGGTAGATTGGGATCAGATTGAAAGCGGTCAGAAGATATTCTTCCGTTACGGAGGCCCTGCTATGACTACAGTAAGCCGGCTATTGGAAGAAACTCATAGGCTGTTATCATAGCTACTGATATACATACAGTTAACCTTCCTCTCGTTACTAGGAGGTATGGCTAGTGCGAGAACGGTCGAAACACTCGACCGTACAGGAGGCTTTGACGTAAAGGTGGTCCGTCGCCGTCTCCTCGAGACGACACAGCATACTCTAAACGTCCACCGAGATCTAAAATCTATCCAACCCGGCGGGGATGGTTTCGTCAACTCAGTGAAGGTCCGTCTGCTCCACGCCGCCGTCCGGCGACGGATCATGCAAATGGCATCACAGCGGCCAGAATACTACAACATCGCCAAGTACGGCGTGCCGATCAGTGACCTCGACAACATAGGCACCATTAGCACCTTCTCGGCAACAATTATATGGATGGGGCTGCCACGGCAGGGGATCTATCTGCGCCAACAGGAGATCTTGGACTATCTGGCGCTCTGGCGATACGTAGCCTACATCATGGGTGCGCCGCACGAATGGATGACGACGCCTGAGTCGGCAAAGAGCATGATGGAATCATTATTGATATCGGAAATCCGGCCCTCTGCCGTCTCGGCCAATCTCGCCAATAATATCATAACCGGCCTCCAAGACCAGCCGCCGACGTATGCCTCGCGCGAGTTCATGTGCGCGCAGACCTACTGGCTCAACGGCAGGGAGCTGTCAGAGAAGCTGGAGATTGACCGGCCCAGCTTGTATTACTCCTCTCTTGTCCTTGGACAGTGTCTTTTCTTTATGACGGTGTGCTATCTGAATAGGAGCTTTAGTTGGCTTGACAACCGCAACATAAACGTAACTTCTTCCTATTTTCTTGGTAGTCGGCTTGTTCAAAAGACTAACAGAAGCTGTCTTAGCTCGTTCGCAAGGTCTTCTACACCGTGCTCCTCGAGGATAAATCAAAGGGCGGACTAGGCTATAAGAGCAATTTCCTCTTCAAATACAAACCGGAATTCGATAGAATGACAACGGAACGGGGTATTCTCATGACACGATCTGGTGTCAGGAACCGAAGGATCGAACGCACAGCTCTACTATCCCTGGTCACCTTCTCAACGCTCGCTGCGGCTGGTGCTTGGTATGGTTATAGGGTCCTGGGTTGGGCGTTGGCGCGAAGTGATAAAATGCTGTGATATACGCTCCTAGCATTTAAACAATTATTTTTGTAATGAAACGGGAGTGTAACGTCAATACTTGGGGTTTTTTTATCATGAGGCAAAATGACCTTGTTGAAGTGCCGTTATAGTCCATGGATGCGAGGTTGTTGACCGGTTGCGGTACGGTGGATATTGCCGGGTTTCATCTTACGAATCACGACGGAAATTGACATTGCGTAGTTGAGGTAAATGTTATTCTGGTTTCATTGAACCAAACTATCCTCTTTAGGCATTACTATATACATTTTGAATTCGTGCCCAGCTTTGATACACTCTCCAACTCGTCTTGCGGGAGACTGACTGCTCTCGTTCATGCACCTCCAGTTTCTAGGAACAACTCTAAAAAGCCGCGCTTCTCTTTAACGAGTTCAAGGCGCAGTGATAAAATACCATGCTATGCGATTAAATGTAATTGAATCCGGTCAAGGCGAACAGCCTGTGGCCTGACTTTTCCCAAAACGCCGTAATCGCCGGGTACCCAGGACATGATCAACGCGAGCAATAAAAGTACAGTGTTAGATGATGTCAAATCACGCCAACATCGGTTTCGGCAAAACGCTCATTCCATCAACTCCACTGGGGGGCGTGACGTATGTGCCATAATAGGTTTTTCGTTGATCGGGCTCGCAGCTATCGGCTCGTCCGTCATATCATCTACTGATATAGCAGGTAGGTGTGGGCTGCCGCCGTGCTCGTGGGGTTGGTAAATCAAAGTGCTGCTTCTGCTGCGTGCCTGCCTAGGGGCGCCATCCGTCGGCGATACAGGTGAGATATCAGCCATAGGAGAGCTCTGGTGGTGGTGGAGCTTAGCCAGGGCCTCTGCCAGATCTTCGGCGTGAACCAGCTTGTTGGGTGCATCCTCTAGACGCATCTCCCAGCCGTGAGGAGGAGACGGGGGCGGACTAATGAAGAATAGTTTGCCCGCATCCGGTAGGGGCAAGTGGTTGTCTTTGGTCAAATCCAACGGCGTGTGCTGGCCGAAGTACACTCGGCAGCTTTCGCCCATAATAGCTTCCTTATCCCATATTTCGCGTACCTTAATGGCGGCCTGCTCGTCGAGAAACGATACCACGATGCGACGGAAAGATTTCAGTGGCGACCATGTATATATGGGCGCGGTGGCTTCGATCAGCTGCCGAATTGTTTGCAGGTTGTCTGGACGGAAAATGTCGAGATTATCCAAGTTCGTGATCAGAAGAGTGTTGGTAGGTGGTGTTGGTTGTGTGAGCGGTGGTATGCTAGACAGGTCCAAGCTGAGAGAAGACCGCGACGAACCACGGCGCTCGAAGAGGGGGCGTTCGGGTGATGATGGTGAAGCGGGAGACGCTGTGGGTGAAGGAGACCCCGCCATATTTGCTGCGTGTTGTAAGGTCGAGATGTCGTCGTGTGAAGTAGAAGAGGGTGACTAAGAAGGATCGCAGTTTGTCTTAGAGGGACGAATCGAGTGGTTGGTTGTTGAGTCAATGTTTTGCTGGTGGTAGTCTAAGCAGGTATGGAAGAGAGAGAGGGAAATATATGCCCATGAAATGATGATGGCAAATACGTATTGTCATGGAAGTGGCTGCGCAAAGAGGAGGGACGTGGTCTCGGATAGGTTACGCATAGAGGTCGAGCCGCCGTACCGCATCCACAGCGCTAGTCGATCGTCTTGGCAATGCTGCGCCTACGGGGGTTTGGCAGAGTTTAACTTACTAGAAAGCTCTAGGAGGCCCCACTGAATGGAAAACAGTGGGTCGCAGGTGCCTATCAGGGTATCTAGCTATCCGCTGTGGGCATGATCAACCGTCATTCTACAGCACTTACAGTAACGTACTTGACATGGCCTCCTCTCTATTGGCCCAGGTGATTTGATCGCCTATTGGAACTCTTACCGCTGTGGTCACGCATGGGGAGGTACTTCCAGCAGACAACTCACCTGCGACTCATTTGATATTGACCACCATCTGTTGGTGTTGCTGGGTCTTATCAGCTGATTACTCCATGAGAACTGAAGTCTACGTGCTCAGCCAGGTTGGGATCCTCCTGATTGTTTAGTTATACGACATGTTCTGGAAGCGAACGTTTTGCAGCGGGGGAAATTTGGTGTTGTGGCGATGCAGTCTTGGGTCCGATTAGCAGTCCTAAGCTTACCTGTTCCGACTGCGTCACGCTGCCGCGCAGCTAGCAGGGCTATTGTCACTCGCCACCATTTTCAAGGCGCAGCGATACCTCTTGGATTACGGCTGTCGTAACCAACGCGAATACGGTCGGCCTGGCCTCTTGCAGAAACCCGTCCAAACCGGCTTTCACGGGTTTCGCGGTGATTCCACGTATCTTCTCTACGTGCTTGGTAACTACCATCGAAATATCCATCAACTATCTAGCTCTCCACAATGCCTAGGCATTCGTTTTTCACAATGGCTGTGCTGTGGACAAATTACCGGCAATAACAATTCTACTATGGAGTACTATAGCTACATGTGATGCCGCGCTTGACCACCTAACAGGTACCTACCCTAGGGTACGCGAGTACTGAGCTACTAACGATGAAATCCTAAGCAAGGAGGAAGCTTGTAGGTACCTCAACTATGCATCCAGTTCAACGGGATCTGGTTTCATCCACAGTCTTCAGACGACAGTATGTTTGGTGTTTCGGTTGATTGTATTGGACACAGCCCCATTGGCCTCCGGACAACTGTTCGGGAGAATACACGGAATACAAGATTGCGCCCGTCCCTAAGCCGTCCCTAAGCACAAGTACCCCACACCATTCGCCTTCCGCCGGAACCTGAGTAGGTATAATTACAGGACACTCCACACTCCACCAGATACCGAAACAACGAGACTTGTTCCTCCGGCTCAGCCGCCTCCCAACGGTTTTGCATAGCAAGTGCTGTGGCGTTGCTCATCTAGAGCCGAAGTCTAGCCCAAGACATACGGTGTAGGCAACTCTTAACTCTACCTAACTCGTTTCGCCTCTCCAACGCAGTGGATAACCCTAGTACGGAGTACAACAGAACAATTGCTCGAGTCAACCTTGCATAGAGGCAGATTAGGGCAACGTAAAAGTACCGACAAATACAAGGTAGATACTAGACTCTTAAACTACCTACTATGAACCTTGGTAGGTATGTAACGGCGCAGACGATAACTACCTAGGTAGTTAGGCACAACTCAGGTCTTGTAATGAATATGTAAATCGATTTTAGGCATTTTCAAATATTAGCAATTCCGTAGGCAATAATCTCTACACGAGAATTTCTAATTATGCTGGAAGGTAGGTATAACCATCATATATGATGTGTACAACAGGTAGTAACCAGTAGCCATCTTCGTCTTCCTATAATTACATGTCCGTGAGAGGTAGGTACAGCTTGAAGTACTTATGTGTAGGTACTACCTAGGTATCTACCTTATGTGCTGGTCTCAAGCTCGGGCTACTGCTCGGGCGGAAGTTGATTCCCTTCCATTGTCCATAAATTCTTATCGATAAGAGCTCTGTACCACCATTACCTACTAAATGTTGTAGATTGAACGTTCATGACTACAATGTAGTACACAGGTTTCGTCAACCTTTACCTACTACCTCTTGTCACGTCGCTGTCTTGCAAGTTTGCTCGTTGTTGGCGCCGCCTACCTAACTAGCACTAACCGACCTACCTCTCATCGGGAATCGTTGTCTATGTATCTTGACATAGTCGTACCTCCTTCCCGGCAACCACATGCGACCTTGAAACTCTACTATCTCTGAGCCTCTGCTGTAGCAACTGCGATGGAAATATTCAGCTGGCACCACCACCCTAGCAACCGCCGGTTGTTCTTTTATTGAGAAGAGGCCATCTCTCCAGCATCTCGCGGCGCGTGTGCCTGAGCAGTCTTCACCTCCTGCGACCTCTCTCCCATGCGCTGCGCGCTCCTTCCCTACCTCAGGAATAAATTGAACCTCCCCATCCTCAGTTCCATGTAGGCACAACTCCCACCTTCTCTCAACTCCCTTCTTTGTACCTATTACACTCTCATCACAACTCAACCTTCCATTACGGCATACTCGAAGCACTTGACAACATTCGGCGTCTTGTTCCACTCCCTCTACACGATACCACCGACTTGCATCTCCCATCACTTGCCCTCGTCTGATCACGCACTAGATGATATCCCAGCCCAGCCCATTGCCTCGCTCTTTGCTGCGTTCTCGTGGACATTTGTTCCGTCTCTTCTCTTCTGACTTGTCGCCTTGTGCGCTTGCTACAGGTATCCGCTATGAGCGATTCCATGAAGGAAGTCGTCGAGACGCTCGACCCCGTCTCGAGACGGCTGATTCCTGCGAATATTGATTCTGGAACTCTGGTGCCGCTCAAAACTACACTTGAGCTGCGAGACAACCTTACCCTTGGCCTCGCTTACATTACTAGGGCCCCCACTCGCTATACCAATGATATTGTGACGTACGTTCATATATCCGTCTGGTCTCTGTCGCACTGGACGCGCACTAACTTCTGTTTTCTCTCCAGGATTGCCCGAGCCCTGGCTGGTGATGATGCGGCTAAGAACCTGCCTCACCTACGCCGGTGCTCTAAGCCTGTCGATCTCCCTCCCCACCTCAAGTCGCAATTCATGAACGAGGGCAATGGAAGATCGATTCATACTGGGAAGTCGAATTGGCTGTACATTCTGCTGGGTCCGAAGGATGAGTTGCCTTATGATGAACTATTGAGGGGTCTTGCCTCTGTTGATGGCATTAGGGATGACATCTTCATCGGCATCATTCCGGTTCCTCTACTGGCTCCTACGTCTCAGGTCCAGGCCAACCTATGGTCGCAGCAATTTTGGCAGACTGTCTACAGAAAGAATAATCCTCTCGGCCCTCATCCGAGCAATATCTGTCGAACAACTTCCGTTGTCTCTCGCGACGCCTCCGTTTGGATGACTTTGGCCCATCAGGTAGCCAGAAAGGCCCGCGATACCGGACTTGGAGAGCCTATTGGCGCGGTTATTATCAAGCGTACTACTCCTGGGAAGTTCGACGCTGCTAAGAATGCGGCTTTCAAGTCCGAACGTTCAAACTCAAACATAACTCAAGGCAGCCAGGGCATGGTAGAAGCTATCTCCAGTGATGTGCCTGCAAATCATAACTGCCATGAGCTTGGGAACAATGATGCCATCGATGATGCTATAGGTTCTGACAGCTCGGGCCCCGAATCGGAAGCCAAAGAAACCACCCAGATCGTTGCCTTGGCTGGGGATGCCCGCTGGTACCAGCAGGAAAAGGTTGGTCGTACGGGAAATCCCATGGGACACGCGGCTCTGCGAGCCATCAGTATGGTGGCGCAGAAATTAGTCAGAACCGAGAACAGACCCGACAATAAGCCAGCTATCATGGAATTCGAGGCTTTCCAGGATGGCCCCTTGCTTAACGATGAACAAGTGGTTTTTGATGCAGAACATCCGTGTCCTGATGGGTATCTCTGTCACGACCTGGAGCTGTACCTTACGCATGAGCCTTGTGTCATGTGCGCGATGGCTATCTTGCACTCACGTATGGGTCGCATTGTCTTCCGCCACCGTATGCCCCTGACTGGCGGCATGAGCTCAGAGGACCGTGGTTATGACGCCTGTGGTGATTCTATCGCCTGCGATAACGGCCCGTGCGGTGGTGGCCGCGGCCTTGGACTACACTGGCGCAAGGAATTGAATTGGAGTATGTTAGGATGGGAGTGGGAAACAGAGACTGTCGAGCGTCTCACAGTCGATCCTCATCTGCACGCGTGAACCTTGTATCATTGATATCACTACCAGGTACGGAAAACGTGTAGAAACTTTGGTATCGAGACAAGCACGGGAATTAGGTAGTCCTCTTGTCTGACAATTGTCATTATGGAATGCACGGCATAGATAAACTACGAGGCTAGGAGAAGGGTCCGGGTGTTCGATCTATATGCACTTGCACTAGGAGGTGGTAGCATAACTAGACAGTGTCCTATATCTCTCTCGCCTCGCAGAATCGCTCAGAATTTAGGAGCAGCTTTGTACGCGATGGATTCCCTCCATATTTAGTAATATTGTTCGTGAATAGACCCCGCGGATTTCATGATCAATAAGTCGTCGGTCCTCAGCTCAGAACGAAATCAGACCTGAGATTATGTTTATGTACGGAGTACAGCAGTACTTACGGTACTACCTCACCTAGCGGAGAAGTCACTTACCCCACCGCAAGGTGGCTTATCTTATCGCTCTAGTGTCCATACAGTAGTGGGCAGGGGACATAGTGGAGGGCCCTGACGCAGCTTGGAAGCTGCCCTGTTCTGGTCCCTGTTAGAGTTCTTTATCGTATTTACATTCGCAGGTGGACGAGACGCGGGAAATGGATGCGACCGGAACCTGCCTTTGACCTGCGCCCTTAGTTCATCCTGTATGGGGTGTTCCAAAATGCGCATTCTTTGACTGCCCCGGCCTATTATTCTGCACGCCTTTACCACCCGTGTTCATTGCTGCATTTCCTCATTCGCCAACGACAAAGCACCGCGTTTCGAACAAGTATCAGAGCTCGCCCTGAGGGGGGCCTGCAGAGTGATATGGACTAGCGAGCTGTTATTAAATGTTATAAATCACGGATCGACGACCACGATGCCTCCCACCAAGAAAAGCCAGGGCCTGCAGCCAAGCGCGGATTCTGCTTCGACCACGACCGCCAAAGCAAGCAGGAAGCGAAAGATGGACGCCAACATTCAGAAATATTACGCCGTGCGCGCTGGCAACATACCTGGTGTCTACCTTACCTGGGCCGAATGCCAGGAGCAGACCGCTGGCTTCCGAGGTGCATCATGTAGGCGTGGAACCATGTTCGCGCGAATGTACCTACGCTAAACGTCTCTTTCCAGATAAAAGCTTCACGAGCCGAGAGGATGCCGAGGCCTATGTGGCTGGTAAGAAGACATCAGCAACGGCTGATGCTGAGGATAGATTCTATGCCGTAGCTGTCGGCAGGCAGCCAGGGATCTATACAGACTGGGATGAAGCATCCCTCGCGATTAAAGGCTGGAAGGCCCCCAAGTATAAGAAGTTCGCAACTCGCGGCGAGGCTATTGAATTCATCCGTGCCCATGGCAACGAGGAAGCGCAAGAATGGCTCTTGGGCGAGGATGTCGAACCACCAAGCAAGAAAGCTAAGAATAAATCATCAGGCGAGCCCGACGACGATGCCGATGAGGAGGAGCCGGGTGTAGTGCGAATATTCACGGACGGCAGTAGTCTGGCCAATGGCCGTACGGGGGCAACAGCAGGTGTCGGCGTCTTCTTTGGCGAAAATGATAAGCGGTAAGCATATTGGCCATCTCTGATTTACCTCTCTTTACTGATACACTCATAAGGAACGTCTCGGAACGCCTCGCGGGCGAGATTCAGACCAACCAACGAGCCGAGCTTACTGCCGTGGTCCGTGCCCTAGAAAAGACGAAACGCGATGCGAAGATTAGGATATTCACGGACAGTAAATATACTATCGACTGCTCGACAAACTGGTATAGAGCATGGATCAAAAACGGCTGGAAAAAACCCAATGGAGAGCCCGTCTTAAATCAAGATCTCGTTAAACAGATAAGAGCTTTGATTGACAAGCGAGATGAAGCCGGTTTTGCGACCCTATTTCAATGGGTCAAAGGCCACGCATCAAATGCTGGCAACGTCGCTGCCGACAAACTTGCAGTAGCGGGCGCCAAAAAGCGATGAGGCAAGTTTCGGGGAATATTATCCAAGCCCGGGTTTAGCGCCGCCGGCGCACTGAGGAACCGCAAGTATTCGTATCTTCGGATGCTTTAGATTGCATGTTTGCCACCCCCGAGTATATAGTTGGTTGATCAAATCACTTCTGGCAAAATACTCCTCCGATTCAAATCTATGTATTTATTTACGTGATGCGAGCGTCGCGTAGTCCTAGCTGATACTCATGGGAGGCCTAGAGCAATAAATAATGATATCTTGTTTCTAAGTAAAGTAGTTATCTTACCAACTGGAGTAACTCTTGTCAGTGAAGGCACCTAGGAACACTAGCTGTCGATAGAACTAGACCGATCCTAAGTAGAGAAAATGAAGGCAAGGACAAATCTCACGGCTGAAACTTATACATGGATACTACTACTTTGACACACCCCCTGACAAACTCTAGTAATGCCTTCGCGACGATTAAGCTTTGTCTGTGTATAGGACCGATCGTTTTAACTCCAATGTTCTCTCCTGCGGTTCTTTCCGTTGCAGCACTATCTAGATATGGTAGGTAAATATCGCCGTAGAAGCTTATTTGCTCTCGTTATCTAAGATACCACCTAGCTACATATGCAGGCTGTACGTCACACTACCTTTAATAGGGTTAGTATGGGGGCATACAGCGAAGAATACATACAAGTATTGCCGTCCCTATCCGAACTTTTCAGTGTCTTCGGCAAGACCTTCCGTAGTGAGCGAACCGATTTTCTTGCAAAGCCATTGAGTATCACTTTTTTCTGTCGTCTCTCTTTTTAGTTTGAAAACTTCTACTATTCAAATGGATTTGTTTCAAAGATAGATGAATTAATATCAAGATAAATAACTAGATAGAAAATAAAATGTCATACACTTGAGATGTCCTCACGTATTCCTGTTTTGGGTTAGTTGCCAAGACCCGGAAGTTAGTCAGAAGGCGATCCATCCATGGGAGAAACCGGAGACAATGAATCGACAAAACACAATCTACCAACTGATCAATCACTATTTATTATCTACGACCACACAAACCTCTGGTCTACATACCCAGTAGTACCTCGCTGTCCTACCTCGGTCGACAAATCTCAGATCAATACACTATCATTTCCAGCCTCGCTTGTTTGAGTGGGTAGCACCAGTGTAGGCAGGACGGGTTGCGTCAGTGAATTAGATTGAACTGAATTGATCTCGTACGCATCAACTTCCGCCAGTTCTTTCGAGCCATTGGCGGTAAGACTTATCATAACGTCGCAGTGCTTCACTTTTATTACCGTGGCACGCCGTGTCTCCATTCGTCGTCTGCCTTTGCTTTTGATCGCCATGAGATTCTGACAATTACTGAACTACGGTTTTCGTCCATCTACTCCATCTACCCCATCACACTCAAGGACGATAACCTCTCACACGCTCGTACACCCCCGCCCGCCAGTATCTCAGACATCGGCATATGCTTCAGGCATCACCTGAGAACTTTCACTCCTCACTGGCACAAAAATTGCTCGAGTTCTCACGATGCCTACCCTGGACATCTCGAATTTCAACATCGTCGTCAGTGTCCTCGGCGGGTGGATTTCACTGTTCGGCTTGGTGTCGTATCTGCTCAAGGAGAACTTCTACCTCTCAGAAGCCCGTGAGTATTCCCGTGCCGTGATCACTACCATCGTTCATGCTGACATGCCTATCCCTCTCTTTTTTAGTCATCTCTCTCCTGGCCGGAATCACCTTCGGACCTCGCGCTCTCAACTGGGTGCGACCTATGGAGTATGCCGGCTCTAAAGAAAACCTAGATGACGTGACTCTGGTTTTCACCCGCCTGGTCCTGGGCGTGCAGCTTGTCCTCGCCGGAATTCAGCTTCCTAGCAGGTATCTGAAGAAGGAATGGAAGCCGCTCTCTCTTCTTCTTGGGCCCATAATGGTTGCTATGTGGTTGGCGACAAGCCTACTAGTTTGGGCACTCGTTCCGCATCTCCCTTTCCTTCATGCGCTAGCAATAGGGGCTTGTGTGACACCCACTGATCCTGTTCTGTCCAACGTCATTGTCAAGGGCAAGTTTGCGGACCATAATATCCCCAAGGACCTCCAGAAGATCATAATTGCCGAGTCTGGAGCTAATGATGGCCTCGGATACCCGTTCCTCTTCCTCGCGCTGTACCTCATTAAGTACGTTGGTGACGGCGGCGTTGCTGAGTCTGGCGGAGGTGGTCTCGCAATTGGTCTATGGTTTGGGGAAACATGGGGGTATACCATTATCCTCAGTACCATTTACGGCGCGGCAGTTGGATGGCTCGCTAAGCAATTGCTGCGTTACTGTGAGGACCACAAGTTTGTTGACCGAGAGAGCTTTTTGGTGTTTGCCCTGTCTCTAGCTCTGTTTATAACAGGCACATGTGGTTTACTTGGCAGTGATGACATACTTGCCTGTTTTATCGCTGGTAATGTTTTTACTTGGGATGATTGGTTTCGGCTAGCAACCCTTGATGAGGTATATACAAGTTTGGTCCCAGATATTGCCCGCATCACATGCTAATTGTTGTAGTACGCTTCCGCCCAGAATCATTACTAAAATGACTTAACCCGTATGTATATATGTCTTGCCGAGGCTAACCCCTGCTTCTAGCTCACTTCAACCGACCATTGATATGATTCTCAATGTGGCCATCTTCATATGGTACGGAGCTGTCTGTCCATGGGGAAGCTTCGTATCCAACAATGTCTTACCGATCTCTCGCCTGATCCCTCTAGCCCTATTGGTCCTTCTTCTCAGGCGGCCACCGTTCATTCTAGGCCTACACAAGAAGATCCCACAAATCGAGGACATTAGACAGGCGACCTTCATGGGGTTCTTCGGTCCCATTGGCTGTTCCGCCATTTTCTACCTATACATCACTATCAAGTTCATTGAGTCGTTGAACCCTGACGGCGGAGACGCACCAAGAGAAGATGTGAAGAATCTGGAAGAGGCTGTTAACGTGATCGTTTGGTTCATGGTTGTCGCTAGTGTTGTAAGTTATTCTATGTCCCTTGCAAGACTCGTTACAACGGCTCACTATTATAAAGGTTGTCCATGGGCTTAGTATTCCGTTGGGCAAGCTAGGCTTCCGCCTCCCCCGAACCATTTCAAGGAGCATTAGTGTCGATCGGACATCCTTCCAAACGAGTAATTGTAAGTGGTCCCTTGTTCCGGCGACGATCAAGTGAACAACCCCTCGCCTGGTGTATAAGCATGCAGCAGGAGCTTTCTATACTTCCAAAAGCATTCACTAACAACTCCAAGTGACGACTGATTCGCGATTACCAAGAAGCCTCTCGAGGGGCCGCACAGTCAGAAACACTTCGTGGCCACGAAACACGTCCTCGACACATGCATTCCGAATCGGCGGCTCTGTCATTCCTCCGCGGGAGACACCGCAAGAGTTGCAGCCACCAACTCCTGGAAATGGCCCTCAAGTCGAGGACGGACAAGGCGTGGCCCCTAATTCGGTGGCGGCTGACCCACCGTCGGGCACGCAGTCGCCTGGTCTTCCCGATCGGACGATCCGGTTCCCGGCCGAGGAAGAGCTCGATTCAACTCGGCGACAGGCTGAAGTGTAACGGCGACGTGCGGAGGTGGTGGCTAGAGTCGATCTAATGAACCTGATTAGTATGAGTTGCGAACTGACTTGACAACGTAGCGTGTTTAGATCGACATCTGCTTGGTGTTGGGGCTATAGGATGGAGTGAGGAAGGTCCCTTGCGGCATGCCTACTGGGTTGTGGTTAGGGGTTGTGATGGATGGCGGGTTGCTAATAAGCATGATCGAGGTGCGATTACTCATGTTAGAAGGGGAGGGGTTTCTCTTGGAATGGATAGATAGATTAGTTATAGCTAGATAGAAGTATAGTTTAGGGCTCAATAGAAACATCAATTGAATCCCTAGGCGACTAGACCCGAATTATTTAGAAATCGAAGAGAAACCTGAAATTCGTTTGTTTCATTCTGAGCGTACACTCTTCTCCCCCCAAAGGAGGACGTACGCATAAGAAAGGGCTCGCTAACGGACCATAACACCAACCCCGGACCAGCCTACCTAATCCTCGACAAACGCCACCGCTCAATATTCTCGTAGCAGTTTACTCTGCCCGCGCAATTGGCTTCACGCTTTGTTTCCGCGAGAGATTGTATGCAGTTCTGTGTGACTGCACCTCCTTAACATACCCGGCGCGAAGGTCAGGACAGCTTTGATACCTCAGGATCCCATCCCTATCTCTGATGTTGGAGTTGATGTGGGAGGAACTCGTGGCCTCTAGGCTATCCATTACAATTCCCTTTTCCTTGAGTACGTATTGAGATTCGCGGAGCCACCTCAGGAGTCTCCCCTTGTCAGTACTCGGAACCTCCATGTTTCTAGCTCTCGTAAAGCTAACGGCAGCTAGTAAAAGAAACTTGATCCAAATTTTGTTTCCGTTCCATGCATGATCCCGTCCAATCTTGAAACACGCAATCGCCGTGTTGGTGTAACCCCACCATTTGTCTTCAAGGGGTGCGCACTTCTCAGCCCACAAGAGCATGGACCTGCATAAGGCGAGCGCTTCTTCGCCTTTGAATGTGAAGTATAGCGATAATGCCGTGTAATATAGACTCCATTGAAACGAGTCGCCGGGATTTCTCTTCAAAGCGTATAAGATTAAGTACCGACTCACGACGGCGGCCGCTTCGTAGTTCTTTTTTTGTGCATATTTAAAGGCGAGTTCTTCGCATCCAAAGGCAAATTCCGCATACGCGCAGCTGCCTTCCCCGCTTTCGGAGGCATCCTCTTCATATTTAGATTCTTCGTCTTCGGAAGCGTCTTCATACTGAGGTATTTGTCGTTTGTAGGTATAACCAGGAATTTCATGTCTGAAGCTGCGAACGTAAATCGTCACATTTCGAGTATCGCCGCTATCGTGGCTTATGAGAGCAAGATAGCGGATGTACAATATATCCCATAACTCACATATCCAGCGATTGAAAAATCTGTCCGGAGAGATCGCATCTTCGTACCATAAATTCCGCTCGTGCAAGGCTTTCGCCATTCTTTTTGATTCGAAGGAATAATGCAGGGATACGGGTAGCCATAGCCTTACAATCGGACGAACTTTGACTAATGCTGCAATCAGATTGGCGATATGTTTGGACTGGGACTGAAGTAAGGCTACCTGCTGGCCTTGAATTTTCAAGCTAGCCCGGTCAAAAATAGCCTCTCCAATATCGAGATTTCCCAAGAATGCCGCAGTTGCCGCAACGCCAATAATAGAGAGCGAAAACGGTGTGGGCGGAAGGTGGGCGGCAGTTCGGGATATTAGCTCTCTTGCTTCATGGTATCGGTATTGGCTGTGCAGTAGACAGCACAGTCTATTAAGCACCCTCCATTGTTCTTTGACATACTTGGCTGAGTTTGGGAAATTGGCCAGTTCCAAAGCCACGCGGCAAGCTGCTTCAGACTCGCGCGCTAATTCACAGGGTATTTTGCCGCCCTTATTGTGCCACTTTCTATACAACGCTTCAGCTTTGGCGTAGTGTGCCATAATAGATGCTCCTACCCCCCAGTGCCCCGGGTTCTGGAATAAATGTATGTTCGAGTCAACTATACTCAACGCCCCCGTGTAGAAGGCGTCGCTATATTGCCATGCATGCGACCTCGCAATGTCTGCCCATACCTCTGCTTCCCATATATCCCAGAATGGGCGGTACATCTTACGTTCCAGGGGTGTGCTGATATAGCCCCTTGTTGGCCCCTTAGAAAATTGTTGCTGGAGCTCCAAGATTGTCTTTTGAGCCTCTAAGAGCCGGCTCCGTTTTACTAGAAGCCTCACAAGACATCTCAGTGTATTGCAGTGCAATATGTCCACGTGAAGTGATGGCGGAAGATTCACTGCAATTTTCCTGCAGCGATGGAGCAACTCCTCCACTGTTTCATCCTTGTTATCCTTCCAATACCGGGACATGCCTAGTTCGACTGCGCAGAAGGCCTCGAAGAAGTTATTAGCACCTGTCAATCTTTTCAGTGCAATAGATAAATACCGTTCCCGGCGGACGCGATTGGTTTCTCGTAATGCTAAGAGAATCAAAAAGGGTATGGGTAGGAGCTCAGGCACAATCGACGTAAAACTAGGTACTACTATTCTAGTGAGAGCCTGTAGAACTGGGGCTTTGGCGGCTACAATCTCTCCAATTTTCAACATGGCAGTATGTTCTGCAGCTCTTCTAGCCTCGGTTTTCATCGCCTGATGTGGCCTGCTGAGATGGTTACCGGAGGCCATTTCTGCGTCCTGCGACTGATTGTTTTCTTTAACATTGTGTAATCCCAACGGCAACATTTGACGGCCTCCTTGTGGTGCAATAAGCACATCAACAAAAGACTTCCACGTACGGGATCGATCGTTGTCCGGACCAAATACCTCCTCCCGACGGGCTAGCTCCCGTTTGAATGTCGTTTCTAAAAGTGGCATCAAGATAAATAGTCGATCAAAACGTTCTATAGAAGAAGCCTGTGAGAGGGCCCGTGAGAGGGCCCGTGAGAAGGCTCGTGAGATATTTCTTATTAGTTCTCCATGTGGCTCTGAAGATGCCGCAGATTCATTTTGAAGAATGAACAATCCGCACTCCACGAGAGAACAGAATCTTGAAGTCCTCACAAAATTCTCAAAGTATTCCCACACCCTCTCGTCGTGTTCGGATTCGATAAGATAAATAAGTGCAAATTTCAGGGCGCATGAAAAAATTGGAAGATTCATGTGCGACATCGCAATTGATGAGTCGGTCAATGGGTAGCCCAAATCGGTACGTTGAAAGTAATTAATACAGTCTATGCACATGAGGTTTTGGCTCTGTAAGACATCAACACAAAAATAGTCGATCGTTTCATCTTCGTGTTGCCAATCCGCAATAGGCCGAGTCAAGAACTCCGCAATAGAGGTATGGGCCATGTGATAATGGCCGTCAGAGACTCGAATAAAGTCGCCGCAAGTGTCCATTATACCGTCTTCACTGATCATGTATCGGTCGTATCCCTCATCTGGACAGTGGGAGATAGCAAATGCGCTGCGCAGCTCTTCATACGTAAGCGGCTCCGGGGCAGCGATAATCCAAGACAGGAGACATTTGGCTCGTTCCATTGATAATGAAGGCGATTTTCTCGCCCCCCCTAGGCGATCTTGCAAACGCGTAAAAAGTCGATGATACTCTCTATCCAGGTCCCTGGGTACTTGACGCAGAGTGCGCTCTATCTCATTTGGGAACTGACAACGTTTGAGTTCACCGAAGATAAGTGTAGCCCACAGAAACATGATCCTTGAGCTCTCTTGTAGAGTTTTCTGAACAAGTTGCCGCGTAGCTGAGTCTTGTATACTAAGAGAGCTATCCAAATGGTGCAGGATAAGTTGATTGAGGTCAGGTCGAATCAGCTCTTCTTTGATCTCAATACTAAGCGGTGTCAATCTAATGGCGGGCCACATCGACGCATCTCGTCCGAGAAGAATAAGTCGTAGCTTTGGATGCGCTTTCACGAGGTTAAGGACCAAGCGTAGGCCACCAGTGCCAGGCCTTGCCCAATCATCGACGGACTCATCGATACCGTCGATGATACAATAGACCGGGGACTTGATGGACTTGATCGCGGTTACGACGGCATTCTCGAGAGTTCCTTCCGTAAGAGGCAGACTTTTCAGTACCGGTGCCGAAATTTGGGCCAAATCGTCATCTGGAATCTTTTGGATAATATGCCATAAGAATACGCGAAGAAAGGCAAGTAATTTCCGCTGGTTGTAGCAGCTGGCCCAGAAGGAGAAGAAACTAACGGCGAAGTCGGGCTGCAATTTTAGTTCTTTCGCAATGGATGCCGCAAGCACCGACTTCCCACAACCTTTTGGTCCATATATACACATAATTCGGCGTTCGTGACCGTTCGGCGAGGGACATGCAGAATCCTTCTGCCACTCGCAGAATACGGGATGGGACCATATCCATTGGCAGGTACTCTGGAGGTTTTGAGGTATGAAATCAAAATTATATTCGGGTAGGATTAGAGCACGATGAAGCTCCAGTCGCAAACTTGACCGAGACGCTGCCAAACTCTCTGCTGCCTGGTAAGTACTCACACCTCTAACAACAAGAGTTACTGCATACCTTCAGCAATTTCTTCACTTAGCGCAGAAATCTCTAGCGCCAATGATGATTTTGCTTTGTCGAGCCGCTCATTGTACTTTTTGATCTTTCCTTCAAGACCATGTATGAATAGCCGAGCCCGACCAAGTATCTTAGCTTTCCGACCGGGACCGGCCTTGAGGGGTTGAAACAATTCAGCCAAGCCTGTTAATTCTCCCTTCAAGCTCCGCGCTATGTTATTCAAGCGATTGAAGTTGGAGTGATATCTGCTCGAAGATTTGAGGCGGTTTACGATATCCCGGAGAATCCTTTCGATTGACTCGAGCTGGTCCAATAGCTCCTTTATCTGTTTCGAAACCGAGTTCAGGTCGCTACACGCTCGGATTAGTGATATGGTCTTTTGGATGATATCAATCAATCCAGGAATCGCGGCAACAAGACCGACAACTTCCATTTTGGGGTTGGTGCACCCAGATGGCTGGCGAAAATCATCAAGCAACCCTGGAGAGGCAAGGAGAGAAGATAGTAAATGGAAGAAGTGATGAAATAATGAGTAGTGAGTAGCTGAGCCTGGCGAGAAATGCCTTTCTCCAAAATTCTGCCTGACGGCCGCCATCCTTCCCGCATGTAGTGGCTATGCTGCATACCTACTGTCCAATGATGCTGTTCTAACCTATCATGCATACAGCGCGTAAGCACAAGCTGGCCTGCATTACCTGAACCCAATCACTAGACTTCTAGCTGGGGGCCAGAAGGTGTTTTGAATGTCATGAGCCGATAAGTTTTCGGCATTTGGGCCTGGTAGAAAAAAATTGGACGGTCAGAGTAATTCCATAGTAGTTCAACCTCTTGAGAGATATGTACACGGCCGCATGATGGCTAGCACATGGTTTCTACTGCCGGATTTTACCTTCACCGTTGATGGGCCCCTCCGCCTTGGTACGGTAATTCCACACTGGTCCAAACCGACAACCGTGCTCGCGACCGTGGGCCGCGGCGCCACAGGCGAAATTGAACTACCACCTCAGACGACCATTGTAGAACCGAATCACTCCCACAGCCGCTCACAGTCACGGTCTAGTGGCATCAGCGTGTGGTTTACCTTCGAGGGCCTCGCGTCTGCCTTAGCAGGCGGCGATTCCGGCAAGAATGACAACATCAGTTACAGCGAAACAGATCACGAAATTCATAGTTTTAAAGATCCGCTGACGCCCGAGATGGTGACCGCCATTGCCAATCTTCCCGCGGTGCGCGCCCACATTGACTCGGGCATGTTTGGCAAGCGACCGGTCTACATCGTCTCGGGACTGCGCATTGCCACGTCGTCGTTCACAGTAATGAAAGAAAGGGGCTCCAATTTTGCTGTGGAAGCTGAGGCGTCCGGCCCGCCCGCGGGAACGCTGCCTGTTGAGATTGGTGGGAATGTGAGGCACGAGAACCAAAAAACGATCACCGACTCGTATCACACGGCCCCGGGAATCGTGTTCGCGTATCGGCTCCATGCCATTCGCACTCGTAGGGCGGGGCTGGAAACGGAGTTGTTTAGCCATAAGAGCGCGTTCTTGACCGGTGCCACGGGCGAAGCACAGGAGCCGCTGATTCTTGCTGAAGTTACGCAAGACGAGATTGACGAGGACTTGGAGGAAGAGGTTGAGTACGAAAGTGTGAATATTGGAGAGAACGAGATGTGCATTTATCTTTCATTGAATAAGTAAAGAAGCAGCTCGCTGGTATAGGGGCCTTAGGCAAGCAATACGAGCCCTTTCACGGCTATAAGTTAAGATGAAATTCTAGAAATCACGATGATTTCGGTCATATTTAGACTATACACTTATCGTCCTATCGTCGAAAATCCATATGACTAGTGTGGCATTAGAATTTTGATCTCGCATCGTCATGTCTGGATTTGGCCGACTGCAGTGCAAATGGCAGTGAACACCTCTAGATCCTTCCCTCTCTCTCCCCAAAACCCTATCGGATTGATAAAATAGCGTTTATATCCTTTGGCGGCTGACATGACGTACAGCATCTGCTGCATCCCGTTCTTTGTGCGAAGTTTAGCACACTCTATCTCAGATTGCCTGAAGTTGAGCAATGACGGCAGTGCTGCGGCATATGATAGTGTCATAGCAGCAACCCCGGCTGCGATAGCGGTTGCAATTGAGCTTCCCGCGCTCAGATCCGCTCCTGGGAAAGGCGTCTGGATTTCCTCCATGATGGAGAGGGGAATATCGGTGCCGTAAGTACCGAGAAGTTTGGGTCCATCTTCCGTCTGGGAGGGGTTTGACTCTAAAAAAGCTCCGTCTGAGTTCGTCGCATATATGGACATCACATCATTGTGACTAGCTGGGAAGTTTTCTTTTTTTATCCCTGAGTTCCCGGCGGCTGCGAAGAACAACACAGCACCATCCCGCTCTTTTGTGACCTTATCGATCGCATCTGAAATAGCTTTACATTCCTTCTTACGCTCATTAGGTATCCCAAAGGACATGGAAATGATATCAGCCTCCCACTCCGGGTCTAGTCCGGCGTGTGTAATTGCCTAGTTTATAGTCAGTATGCTGCTAATAGAAAACAACATGCCACGTACTTTGACAATATTCTGCTCATGGTTCTCCAGGTCTTCGGTATTCTCTGCCACACGAATGACATAGATGTCTACTGTTGGCGCAACATGCATGAGAAGTCGTGCCATGAATGTCCCATGACCAAACGCATCGACTGCGCTTTGTGATCTTGCTATAGTGAAATCTTTCCAGCCCCTGAGCCGGTTTGACCTACGGCCGTCTTTGAAGAAGTCCAGATCCTTCTGGCATCCAGTGTCTAATATCGCGACTCGGATTGGTTTTGTGGTCTTCGCCAGTCGTCGGCAGCGGGTTATGTGTCCGGCTATGACTTGGAGATGATCGAGGAATCCTTGCCTACTCCCCGAGGGGCCGGAAAGGAACGAAGAGTGTGTGCGGTGAATTTCACCCCAGGAACGTTTGATCTCATCATCGTTGACTGATATTGATTTACTTTGTACTTCATTTGGAACTCGGATCAATGGCGGCTCGTCTGAGTCTTCGAACCCTACCTTGGCTAGCCGAAATAAGGGCGCGACCACCTTTCGGTAAAGCGCATTCCTCCTCTCTGAGAGGTGTGGCTTTTCATTCGAGTCGCTCTGATGCCGGGATCTCCGGGGGCTTGTTGGCTCCTTGAAGTTGTTAGATTCTAGACAGTTCTCAACGGCCTCGACAAAGCTGTCCTTCGCCTCAAAGCCATCCCACTTGGCCTTCTTCAGTTCATTTAACTTCTTTGCTGCTTTCATATGAATTAGGTTCATATGTTTTACAGAGAAAATCTCTGAGCCATTTCCCATTTCTATAGCCTGGCCTAACCCAATTTCTAGAAGAATTATTCCCAAGCATAGTATTCGTGGATACCGGTGGGTGTAATGCCCCTCATCATATGACTCTGCAGGGGATTCCTTATACTGTCCGCCGAAAGGGAAAGAAACGAAAACTCTCAAAAGAATATCTTCGGGATCTGAGATCTTCTGGTCCAAACGGAAGAGTAAGATGTCCTCACTTGTCCACCTGACATTCATTAGTTCCGAGTTGTAAAACTGCCAGAATGCTCGAGCGACAGTGTAAGACAACTTGATCTTCTGCTCGATTGTGAGCTCGCCGAGCTTCAACAATTGAGAGAGCGGCAACCCGTCGCCTGATATGATATATTGAAGTCTTTCAGGTTCTCGCAGCTGGTAAAGATGGCAGTTCTCATCTATCTCTATATAGACTTGTCAGTGACTTGAAAAAACTGAATGGGAGTAGCTTTACGGCTTCTCGTCCGTTAATGAAGCGTTACTTCTCACTACCTTTCGACCATGTCCTCGAAGCACGGAGTCCGCCTTATCGTATAAGGTACCACATTACTTTCACAACTCCGCCTACCACAGACACTATGTGAGAGAGCGTACCTCTTGAAACTTCTCAAGCTGGAAGCCCCAAAAGTGATTCCGGCGTCTAGGCACTAGCTTGCGCTCACTCTCATATTTTTCTGGGGGTTGGAAGTGGAAGATGTTAATAGTAGTAGAGCCAGTAGCAGGTTTGCTCGGTGTCTGCGATGGGTGACTACCCAACATCCGACTAGGGATGATCTAAGCTTGATAGGAGTGTCTCTAACACCGCTCACGTAAAGAGATAAGAAAAATTTACACTTACCAATACTGATTCTAGCATAATTTGGTTCTTCGAGGTATTTGCAAGCATCTCCGCTTGCGATTAAAGTAAACTCGGAAGTATCTAAAGTATCTTTGCCTTGCTGCGGTTCATGGCCATCTTCCGATTTGGGATTCATTCTGTAGTCGATTAGCCCAATTGAGCCTTGGTCCTGGTGCAGAGTTTTCAGGAAACAGATGATTCTGTCACATAGATGGGGGTATTGTATTATTGAATGGGGTAGTCTCTATGTCACTTTGACCGTTAGAGGCTCTTATAGTCTTGGAGAAAGAGTACGTGTGAGTGCTTATAGAATAAGCATGTAGGAGAAGTGGACTTGCATCGGAATCCTGAAGGCCAATTCCTGCCAGTGCGATATCTTCGAAGCTGTGGTTACGACCTTGAATAGTACTCGATGATCTTCCAAACAGAATCCGGATTCGAGACACAGCCTAGTGATATGCCAATTGGTTTTCGCCGTGCCCTGAAGTTCCAGCCCTACATGACCCTCTAGCATGCAAGATGCGTGACTTTTGACTCCGTTAAGGAGCAGCTTGTGAACTTTGTCAGGGTATACATCTCTAGGAGGAGGTAGCGAATAAGCAGCGGTGTCGGTAAGGGTACGCTGCGACTGCATAGTGTTCTTCGTGAGTAGATCCAAAAGAACGGTAAAGCGTTTTTCGAAGCCCTCGATGACATCGGAACGTTCTCTGCAAAATCTGGTAACTGATTGTTCCATCCGGCGTTTATCGTTTCGAAATAGATAAATGAGAGTATCCCAAAGCTCCGAAGGGCCTTTCTCTCTATGGAGCCGATCCCGAGGAGTTTTGGGTGACCACTACTGAGCTGATTACTTCAAGTCACTGCTATAGCTCGAGCGCTGTTACGTACCTCGGCTATCTGTAATAAATCCTGAAGAGCCCTTGTAGAAGCAATTTCAGCATCAAGAGGAAATTTAGAAAGCTCTTGCTCAGATAGATCGTTTGCTATGAGATAGAGCTGAGTCGCAATCTTGGCGACTAGGCCGCTCTTGTTTTTGAAAGCGAGTAAATGGAGAAAATGGGAAGATTCAGGCGCAATTGAAACAAGGTATCGCAACGCGATGAAATTATCTTGCATATGCGCCATGATGATACGAGTAAGGATGACAGCGAGCACACTGGTCGCTCATCTGATAGTTGTAGTACCCCCGCACATCGTAGGATTTAAGTCAGTGGTCGGTTGCGTTGCAGCAATATGCAGGGGTCAGAGCTGGAACGGATCAAGCATTCCCCGACGCAACCTTCTTCTTTACAGCCAGCAGCTGACAATCTGACTACGTGAAGCTACTCTCTACTAAGCTATCATCCATATTTATGCATTTAGAAGCCCTTCATATTCGAACTCTTCATGTCGGCGGCAGCGACATTTACTACGGATTCTGCTTTTGCAGAGGCTTCGCTTGCTGATATGACGAGGTCATGCTTGGAAGGAGCTAAGCATAGCATCCAACGGCTAGAAGGCAAAGATAAAATCTATATGCAAACCCGACTTGCTGATCTAAGGCTCTGGGCCGATAGCGTTGGGGCTACCGCTCAAGGGAAAGCGTCGTTGGATCAGCGATTCCAGCACCGGCCTGATGATGTTTATCTCATCCGAGGGCTCCTTTTTATGTTGCAGGGTTTTTTCAGCAAATTTTCTATTGCTGCAGATAACAAGTCCGACATCAAGGATATTATTTCTAATATCAATTCTACCATAGACAGCCTAGCCATCCTCGGGGTTCAAATTCGACGAGGTGGGCGCCAGTCTCGACTTCGAAAAGCGGACAGTTCTTTTGATGAGAATCGAAAGAAGTATCGCAAGTTCAGAGCACACCTCGCCTGTATTATCGCGTCGAGGCCGACTGAGGGTGGCCGGCCTGTAAATGAAGGGAAAGAAATACACAGCGTTGATTATTTCGCAAATCTAAAGCTTACACCAATTCAAGAACGTCTCATAGAGGCTAGCCTCAGAAGACGACATCGATTCCTGGAGGCTCAGAGACACTCTCATGGTCTGAGAGACGTTTCGACGAAGATTTATCAACCTGTAGCCCTGCAGCAGACCATCTCTGAGACTCCATCAGGCCATAGTAAGCAAAGAGTCAACCCCATCCCGGTTAGGAGCATGACTGCGACAATGCAAGAAAGACAAGCGTTGCCGACTAATCCCAAACACAACGCTCCTATGACGGCTATCACGTCGGCTTCGGGTTTGGATTCTAAATGGGGTGGACTTCAAAATAGCCGTCGACCAGGATCAACGGTCACCCGTATTACAACTATTACAGCTGCCACAAAATACCCTATGGCGCATGTTCCTTCGGATCAGAAGTTGATAAAATGTCCCTGCTGCTGTCAAGCCATCCCAGCGAGTGAAATGGAAGCTAGCCAATGGAAGTAAGGAATTCTTTCTATATTTGATTCGGGATGCTAACGAGGTAAGAAAACATCTAGCGAACGACATAAACCCGTACACATGTGTCCTCGAGAATTGCCCAATGCCGTATAAATTTTTCGCGACACATAACGAGTGGAAGGATCATTTTATGAATGACCATCCGTCTCAATGGAATTGCCCTTGCTGTGAAGGCGACGCTCCCATGTTTGAGTCACTCTCTGGAGTAATAAACCATATAACGCTTAGACACCCGGATGCGATCTCTAATGGTCTTGAAGACCTGCTATCAGACGCAGAAATCAAGGTAATGGGAATTACTCAATGTCCATTATGTAACAGCGAGGGACACCAGGATTCGCCCGAATTAGTCGAGCACGTCTTACAACATGTTCATGACTTTTCTCTTCGTTCCCTTCCTTGGCCGGCGGATCCACCTTTAAGCCCAAGCAAACCTGTTGCAACATTTGATACAGATTGCGCAACGAGGCTCTACAAGGATGATAGCGGTAACGAATATTCTCTCTCGATTGCTGAATGGGCTGAAAGTGTGGCTCCGAAAAGGGGAGACTCCGGAGAAATCAGTGTTGTCGACCCTGAAGGCAACGAGTTATTTCTGGACATGACCAAATACCCCGAAAACATGACACCAACCGGCGGACCACCGCTCCAACTCTGCCATCTCGACTGGAATCCACCGAATACCAGCGAAGTAGAATCGGCGTCAATACCACAATTCAACGAAGATTACTTCTCTGGGAATTTATATTTTAAGGAGGAATCTAGTGATGGCTGGTCCTCTTTACAAAGCCGTCAACCGAGGTGGGCCTGTACGCTTTGTTGTTCGCAGAGTGGCCAGGGCGACGATGAGTACCTCCGACATATGGAGGATACCCACCTCGAAGAGATAGAGGCACAAGCGGAAAATGACGACGGCCTCATAGAAGCATTGAAGCTCTCTTTGCTACGTGAGGCCTACTTGAACAGAACGTAAGTCACTAGGACTACCTTTGCCGATGTTTGTTAAGTAACGCTTACCAGGGATGCAATATCAATTGCCAATTCTTCATCCCTATCATCTCAATCTGGGCCTATCTCCCCAGTGACCCAGGAGGCACAAGAAGAGCCCGAGGAGATGCGCCAGCAGATACCAGAGCCTTTAGTAAAGAGACCGGGTGACTGGTTGGTAAGATTCAATCAACGCGTCCCGCGTGTTCTTGATGTGGATCTTATTCACACTTTATCTCATCGGGGCCTGGTCTACTGTGTCCAATTTAGTCATGATGGAAAATACGTGGCAACTGGTAGCTATCATTCGGCACAAATCTACGATGTTTTCAGTGGCGAAAAGATCTGCATCCTACAAGACGACAATGTCGATGCTACCAGCGACCTATATGTCAGAAGCGTCTACTTTAGTCCCGACGACAAATATCTTGCGACTGGTTCAGAAGATAAACTCATTCGGATTTGGGACATCGCTAACCGGACTATCCTTAATACCTTTGTAGGACATGAGAACGCAATCTACTCACTGGCTTTTTCCCTGAATGGTAAGATTTTAATGTCTGGTGGTGGGGATCGCACCGTCCGACTCTGGGACATTGAAACGAGCATCAACATTTTAACCTTAACACTTGAGGATAGTGTTACCTCTGTGGCTTTTTCTCCAGATACTAACTATATAGCAGCTAGCTGTCTAGACAACATCGTGTATGTTTAGGATATCCACAAAGGGAACCTATTATGGCGCCTAGGAGGTCCCGACGGGCATGAAGATAACATCTATTCTATCGCATTATCTCCTACCGGCGAGCTTGTAAGTGGCAGTTTGGACAAGACGATCAAGATGTGGGAGCTCTCGCTCTCCCCTCTCTCGATCGCTGGTGATACTGCACAAAATGAAGGAAGGTGTATCAAGACGTTCAAAGGTCACAAAGATTATGTTCGAAGTGTTGCGTTTACTCCGGATGCCAACTGGGTAATCTCTGGTTCTACAGATCAGGACGTGCAGTTCTGGGATGCGCGCACGGGTGAGAGTCAGTTGACGCTCAAGGGACACACAGCCACTCTGATATCGGTTGCTGCTAGCCCGACTGGACAGCTTTTCGCTACGGGCTCTGGCGACAGAACAGCGCGTATCTGGTCATACGGCGCCCCCGCGCAATAGAGAACGACAAATGTACGATGGGGTCATCCGAGATCTAGTACTCCATTTACCTTTGCGCACTTTTCAATTCGGGCCGTGGAGAGTTTAAGCCTGGTAGGAAGGCTGTCAAGCTCTCGGCCTCCCTGTGGGCTGGCTCACGGCGTGAGGTGGATATTCCTAGTCTTTGACGGCCTATACCATGTAGCCTTTAGAGAATATCCCCTCAAATCAAACCCGAAGGCACGTGTGATAGTTAAACCGTATCCGATAGCTTCGCCCTTCGGGCTTATGCTTAGCGTTATGCATATAACAGTCGGTCCTTTACGATGGACTGCTGATTTGTTTCTAACAGCGATGTGGTCGTCCGGCGGCGCAAAGGCGCTGCGGCCGCGAAATCCCCATTATGATTCGATATTGTAGGTTTGTGTAGGCTTCCTAAGCGTTGTAGTCGCTCCTAGATATAAACCCCCCCCTTTCTTCCGTTCTTCTCCTATTAACTTGCTTAGATTTTTCTTGATAGGGAGAGTGTGATGTATCCAGCGATCCAACCAGCCAAAGCAATACTTGACTGACTTGACAACTAATTGAGCCAACCAAGCCAAAACAACGCCTCCAAAATTACTTGCAATCAAGTTAACGTATTCCTGTTTGATTGGATTACTTGCAATTAACTTGCAAATAATTTTTCCTTTTCTTTTCAACTTTTTACAGGGTATTTTAATAAGAATAAGATAGGTTAAAGAAGTATTCAGAAACCCTTTAAGGGTCCTTAGTAAGCAGGCTCCCTGTTAAGTGGGTCCACAATCCTACCTACTTACCTACCCTAGCCTAGCCCACCTAGCCAGGCCTAGCCTACCACTCCACACCTACCTCTTATTTCAACAACCACCTTCAACGCAAACACCTTGATCACCAAAACCTCCGTGCGCTTCAGCTTTAGCATCAAAAAAAAAAACAGATATTCGTAATCTCCACGGTTAGATCTTCCTAATGACACCACTTTTGGCATGGCGCTGACGATTTTGAACAGATGGCGCGACGAGGAGGTGGCTGTGGGCTGCGATTCATCACGAAGAAGGCTGGTGAAGAGGCTGGTGAAGTGGCTTGTGAATTTACTTGGCTTATTTGATCAGTTAACTGATCAATTCAATCAAGAGATATCGTCAAGTCAGTCAAACAAGCCTCAAAACGCCTTCAAGTCAGTCAAAACAAGCTAAAGGCGATTACTTTGGCTTGTTTTGACTGGTTGGATCGCTGGATGTATCTATATAGGCAATTAGGAGGGCGTGAGAAAAAAAAAGCCCTTGCACTATCGTGGTCACGGGGAGACTAGATTAGGGCGGGTGAACCGCGAGCCTATCCTATCTACACTCCCCCCTATTCTAGCCTTCTCCTATTAACGTTTCCTAGTAGTATACGTTATCGCAGAGACGGGATGAACGAAAAATGAAAGATTCGAATAGGCAAAGCTAGAACCTGGTAGCACTGGCGAGACGTCGCGCGGCTCACTGCGAACCTACGAGTATGAGCACGTGTAGGTATGGCTCGCATTACTAGACCACCGAGATGATGTGGTCGAACAAGTTAAATTGTAACATAGTCCCGTCAAGTATCAGCCTCGCGTACGGCGAAGTAGGTTAGGAATCTATGTAGGTTATGCTTGGACAAGCAAGCAACGGACTCTAACTACTAGTTGAGTGGGCACTCACAGTTAGGTGGTTACTTTGTCACGCACTATGAAGTAACCTACACCCACACCCGGTATACATACTAACTATAGCCTCATGCTTAATACAACGTAGCTACATACTGCACTCACAATCCTTACTTACCCTAGTTATCAACTCAATAGCACGGGTCGTCACCGGTCGTCCGACTACGATTAGTTATCAGGACTACTAAAGCATTAGGCTTCTCCCACACAGATACTTGCCTACTACAGACAGTCTTAAGTAAGAGAAGAGGTTGTGGGCCAAAAGTGTGGTGTAATTATGTGCCTGTTATATCTTTGCTTCGCTGTGGCTGTCAAATGCCACTTTGCAGATACTTGCATATAGAAATTGAAGCTTGGCGATATGCTACTAAGAGAGAGATATGATCCCGTTTAGTGGCAAAGCATGTAACTAGGTAGTTTAGGTACATGTAGGGCGAGCCGGGTTCGAAATACCTAAACTTTCTTAAGGTCAACCAACCTCCTAATGTACAGCATAGTTCGTCCTTTAATAATTGGCTTTGCTCGCGTTCAATAAGTACCTGTAATCTAATAATTTTTTAAGTCGCACTGCAGCCAGGTGACTACCTACAGCTATAGTAGGTAGTGAGCTTATACTTTCTGTGCTATCCCCAACTTTCTTTGGATACCTATGCACCTATTTGGGGTAGCGTGCTTTTGGTGGACCAACGAGGTACGTGTACGCTTAGGCAGGGATCTTCCCAAGTGTCAATCGAACCCCCCCAGAGGGCACCACCAGTCTGCCGCCTTCCGGACTGCAACGACACCTTCTCTCCTGCGACCTACCTACCTTAAGTAGTCAACCACGACACGACTACCACAAGGCGGTTAATTATCAGCATCCGTGGTGGCACGCAACTCCGCACCTCCAAGCCCCCAAACGGCAGTCCCAGCCCTCTGAGTGTATCCTTCAGCACTGATCCCTACACCGACAGCGGACCTGAGAGACAACACCCGACGCCTGTCTAATTTTCACCGACACACCACAGAATTACCACGACACCCTGCAGCTCGCGGCCGGTGAAGCGATCAATTGACCAACCAACCAATCCCTCCGCGAGTAGTCCGTCTATCTTCTATCAGCCAAACAACCATTGCGACTAAGGGCTCCCACCAGAATCAATATCGGGTATCGGCATTCATTGATTGGAAGAAACGGTCATGTTACGTTAGAGTAGAGCGGACCGGACGGCATCATCATCCGTTTCTTGTACCCCGACACTGTCTCCACAACTACTTCATCATCTCATCTTACGCACACGACCGACTCCGACATACTCGTAGAGTCGCAAAAGGGCTTCTTTCTCCTTGAAGACACGACGTGTCTATAGTAGCCGAGGCAGAAATCGTGGGGGAAGAAACAGGAGCCGATGCTTTGTCACCGCAGCGATGCCCACCTCTGAGTCCTTCTCTTACCATGACGAGGACCAACTGGAATCGGACGTATATGCCTTCCAAATGGACTTCGATGGCACCGGTAACGCCGCTGCTATGAGGAAAGAGCCTCGTTTCATGGATCTTCAGGTAAGCGACGGGGTTACGGCTACTGGACTATTCGACTTTCCTCCGTACGTTTCCGATGGGTCTCAACAGTCGGGTCAGGCTGTTTTTGCTGTGGATAAATCTAACCACCACCTGCCCTCACATCGAGGCTCGACTTCTTCCTCGTCATCGCTGAGAAGTGCTGGTTCGAACTCACCGCATACATCAATAGGTGCGACGCAGATGGATGCCTCCGCTAGCGAATGGCTTGAAGATGGGGCGAGACACGAGGATACCTTCAGTATGCACGATCATGTTGATCTCTCTCAATTCATAACCATGCCAGGCGACTCAAGTAGCCCTGCTCCGCCAGTTGCAAACGAGCCTTCACCGGAGTTCCATACCCCCAGCGAGATTTTGCCTCAAGAACGCGCTCGTAAGAGGCCCAAAACGCAGGCGATGAAGCGGACGGTTAGTCTCTTGAATTGAAGCTCTTGAGCAACGAACACTTACACCTTCTAGAAGCAGCCATCGAAGCGATCGATAGACAACGCTACGACTACGACTATTGGTCTCAATGGATTCTCCCCTACCTCGGCATACATGCATAGTAGCGAGTCGTCACCGAGTGCTGCGTACGGCGGCGGACTAGTATCTCCGGATGGCCATTTTAATAATTTTAGCGATGTGTTTGGCAACGCGAGCATGTCTACGGGTTGGCCGTCCACAACAAATGATCAAATCAGCAATCCACCATTCTCACTGACGAGGTCCGATTCAATATATCTACCGCCTTCTAACCACGATCTGCCAAATGGTAGCCCGTCAACACCCTTATCACACCCCCAGATGCCTAGATTAGTCATACATCCGATGCCACTCAAGTCGCGAGTCGAAACACAAATTCCCCTCAAAATTACTCTGCATAATCTTCCCAAAGGGATCAAGAAAGTTCATCTCCCGGCCCACACAATAGCTAAACCGAAACTGCTCCAGAAACCCTCGGCAGAACCAAACCCCGATATGCTGGAATTGACCACTATGTTGGTATGTACAAGCGCCATGGGCGACGAAACGAAAAAGAAGCGCGCATTGGAGCGCGCTGCTAGGAAACCCAATATCAATGAGTTGAATAGCCCTGTTGATAGCATTGAAGATGAAGAAAACAAATCGCAGAATGGAGGTGAGGTACGCATATGCTCGGGGTGTATAACGCGTGAGAGGAAGCGTGCTAGCCGAAAAAAGCACAAAAAGCCAGAGGAGGAGGAACTTTGGGATCGGTATGAACGGGAGCGGGCCATCGTATTCAACACGCAAGAGGTGAAAGAGTGGCAAACCGTCACGCCGGTCATGGCTGACCCAACAGGAGCTGGTTTAATCAATAGTGCTATTCCTGAAGGAACTGTGCAGGTGGATGCTCCAATGCGCATTGCATGCTACTGCCGCCACCACAGCGAGAAGCTTGGGTTTCGGGTCATCATTACACTGAAGGACTATATCGGCAACTTTGTCGCTCAGGGGATATCGTCTTCAATCATGATAACTGACGATCATAAGACCCCTGCGCAGGTCAGCCCTACCCCGCAACCAACGCCTCAATCTCAATCTCAACTTCAACTTCAAATTCAGCATTCACCTCAGCCTCTAGCCACCAATGGGCTGCCGTTGTCCTCACAGCCAGGCATTTCTCAATCGGTTACAACCCACACGGCCCCAATCCAGCCTCGTGGAGCACAGCCGTTGACACCCTTCCGACAAAATTCTGGTGACACTTCTTCGCTGCCTTTACGACAGACTCATTCTACATCAGACTTGCAGAGCCAGGGACAGAATCCCTCACTGATCAATTCCTCTTGCCCGCAGGCAAGCATTCCGCAATCCATGTCAATGGTAGCAACGCCACACAATCTCTCACGGCAAACATCCCCCACTAGCCCCTTAAGCACAGGGAACAGAAAAAGAAAGGCCAGTATGGTTGGCAAAGTGCCTTCTGGTCTTGCTATGACAAAGATTGATACAAACCAGTCCCTGCCATCAATGCCCCCAGCTATTCAAAACGATTCTACGGTCATTTCTGCGGGAAACTCACCTTTCTCTCCAAGCACCACACATGGTCCACTGAACGGAGATCTCTCAAACAAAGGACAACTGCACATGCTCAATAACGTCCCACAGTCACTTGGCGCTGGGCCTACAACGCCAAATAACAATGCGACAGAGCCCTTCGTGTTCACGGGCACGGGGATGCAAAACAGACCGATAAACATGGATCGACCTGTCAATCAAATGTTTTCTGCCCCAGTCTCTACGCATCCTAGTCGTGCCCCGAGTCCAAGTCAACTGCGACCCGATCCCCAAACTTTACAACTCTCCCAGCGACCACAAGACATTTATCCTGAACCCAGACTAGCGCCTGTTATACTTAGGATTATCCCTAATCACGGCTCAAAGTGTGGCGGGGCTGAGATTACTGTTCTTGGCAGTAATTTTACAAATGATGGTCTGGCGGTCTATTTTGGGTCGCAAAGAGCCGTCACTACAACGTACTGGGGACCAACATCTCTTGTATGCCTGCTTCCTCCTTCGCCAGTAGTCGGGCCCGTGCCAGTAACGATCAAACCAGGGAGACCACAGCAGACTATCCAACACCAGCAGCCTATTTTCTTTACTTACAAGGACGATGACGAAGATCAGCTCATCCGTACCGCCCTCGGAGTATTGGCCAGCCGAGGTGGCGTGGCAGCGAACCCCGCCGAGTTTGCAAGGAGAATTTTGTTCTCCCAAGCCTCCGCATCTGGTTCAAGTAGTCAAGCTCCACATGGCAATAACAGTAATAACTTCAACCGCTTCAGCTTGGAGTCCGGGGAAGCTGTCGAATCTAGCCTTCTTCGAATCCTTGAGGTGATAGATCTAGACGAGGACCCTGAAACATCTCGGCTTGATCTTCGGAGATCAAGTGGGCAGACCATGCTGCATCTGGCCTGTTCTCTAGGCCTTGTCCGCTTCGTTGCCGGCCTATTATCGCGTGGTGCTAATGTGCATATCAAAGACAACGGAGGTTTTACTCCGCTTCATATGGCCGCGATGAATGGCCATCCTGAAATTGTACGCCGACTTATTGCTAAAGGGGCCGATCGGAATGTACGATCTCGTTCTGGTCTCACGCCTATTGACGTTGCCAAATCCATGACTGTCCGTCGAAGTCTACAACATGTCGAAGACCATTCCCGTTCTCGAAGTGTTGATTCGCGCCTTAGCCGAGCCACCAGTCCTAGTCCTACACGGTCTCTGTGGGAATCTTCTACACTAAGACCAATGTCTCGCCAAGGGTTTCTGTCGGATGATTTCGATATGATGGCAACAGTCAATGGAGCTGACTCGTCTGAAAGGACTGCTACTAAGGAAGACAGGGCTTGGGCTGATATAACGAGCGGTCGTTTTACTGGGTTGCGCCGTCGGTCTACTGCGAAAACACATCCAACAGTTGAGGCAGACGAAGGACCATCTTCACCAAGTGCCACGATGGCGGCTATTCGAGAGCAACTCGCAACCCAACTGCAACAGCTTCAGCATACTATGGCGATGCATTTTCAAAACCTCTCCCAATTTCAGATACCGAACATGCCGCAGATTCCTAACCTACCACCCATGCCTGTATTGCCTGACTACCACGCTTACTTGCAATCTGCGCCGGTGATGCAACGCATTAGCTCTCTTGTTCCTAACATACGGGGTCAACGGCAAGAACCCGCGAGAGACCACACAAACAATCCCAACGATAATAAATGGGCGGTATTCCCATTTTTTGGAAATAAAGATTTTCCTCCTGCCTACGAAGATATATTCCCAGTAATCCCGCAGAAAGATCTCGATATGAAACAGTCATCAGCCGCACAGGCTGCGGCGGAATTCGAAGCAGATGCTAAATGTGCCGCACTATTTGACCAACAGCAGGTAGATGCGCCGTCGCAAACTCAAGAAGTTCCTGCTTTACTCCAGATTGGACGCAAACACCCCATCACCAAAGAACAACAAGAAACTCTCCAGCGAGCACACGCCCAAAGGCTCAAGGCCGGTAGCAGTGACAAAATGTTGTGGTTTGTCTGGGTAGGTTTTCGATAATTCTAGGAATACTAGTCTCAAGCTAATGATAACACAGATCCCGCTTCTTGTTGTCGTCCTTGGGCTCATGCTTTGGAGCGGCGGCCCGTCACTAGTTTCTAGCGTGACTAGCGGAGCAAACGTCCTTACTAGTCTCATCACCAACCCACGAGATCTCGGTAACCGGGTTCGTAACATTGTGCAGGAGCTAGCTTAGTGGCTCCCGGGATGCCTAAACGCTCTTTTCCGGCGGGCTCGCCTATTTTTATCATTTCCATTTCCTTAGTATACTCCCCGTCTCCATCCACGGGCGCCTTCACCTTTCAATCAATTTTGTATAGTTACAGGTTTATATTCAACGGCTCAAGCCACCAATTTCTCCGCCGTCAATCCTCTTCCCCTTCCCATCCCTTCACCTGTTAGACATGTATAGATATGACGATATGATTGTGGTGGTCTCGGAATGAAGGGCTAGTCTTGATCATCATACCGAAGAGAAGCTGATGGACTGGATATGGCAATGGCGCGAATAATTACGATAGGGCAGGAGTTCGCTGGTGGTATAAAACATCATGCTGCGTGCTTCAAGCGCATGCTGTTTCTTTGTGATCTACGGGGTGACACTGTTTGGAAGGCACTACTTGTGAACTTGTCTGACGATTCCTGATCGCATTCTCATTTACCCTGAAGGACTGTTGATTGAATGGCATTAGACTAGTAAAGATTTTGATTGCCAAGAACTGCTTTAATCAAACTTGTGATGGTGAACATGTACGAATATAAGTGTGAATAGAGTAATTTTCAGTGTGACATGTATGTGGCCCGCTCAAATAAGAGTAATAAAGGCTGAACTCGCACTTCATATTCGTAAGGCTTCAGGAGGTATTTGGTTTAGACATAATTCTCCGCCTAGATACCACGACGGTCTCTTACCTGTGTAATCATCTAAGTGGGTAGGTGAGCAAATCCACTCAATCGGATTGAAGTGAAGATATAATAGTTATCATCGAGGTTATCTTTCTCTCTACTTCTCTCTCTCTTTTTTTTAAATAACATTATATAGAAGTGGTCATCATGATCATGAAACGCCCATACAGTCCGAATATCCATCGAGCATTTTGTCCATGTTTTTTCTTTCTTCCTCATTCGGTGTGGCAGAAGATAGGCCCGGAATTTCCATCTGAAAAGCAAAATGGCAGTAATTTCGTTTCCGTCAATCAGTCAATCAATCAATCAATCAATCGGCTTGCTTTTCATGATCTCATACCCAGTTCATGATCATGATTCGTGAAGAAGAGACATTCGGCGGCACATACGTCCCTTTCCACCGCGCTCGTCTGCATCCGTTAGTCCACCCCCTCAGATCCCGCCCCGTTCTATTTTCATTTATATCGTTCCGGGGTATCCCTGGCACGATATCTAGAACAGAGGGTTTTGAGTGGGGAGCCGAGCGGGTAGATAAATGGGCGGGAAACGAGGGATGGAAAAGTGCAGAAAGCTTAAAAGAAGCGAAAGCAAGAAACGCCGAACCCGATACCCGTGTGGCCAACGTAAAATCCGTCTCTGAGAAACTCAACGAAGAAGAGATGAAAAAATCAAGCCATGCCGATCCAACCCTACTCCCAACCATCCAAACTAATCCGTCCCATGCTAGGTGTCTCCCCGGTCTTCGAACTAAAGAGCGCTATACATGAGGAAAAAGGACATCATAAGCGTATGTACTCATGGTAAGAGTCAATATAGAACACCCGAAACTCCTTGGCTTAATCGCGGGTTCATTCATAGCAGCGGGGGAAAAACAAAAGCAAGCAAGCAGTGCGATTAACTCCAAGCTCTTTCTTACAAGGCGTTTCCTATACGCCATTGGTGTTGTGGTAGCTGCTGCTGTTGTTGCTGCTGCTGGAGGTAGTGCTTCTCCCGCGGCTGTCGACGCGCCTCGTAGTTACCAAGGAGGTCGATATCCCCATCGGCATCAACGACGTCCTGGTGATGGCGCCAATCATTCTCCTTCCCGTAGTTAGTCTTGCCGCTATTATTAACATTGTCAGCCGACTGCCGAACCGTCAGCTCGGGTCGCGAGCCCCGGTCTTTCAGATGGTACGCCTTGCCGGTACCGTGCCACCGCTCCGGGGCCTTGGGCATGGAGGGGACCGCGCCGCGGTTCGCGTCCGGGATGACCCTGAGCGGGGACTGCGCGGGCTTCCTTGTCGTCTTGCCGTTCGCGGTCGGGCTCATCGCTGTTCGTTCCTGGTCTTCCCGGTCCCAGCCCCGTGGCGGCGATCGCGTGCTGTCGACGGAATCCCTGTGGATGACCGTATCTTCGAGGGACACGCGCTGCCAGACGCCGAGCGGGTTCGGATTTTGCATTTGCACGCGCCGGTTGTACGCGGCTCTGCTCTTGCTCTCGGACCGTCCGGCTGATGATCCGCGTCTCTGCAGTTTGTTCGTCGTGCCCTGTTCGCGTCCACGTCCGCGTCCATGATCACGTTCACGCTCGCGCTCGCACTCGCGCTCGATGTTCCTGGTTCGGCCGCGGACCGATTCTGTCAGAGTGTACGAGAACGTCCGGCGCGGCCGTCTTGCTCGCATGGCAGAGCTGGCTCTCTCGCTGTGGAGCGGCGCCTCGCTCTTCCACTCATTATGGCCAGTTGCTGTCACCTCCGGCGCAGCTGGTGATGGCGAGCGGAAGCGCACTGGGCGCTCGTTCGGGTATAGCGATCCGCCAGACGTGACAGATGGGGTGAGTTGCACGATTCCGTCCGCAGCCATCTGGTGACTTGACTGTTGTTGGGCCGCCGTGGAGGGGGCGTTCTTCTTGTCGGTTTCGTTAGAGGATTGGAAGGTCGCCGAGGGCATTTCTCGTAACTTCTTAGCCACCCTCCTAAGGGGCTGTGAGAAGTACGACGTGGGGCCCGTAGAAGATTGACCCTCCGCAGAGGTAGCAGACGCCTCGTCGCCGTCGCCACGGGCGCGTTTGCGGCCGCGCAGCGAGATACGCGAGTCACTGGTGTGCAAGTCTGGGATCGAAGGCCGGAATAACGACGATAGAGAAGATCGTGGGCCTGCCGGCGCCGCCAATGTGGCAGCTGCGTGTTCCTGATAGCTCTGGCCTTTGGGTTTCGGACTCGGCGTTGCGGCCGGCGGCATAGGAGACACAGAACCAGCACGGGGGCTTGCACGAATAGACGATAGTCGCATCTGCGGGCGTGGTGGTGGAGGAGCAGCCTGGTTCTCCGCGGGCAGGACGGGCGTCTGTCGTCCTCCTGTAGCTGCTCCCGGGGCAGCGTGTCGCGTCGACTGTATGGCGTGGGATTGGAAAAAGCCCGAGGAGACGAGCTGGTTGTACGAGGCCATGACGTCCTCACGCGACGGGCGGTCCGCGCCTCCCCTCGGGTTCGGGAACATCTGGGCGATGTTGATCTCGGACTGCGTCCTTCCCGCGTGTTGCAGATAGTCGGGTCGGGGCGGCGACATCGCGTGAGCAGCATCCCGCAGCGGCTCCTGCAGGCTGCTGTGCTTCCTACGCACTTCCTGCTGCTTTGAAGCCGGACCGTGATGCCCTCCTCCTCCTCCTCTATGAAACAGAGCATCGCGAACGCGGCCAAAGAAACCCGTGGACTTTTTGTGCGCGACCGTGCGTTGCTGTTGTTGTTGTTGTTGATGACTTTCATGTTGATGTTGATACTGTTGTTGCAGCTGCGGCTCCTGCGAATCGATGTGCCGATGCACGGTCGTGGCTTGGAGCTGGGCCGAAGCCGAGAAAGGCCGCGGTCGACGCGCCTCGGGGAGCGTTGGCGGCTCCGGATAGAATTGGTCCTCGTAGTCTTTGAGTTGCTCGGGGCCTAGGAACTGAGCAGGCGGCGCGGCACTGATCCTATCATTCATAGAGCCCTCTTGGAACCGCGACGTGGGCGGTCTAGAGCCGCTAGCTGTCCGTGTGGGTGGTCGTCTGAGTTCCGACGACATGGTGGATGAAAGATTCCAAGCGTTTTGTTAAAGCAATTGGATTCTCCCGTCGTTTTCTTTTCTTCTTCTTCTAGTTCATTTCATACTTTTGCAGGTTTTTGTGTTAAGTAGGAGAAAGGGAGAAGTTGTGTTGTGTCAATGTTTTCAAGCCCTGGATTGGAGAGACACTGACTAGCAATGCTGGCTGTGTTGAAGTGAGCCAGGGGTTCAGTGTATGTTTTCATTGAGTTGGCATGGAAAATTGTCTGGTCGATGGGGCAACCGGAAACAATGGACCCGTACAAGTTAGACTGTGCTGTGAATCCTGCTAAGAGTAACCGTATTAGGCAGTACCTCGGTACTTCGCTACGTGTCTTACAGCGTGTTATTCGCTGCTACAGTGGGTAATTTTCGATGTCTACCAGTCTACAGCCCGTACAGGTAATAGCAGCGCGTACCACCGTAATCGAAATACTGGCTCACATATTGCGTCTCTTACGTCTGGGGTCAAAAAACTACCCTGCAGTTGATTATATTGACTCACACCTACAACTCATCGCTTGACACTAGAAAAATCAGGTGTCTACTACGCCTACTGCGCAAATCAACGCTCCCAAGCCCACACCTATAAATCGTTGTCGTGATGCATATATCCATCCACTCGTCATCCCCTTGCATCGCACACAAGGTGAGACTAACACCACATGAGTAAGCGCCCCTGCCTGTGAAAAACTACCCGAAATACCTCATTCCGGCCTCTTGGGGCGAACCTAGCCTAAGCCTAAGCAACCCATCCCATGTTCTAATCTGTCGTGCTTACGCCTCACACTTCGACCACCGAGTTATGAATAAAATAAAATGGAAAGAGAACCGTTTTGGTATGTACACACAAGCCGTGCGGAGTTGAGCCAACCCATTGGAACGCCGATGCGCCCGTAGCCCAGATTCGTAGCCCGTTTATGGTTCGCCAACTAGTAATAGGATAAGCCATTGAAAAGAAAAGTAAAGTATGTGCAGCAGAAGGTATCTATGATAACCAAAGGTGTTGTGGAGGAAACGCCCTCTTGCCGTCCGCCCTAGTATAACTCGACGATGACGGAAAGATAGGTTGCATTGGTAAGCGGTCACCCCGAACATCGCGCATCTGCTGTTGATGGGATGAGAACGACTCATCGGCTGGCCGTTTAACCTGCCGGCTTTCCACTTGTGGGTAGAGGCCGCCTTTAAGTTGATACGGGGCGTAATCGGAGTATGTTGGTGACTCAGACGGACTGGGAAAACTTATAGACGGAAGGATAGGGCGCGGAGTACTCTCCATGGACACATTGGAACTGATAGACGAACGTGGTTCCGCACCCCTAGGCGGTTTGGCGGAAATAAGAGGATACGAGGTAGATAGTCTTTTGCCTTCAGCTTCAGGCTGCTCGTAGGGATAGGCAGCAGTCGAATAACCCGGTGATGGAGGGGGTAAGTTTACACCTTGACTCTGGGGGAAAACAGTTTGTGCAGGAGATACCGGCGTGGACTGTGGGTTAGAGGCCCCTATAGGTCCATATGATGGCTGGGCAAAGCCGTTTGTAGGTTGCCCAAAGTTGAGTAGAGCACCTGAAGGTTTGCTAGTTTGATATGTTGGTGGAGGCGGTGCGGTGGCGTATTCAACATTAGAAGGCCGTCTATCGGCAAATGACGTTCGGTCTATGCTCGAGGAATTGCTCATGGAACGAGCTCGGTATCCTTCGGGTGTCTGTGTTCCGCGACGTTTCGCATATTCATCCTCAGCATTATTGGTATACTCATCACCGCCCGCAGGCTTCGTGTTGGTATCACGTCTTCTCATACGAACATCGCGCCTGATGCGCACACGGCAACCTTGCTCGGCCACGGTCCGGCTAAGAGAGGTACTCTCGGTGAGGCCTGGGAATTTTTTGGCGCTGAATACCGTGAAGTCGGCCGACCTTAAATCCATTCTGTGACAGGCATCGGTCGGAAGTTGTACGGGGCCAGACTCAGGCTCTGGGGCGTCCCTGTCAAGATCGCCTTCGTTCTTTATTAACTCGTAAAGACTAAATACGAGACGGTAGCGTCCCTCGTGACGGACAGAGAGATCCGGGAATAAGAAATAACCGGCAGGGTCGGGTCGGTCGAGATAGCAGCAGCCCGAGACCGGGAATCCTGTAAGAACAGGAGGCGAGTTGGCCGCAGGAGTTTGTACCCTCCCATGAGCCATTGGGCGGGCGTGTTCGAGGGAGGCGTAGCAGAAGAAATCTACATTGTAGTCGAAGGTAATGTCTCTGGCTCCTTCAAAATTCTCGCCCTCTAATACTCTCAAAATCACAACTGGCGGAGGGTCGACGGGACGACGATCGGCGGAAGCTACTCTTGATATTAGACACGGGCAGTTTCAAATCATGGGGCGAGCTGCAAACATTTAGGTCCTGAGCCACAGGCGCGAGCACGTTCGGGTTGCTGGAGAACCTCGAGCTGATACCATAACTGCCTCCCATCTCGAGTAATCCGACGTTCGCGAGCAACGGGTTGCATTTTACCCAGCCGCGATTCCGATGCGGCCATCATGCCTGGCAAATTGGGATCGGGCTGTAACAACGGGGCTACTATTAGTTGCTATGTTTCCCAGGCGGAAATAATTATGATCAGGCGTGTGGGGGAACATTGAGTCACCATTCAGATATGGGCCTATCTGGTGGAAATTCAAGTATACACAATTCCTCCAACAGCAGGTGTAGCATATCTCGCCTCAGCGAACTAGGTGAATTCTTACTTGTATTGAAAGCATCGCCATAGACGTCTTTACCAATCGCTAAAAAAAAATAACAAGCTTGTAGTTGTATAATTTAGGTCCCTGCGGTTGAGAAGGATCCACGTTGACGATGCAGGGAGATTTTGAGTTGGAGGATGACAGGTTATCGCACGGCGAAAGGCAAAAGGGCCAGATAATGAGGCGTTCTGTAAGAGAAGACCGTTGCGCTGGGTCGTAGCCGAAGTATATTTGGTGGCCGGCACCCGAAAGGCTGGCTTTGGGAGTCGAGGAGCTGACTCGTTCGAGTTGACGCGATTCGCAGCTAACTAACCTTAACACACTCTCGGGTCGAGGGAAGACACATTAAGCGATTGACAACGGCAAGCGAATGATCAAGAACTCTGTGGTGTCTGGCGTTTGGCGTAAAGGGTGTCTCGCGAAAAGAGAGTAGGGAGTTAAAGGAAGAAGGGGAAGAAGAAGAAGATAGCCAAGCAGCCACAAGAGCCTCGGACCATTTGCAAAATGGGATGGTAGGTAGTAGTAGTAGACCGAAGAAGTGAAGGCGGGTAGTAAGTATAGGTATAGGTATAGGCACGCATGGGACACGAGAGTGAGAGAGAAGAACGAGAGAGAACTAGTCGCACCAAAAGCGGGCTGGATGCAGATGGACGGGTCCTTGGTTGATTGATAGTACTGGTTTCTGGAACAAGCACTCCACACTATCTAAGTGCGAGTGTACACTATACCGGGACGACAGGTTGTACTGCCTGTGTGGTGTCTAGTGCAAGGACTAACCACACTAGCACGGTACCATATGGGTGTGGCAGGCAGGGGTGGAAGGGCTCTTGAGCTTGACAGTACAGTACATACAGTAACTTAGCAGGCCTAGGTAGGGTTGGAAAATGGAATAATTAGCGCACTTCGCTAAACACTTATTTATATCTACTGTAAAGATGTCATCTACACAAGAATGTCATATGAACACAGATTACAATAAAACCTGTCCCTTTCATGTACGCTTCTCTCGAACGAAGTCTGTGAATTAAATCTCTCCGCCCCAGTCATACTGAGAGAGATATCGAGATGCTAGGCATTGAGGGTGTAACAACATTAGGTTTGGAGATATCCTCCGCCACTAGGTATGTCCCAATGCTTATGTACCTCTTTTTCCCCAGCAAACCCAGTTGGACGTTCTCGGGGCAGTACACACTATGGGGAGGGTGGATGCAACAGTGCGAGATAGAAACAGAGGGCCGGTAAGCCTATTAACCCCGTCCGTCTGCTATGTACCCAGGTATCCAATATGCAAGGGTATGGCATGAGATAAGCATGATCAGACGCATAGGCCAATTAGGCGGGACTTTCCAGTGGGGCCGTGCAGCACCCTTTTCTGCGGGCTCGGTGCGGGTACATCCAAATGGCTCTTGACGATTCGGTCCTGTTTGCTGCCTCTGGTAAACCCTGGCCACTCTCGCCACGCCTGGTTGGCCTGCTGCTGTCAACCCGCTTCCTTACATCTCTGGGTCGCTAGAGCTGGGGTTTGTACAGTTATGTTGGCTACCTATTTGTTCGCTATGTAGGACCATACCAGGCCCCAGGGTTTCCTGCAGTTATGACGGAACCATGGAATCGCCTTCCGCCGTGCAGTTTGTGTGGTATATATATAAATATTCAGGCACTCTCAATGAAAGGGATCGCCCCGACTGGGCAGCGCCCGTAAGTAGATGATCCCACCAACGTGGATCTTGTAGGGCATCCGGACGCAGCCCGCAATCCGGTCAATAGGTAACTGTGTATATCCAATATCTTGCACCATATTATTTACCCAGATGCACATTTCGCTGCAGGTCAGTAGGAGAAGTAAACCTTACCTTAGCCATGGAGTGAGTATTACTACCTATCTATTCACATGCTACCATACATACCTAGTAAAGAGCTGTGGGAATATCAAGGTTAGGTAGTTACAGCATATCGGTGCAAGTAAGCAAGCAGTGCTGAAGAAAGCCACCATGCTGGTGTCTCAGTAGTGTATGTTAGCTACCTACAGCATATACTACTACACAACGAGGTAGGTATGCGGCGCTTGGTGTGTGGAGCAAGGGAAGGGAACGGGGCAAATTATCCCAGATCCTGCTTGTATCCCGTCTTCCGTCTTCGCCCACCGAAAGTAAGAGCCACAAACCACGCTATATTTGTTACTCTAGCGTACAACCCTGTACGCTATGTAACTGCACGACAGCAGTATGCTCAGAACCTTACTGTACTGCTATTTAACCATTCGACCCGTCCAGCGCCCTGCCTCTGTAGCTCTCTACGCAGCTCTCTCTTGTTGATCAGTCAGGTCCAAGCTGTCAAACTGCTGTAGTGAAACAACAATTTCGAATGCAATTATCTGGAGAATCTATTTACATAGGTATAAGAATAGGTACGTCACGAGATAGGTTACAGGTCACCACGCTTGTATAGAAGTATGCCACTAAGGAGATGGGGGGGCATCGCTCCGCCCGCACCATTGAAAAAACCGGTGCTGCTCACTTGTCGACCCGACCTGACGGGTGCGCAGTGCACCCGCTCATTTCCACAGCTGTTTCGAAACAAACGCAGCTGCAAATTACTGTCTGAAATCCACGCATTGCGTCGGAGCAGACTCAAAACTTAGTTATTACACTAGCCACGCTAGGTATTTCACGAGCAATCATCGTGGGCAACAAACATCAGGCCATGGCAATACATGGCAATAAAGTTAATATGTACTCCAATGGGAGGGCGAACCGTTAGACTTTACCGAGAGCCAAGGTGACATCTGGGTGTGTGCCATACCATACCGGAGATGCTCACATCGAGGGTCGGGATCAAGCACAAACACACTGCTGCGATCTGGGAATCTCATCCCCCCAGTCTCATCAGACGTCTCACAGTGTTCGTCAATATTCCGTAGATCTCCCAGATCCCACGGCTAGCGGATCTCAGCAATACGGGCAATAGTGTAGCGTGGCGTAGTGTTAAAGTATGGGTTGGGTAGGGCGCGGGTACACGATGCGCACGCTGTAATCGGGCGTGCACAGCGTGTACCAGAGCAAAGCAGGCAAAATCAGAAAGAGGGCAAATTATACTAGCTATGGTAAGCACGCTAGAAAGCAAGCAGACAAGCACGAAAGCAAGCTTCGTATGGAACAACCCCCGTCGACAGGGGTGGGGGGAGAACTTTGACAGTACTTTCCTGTTCGAGGGGCCGCGCTTGATAGGGGGATCGAGGCAGTCTGCTCCTCCCTCGGAACGATGTGCCTGGCCAGTACTGGTGTTGGGCGAGCCCGTGAGTATGGGAGCACCGTGCGGGCCACCGTGTCATGCATCATGCACCCAATAATCCAGCCAACCAATACGCTCATCCCATGATCCAACCGTGCTGGCGGATGTGACCCTCCTCACTCTATTTGCCGTCAAATCATCCAGATCTGCTGGGTCACTCGGCACTCGGGTCAGCACTCGGGTCAGTACTGGGCGGGTGGTCATCTCGACTCGACTCTGTCATTGTCATTGTCTCTTGTCTTGACAAACAATATTCTCTCTCACACACACAATCGCGCTTATGAGTAAGAAATATGCATATCCTACATAATCTACACACCTACTCATGCTTCATTCGGCCTCCTCTTTGACGCCTAGCTCGGAGAGTACCGTCCGCGACCCAGGTAGGTACCTACCTCACAAGCTCTGTGTGTCACCAAATGATACATGCCTACAGCCTACACCAACATCAACCATCGTCATGAACAAACGGGAAGGGGATATGAATGTATGTAGTAGGCATGCAATACAGAATACTGTATACAACATATCATCGCAGGTATATGCCGAACACGTACCACGGTCTACCTATCAGCATGGTCCTTTCCTGTCCCCGAAACCTGGTAGATGTGACACGTCTCGGCTGAATTCTTTCCTCGCTGCTTAAGGCGGTCCACAGGACGGGCTACTGGCTAGACAAGTGCACATGGAGAGGAGAGGTGCCCAGAACAAAGCCCAAAAAGTGCCTATAGTCCTGTCCCACTGTCCTATCCTCCTTGCATTTGGCACACTGGTCCCAGCCGACCGGAACGCCCGCATCAATTGGCCCATCAGTTGATTGCCTGGGTAAGTGTAGGTAGGTAGGTATCACGTAGGACTCTGCCAGCATCACACCTTACATACGTAACTACTGCCTACATAAACGCCAATAAGGCAACCTCATGGCTTCTGCTCATGGGTCAAGCGGCTACATGCAAATTGGACTGCTATGTATCATATTTTGCACGCATCACGAGCCCTCATCTCACAAGGCCTAATGCCTCGGCATTGTCAATGAAACCTAGGCTGTCTGTCGCTAGTCAAGCATAGAATAGGCAAGTATGTTTTTTTCGTATCCCTTGAGGTGCGCCGGTCTTAATCATCAAGGTTATCTAATAACATCTGCCTCTAGCCGGCTTGCTATCAGTTATGATCCGTCAGGTCGAAACTCCGAGCATAGCCCGCCTAGCTCTTACTATTCAATAGGTATCCTGGTAGTACAGCTATGTAGGTATTGGCGCCATGACTCCCATCTACCGACCTTGTCCCCTGTTGCGCTTGTCTCCTTTTTACAGGCCTCAATGCTGCAAGATAGCTCGGACCCGACGATAGGACACAGCCTTTGTGGAAACTGGGTACTCGGTGCCCGACCAGATATTATTCCTGGGAAATACGGCAAAATCCCAGAATGAGTAGGTATCAGAATGATTCTAACTATAAATACCTATTGACAGGTAAAACGTGGCCCAGCTTTGTCTCTGTAATAGAATACTCAATCGGATGGGAGCTCGTCCGAAACAGCCACTAAGGTATGCTAGCCACGTGTTGTTAGTTTCTTCTTTTCTTCTTCAAGTAGTGGGTCGTGTGTCAACCCAATGCCTTCTGTCAGCTATCACAATGTCAGACATTATTATTGAGGTACTCTCTACCAGGACTACTTTCCAATGAACAAGAATTGAAGTTATATATCACACGTCAGAGCTTGCCGGGAGGGGCTGGGATCCCATATGCGGCAAAAGTGGTATGTGCTCATGTCTCACTCACGAGAATGAGAATTTAGCGCCAACAACTATTAACTCTTCATACCAAATTACAACAAGTTCAGCGTGAATATGATATAGTTATTTCTCAAACCACGTTTCATCCTAATGAAAAAAAAAAAATGGTTATTTCACGCGGACAAACACCGTCTCAGAATGCTAGTCTCACTTTACTCAGTCAGTGCTCAGTCCTATTTCGAGCAGCATGTGGGCGTCATAGCTCAAATTCATAAGTGACAAGTCATATATCAGGCTTCACAGAAGCACTCACATAATAATGACCCGAACGCCTCGGGAAATTTCCGCAGATGTAGCTAGGTACTTACCGAAAGTTGATGAAAATTACGATACATAGACGTTATTGTACAACACCAAGAAGCATTAAGCTACGAAACCGGTGGCGTTGTACGGAAATCTCCATGTTCCATCCCTGCAGTCACGAACAAGTGTGTTACCTGTCAATTTCACGACACCATTGCTCACTTGAGGAAATCCCAACTGCCATAGCTAGTGCCATCAGCCAGGTTTTTGGGATGAGGTATCTTGATACCCAACCTCCTGACTAAGATGTGGCGCTTGCCGATACGCTTGCTCTAGGTCTCATGAGATGAAAGGATAGTCTATTCAGGGGTGACTTCATTTCCTTGAGGCTATAGCAGCAAAGTTTCTAATACGCCGAGAAAACAAGTTGCATTGTAGCACAGATCGTCGAATACCAGGAGGACAGCAAATGCGACGAACCCTATCGACGGCAAATGCCGAGCAATTGGCGCCTTGGAATACTACAGCACCACGTTGTTGGAAACGGCGTGCCAGACATCAGACAAACACCCCTTCATCTGGGTCCTTACAGTAGGTACTGTGTAGTAGTAGTAGTAGTTAAGAAAACAACGCAAACAAAGCTCGCACCGTACGTACGATGTCTTGGGTTCTCTAAGGTTACCTTCCGGCCGGAACTCTTAACAATGGAGCAAAAAATGAGCATTTAAGTTGGGTAAGATTATTCCCCCGAAGCATCCCTTGCGTTGGGTTCACGCCACCGCTTCGAACCCACGGCCGTGAACTGCTGCCGATACAGTACCGATGGTTTGCCCCAGACGCGCCCCTTGCCATGGTTCAACTGCCGGGGGTTGAAATGGCGGCGAACCTACGTGGATGTTGATTGTTTCCTCGCTGGTGCAGATGTCATTAGCTGCCATGTTTGACAATCTGCGAACTTGTTGGCGATATGCCACAGAACTTACTGTAGTGCAGAAGACTCCCTTACTTGATTTAGGCGAGCTCGATTAGACGGTCTAGACGGAGACCACTGACGTGCCTACGAGTGTCTGGAGGGTTGATGGGAGAGAGCGCATTCATTCACTAGTGTTGCGCTCTAGACTGAAGTCGGTTAGAATAGGCTTTCGATGATCAACGCTAGTCGACGGCATCCACGATGCCTTAGAGCAAACTACAGGTTTATAACTACGATAGAGAAACAACACTGTAGGGAGCGAAGATTTTTGAAGCAATGATAGTATGTATTGTAACGTTATACGTGTGTCATGTATCTAAAGACAGCCGATCGTAACCTTTCCTTGTATACATAGGCTTAGTCACGAAATAGTTAGATAGTTCGATCTAATAGCACGCTTTCCGCACGCTTCAATGATCAATCTTCGGTTCCATCACGGAACTTTGTTGCGACAATCTGTGTAACCCTCCATGACACCAATAGAGTCAACGATCTTCATTCCACGTAGCGCTTCTTGGTCTAGCCCAGCCGTATCCAGAAAAATCTGCCAAATTCGGCCGGTGTTCTAGATTGACCTGGGCGAAGCTTTAACTAATAAACCCCATTTCTTGGTGATGGTAGGAGCTCGCCGGATCAAGGGGTTAGGTTCTTTTGCATGTCCACGTGGTTATACAGCTTCATATTGTGAATCCTCGTCTTGGCTTCGATCTAGGGAGACTAACCAATCGGTGGCTTGTTTGGAATGGTATCTCGACTAAAGCGAAGCCGGATGAGTCGGGTGTCTTAGACGCCCGTGAGTAGCTCATCAACTAGCCTGCGTAGGAGTGAGTGCTGAATGAGGATGATGCCATCGATGACTTCATCGGTTCGTATCGCTTGCTGTGACAAAGGCATGTTCACCTCGTTACTCTAACAGCATGAACCGTTGCTATCCTAACAACTCAGTATCTGCTTCCGACTACCTAACTGTCTCTGCTGAGAACGATACTGTAAGATTATCTTAGCGCGCTCCACATCTTCATATTGGCCTATTTACGCCATCTTTTAGACGAAGATTGATCATGTCTTGTTTTAGTCCTTGACATCAGGATGGTTTTGAGTCACGACTGAATGTTGTAAGGATACTGCGGCGAAGGCGTGACGATGATGAGTCTGAACTTGTAGATGACCTGTTGCCGAACCTTGAGGTTGTTGCCATGGAGGTTTCACTCATCCGCCGCCTAGCTACCGGTTGGAGAGCATCCCTCAGCGCCTTGCTGCCGTAGCCCTTTGCCCAATCCTCCGCGCTCTTCCCAATGCCACGTACACCCTTCGAGGCAACATTTGCGCCTTTAGATGCGAGTTCTTCTACGACTTCAATGTGTGTGTGTTCTGCCGCGGCCGCTACGGGCGCCTGGTCGTTGCGCCCGGGCAAGTCCACTTCTGTCTTGTATTCGGGCTGAAGTAGAAGCTTGACAACGTCTAGATGTCCGTGTAATGCGGCAGTGTGAAGTGGCGTCTTGCCGAGATTGTCGGCTTGGTTGCTGTTAGCGCCGCGCTTGAGGAGCATCTCGATGATACGCAGTCGGTTCAATTTTCGCCTATGGCTGCTATCCGACGATCGCATGTCGACCGCGATTAGCAGAGGTGTCTGGTTTTTGGTTGACGGGATGTTGGGATCGGCGTTGTTGTCGAGGAGGAACTCTACCATCTTCTCATTGTTGTGCTCACAGGCCATCCACAAAGCGGTTTTGCCGGCCGAATCCTGAGCATTGATGAAGTTTGGTTCTAGCTCACGGTCAAGAACCAGCTTGGCAATGGGGATACCACGGCGATTGTGGCTGCTCGTTTGGCATTTGTGTAAGACTGTTTGCTCTGACCTATCTGCCACATTGAGATTCGCGTTACGATTGAGCAATAGTTCGAAGATCTCGGTGTGTCTTTGATCAGCCGCTATCAACAGGGGGGTAGACCCGTCGCTATCCAGGATGTCGATCTGTTCAATCTCCACTAGCATCTCTCTCACAACTTCAATTTGTCCGTCTCGAACTGCTGAGTGAAGTGGTGAAGTTCCTTGGACGATGCCGTCGAATCTGAAGTCCAGAGATTCCACGTTGAAAGCTGGATTGGTCTGAGTTCTACACCATGCCATGACTGCGAATTCTAAGTCCTCCGCGTAATCCCAGTCCACATGACGATCGAACCCCGCATCTAAGTTGTTAGAAAGTTGATTCTCCAGGTAAGTCTTAAGACGCCGAGCATCGGCTGGCTTGTTCAGCATTTCCAGGGTCCGCACTAGACACTTCACAGATCTCAGGTACAGCTTGTAAGGAGGCGGATCTAACTCCCCCAACAAAGTCGCTGCTCTTTCCAGAAACCCTTCGGCATGTGTGAGTCGTATAGCGTCGTCAATATGCCTGAGTTTCCTCCCGTCCATATACAACTCGCCAATTTTCAACATTATCCGTGCGTTCACCTCGTTGGAGAGCATCACGCCCTTGTTCTCGATGAAATTCTCAAGTAATGTTACAGCTTCGAAATGTCGCCAAGCGGTAAAGCATCGAAGTAGGTAGTCCGCTCGCCTTTCTACTAGTGAGGCTTCATCATGGGGCGTAAAAGGCGTGTGTTGTGTCGATACACGATGAAGGCTGATGACATTTTCCTGCTCGGTAGCGGCTTCGAGAAATCGCCCCTCCGATTCGAGCTCCGCGACTCTATTCTCAGACCATTGGGACTCTTCCTTTCTAGCCTTATCCATTATTGACAAGAGGGGCTTAACTCCAGTCGTGGTACTTGTTGCCTCGATAGGGATACCACGAAGCATTGCGTCGACCTCGAGCCTGATGTTCTTCAACTCATCATGAGGTTGATATGGCGGTGCTGGTGCCGACATTTCCTCCTGGATCTTGTTAAGATTAGATGTCCGCTCCCTAAACCGAGATGGATATGTCGTTAGTTTCAGCATAGTGATAAGTCGTGATCGCGTGACCTACTTACAAGGTTAACACCCCAACTGTCGTTTGCAGTAACTGGGTCCATTTGAGAATGGCAAACTCATGCTCTTTGATGGCGCGGTCTGTCATGAGCTTCCTCAAAACGGACTCTAACTTTGGGATTACACCATCGCCCGGTGGTTTCGGCAACTTCTGCAGGATCTTCGCCGCCTGAGACTCGGAGCCTTTTATTATAGTGCAGATCAATTCGATGGGGTCATCGTCCTCGTGCTTCATGTTCGGATCCTTGGCTATTTTCTTGACCAAATCCAGGACTCTCCGTAGCGTGTCAAGACCGGCTTTCATTTCTGAAAGCCAGTCGTGGATATCGCGGACATCATCGTTGAGTTCCTTAATGAATTTAGCTAACCTATAGCTGCAATCCACTATGCTGACCCCGGATGCTACCAGCTGGAGTACATCGCCCCAAGGCATGATAGGCGCGCGCTAGCCAGAAACAAACTCGATGAAAAGCGACCCATTCATTCGATAACACCTCTAACCAAGCATCTCGTTTGATGAAGGAAGTCGGGAATGGAAAATGCAATTCAGTTGTTTAATAGATGCGGGGGACACCTGGTCGGCTACCTCAATGCGGCACGTATCTGCAAGGTGCAGCCCGCATGGTAATGTTTTGGATGGTCACCAGGGCTGATCCTTTGGGCGAGGGTCGGACGATCTAGATCCTAGCACAAGTGCATCTCTCGGGATATGACTCTTACTTGGCGCAAGGATATGTTCGCTGTTAGCAACAGCAACACGCTTATGATAACTATCGGCAGACATTGAAGTGTAACATTTCATCTAGTTCCACGCGAGGTAGTACAACGACATAGTTCCCCGATCTAGACTGTAGCAGTACGACGATATAGCTCCCTGTTCTAGACCGTGGCAGAAGATCTACAGCAGTAGGACCTCTAGCACACGTCATGCCAATACGTGAGCATGTCAGAGAGCGACATTGCCGCCGGCATCGAGCAGTTCTTACCGAAAAGTTCAGCTGGTAATTGGCCCAGTATATTGTGGCTTATATTTATTAGGTGCGTGACGTAACTGCGCCTACGGTTCTCGCTCAGCTTAGTATTATGCCTTGCCCACAGCCTGCAGTAGGATCAATGTCTAGGCATTGCCTGAGCCTGCCTAGGGCAACGAGAAAATCATATTACTGAACCGATAATGTTTTCCATGTAGACCCCCCAGTTCACTGACGGAGCTTCAGTTCTTTGGTTGGCTTCCGACATCAGCATTCGACATGATGGTTCAACATCTCGACACAGAAATGAACGAACTGAATGGGGACAACAAGGTATCTGGTAGCCACAATCGAATCAACAGCACAGCACGCCAATGGTCTGCTGATCTTATTGGTGAGAGGCCCATAGTCAAATAAGATATTGGGTTAATGGACTGACATAGCTCTGCTCCCTAGCAAACTACAATGATCATAAACTGCGTCGCGATGCTGAACGATTCGCCGTCGACTACCTCAAATTTGATGCGAAAAGCGATGACTTCAAGAAATTCGTCCGCGCTGCCTTTGTAGCGAGAGATATCGACATCTACTATGACGTTTCTCATGGCAATGTTACTTTCGCGCCTGGACAGTTGGACGTCGACTTGGAAGAGGACGAAAAGGAGGCACTTCGCAATGAGAAAGACAAGCTGTTCAACGAACGCGGCATTACGATGGTCAATCTGGCTGTGTCCCTAGCCGCTATGTTGCAGGGTCATGTGCAGTCATCTATCAATGGGGCGTCGCTCTACGCGGATCGGCTTGGTATAGACCAGCGCCAACAATGGGTTCTCGGGGCGGTTAACGCTGCACCCTTCCTCACTGCGGCGGTTCTGGGTTGTTGGTTAGCACTTCCTGTCAATAATCACTTCGGCCGACGTGGAGGCATGATTTTCTCAGCAGTGTTGATCTTCTTTACGTCTCTAGTCGCAGCCTTATCGGTTAAGCTCCCAGTAGACGACCGGTGGAAATTGTTACTTGGTGCGAGAATTCTCAACGGTATAGGTAAGTTTGAGATTCTAGAAAGTATTCTTCACGAATTACTGAGATAGCTGACATGTGGCTACTTCGATCTAGGCATGGGCGTCAAGGCTGTTAGTACACCCATTCTGGCAAGTGAGACGGCCATACGTTTCTGGAGAGGCTCCTTTGTACTGGCGTGGCAGCTTTGGTGCGTTCATATCTTCCTAGAGCGTGTTACGAATTATTTCGAATGCTAACCCTAAGTAGGGTCTCGTTCGGCATAATGATTGGGTTTGCCTTCAACTTGATCTTTGCCTCCGTAGTCCAAAGGGTCTATCCCAACACGAACCATGACCTCACCGTTGCTCTTATACTTGGGGCTCCCCTCGTATTTGCCGTGGGCATGCTCGGGGCTGTGCTGAGATGCACTGAGAGTCCCCGATACTATATGCGCGGAGGTCAAGAGAGTCAGAAATATGAACCGAAGAAAGCGTATCAGATGCTTCAGAGGTTGAGAAGCTGCAAAGTAAGTGTGCTACACTAGCATCGCTGTTCTATCATCCGGCCCTTGTCTAACCCTACCTGTCTAGCTCCTTGCTATGAAAGATATGTATCTACTACATAAAACAATCGAACAGGAGATCCGGGAAATAAACCTTGGTGTCCGTGAGAGAAGCGTGTTCACGAAGTTCGGTCAGCTATTCACAAGGAGACGGCTTCGTAACGCTCTCGTCAGCACCTCGGTTGTAAACCTCGCCCAACAGCTCTGCGGTAGTAAGTCTACGATACACTAGCGTCGCCCGTATCGGCCAGAAACTAACACCAGGTAAAGTCAATATCTCAGCATTTTACTCGGGATCCTTCTTTATTAAGATACTGTATGGTGATGGCCCCGCCGACTACCATTCTATCGAAATAGCAATGGCACTCAGCCTTGGGTTCGGTAGGCACATACCTTGGTTCTAAGTATGATATTGAAATTAATAATGCCTATTTTCCCAGGGGCCGTCAACTTCTTCTTTGGATTGCCAGCTATTAAGACTATCGACACTTTGGGTAGACGCAAGTGGTTGACGTGGACGCTGCCGCTCATGACGTTCTTCCTATTCGCGGGAGCGGTATCATTCCCAATACCCTGGGATGAGAACAGAGCAGATGGCAACACCGTCCGCATAGTGGCGCTGTGGCTGTATTTCCACGCAGCCGTCTATTCGCCTGGTCTCGGTACGGCTTTCCGTCTCGCCCTTTTCATAACGTGGACTAACACCGTGTAGGACCAATACCTTTTACCTTAGCGTCGGAGAGGTGAGTCACCGGATCGGACTTCTTGATTTCATACTAACAATGCATCGCTAGTTTCCCGCTTTCTCACCGTGAAATTGTAAGTTTTCTTGATACTGAACATGAATATCGAGCAATGATGGCTGACATGCTGAAGGGCTGCGCCTTCGCCATCGCAGTTAATCTTGGATTTGCTGGGCTTCTTACATTGGTCTTCCCCGCGTAAGTTCCGCCTATACCCGACTGCGGACTATGCAGCTGGTGCCATTCAATCCTGTGATTGACATAATTTAGCCTCAATGAAAACCTCCATCCGCCCGGATCTCTCGGTTTATTTTCAGGCTTCACCTTTATCGGCTTCATCCTCGTCTATCTCCTTGTAGAAGAGACGAAAGAGCTCTCTCTTGAACACCTCAGCTACGTGTTGAATGGATCCAAACGCAAGTTCGCGCGATACCAGGTTGCCCGTGTGGGCTGGTTTGTCAGGCGATATGGGATGGGAATTAGGGATGAGGAGCCCCCAGAATTAGATAATTATGTCGAGTTAGAGGAGAGGAACCCGGGGTTTGAAGACCCTGAATCTGGGGACCGTAGCTTGAGTAGTCGCTCGAACGGGGGAAGTAGAGTCTCAAGCATCCGGTCTATTTCTCCGCGCCAAACGGAGGGAAATCCACGCCGATAGGCGAAGGGTCTATTTAAAATTGATTGTCCTAGTTGGTCTGGCGTTAGGGGAAATGGTTGGCTCGTTCTGATTATGATGGCTATAGTTAGGAGTCCTTGCCTTGTTAAATAACCCTGGCCTCATCCTCGGAGCCTGTCACTTTGCAGTTAAAGCAGAGTGATACCGTATGGAAAGCCTGTATTATATCAGTGAAAACATCGTACGATGTCTTGGCCACGTAGAGTGAGATTTAGAGATAGGTAGGCCCTGACTCTAGAACGTCGCTGAAGCATCCTAGGTCTAGATTGAGCTCATCGGCCTCATATCTTCGATCCTAGTGTTAAAATTTTGACGAAAGTCAGCTGGCTGATCTAGTAAAGATGGCCGACCATGTATTACCGCTATTCGTCACTGGGTTCAGGTTCTAGAGAGGCACCATCTTATATTTGTTGAGAACGAAAACCATCGTCGTAACATGTCTTGAGAACCGTCCAATTGCAAACGCATATTCTCATTACAGTAGTAGATACTTTATACAACTTTACATAACGTATTCTGGACGGAACTAGAGGTTCCCGATATCATAGTTTCCACCTTATACCATTTGGTATGTCAATATATGTTCGCGAAACTGAAGAGCCCTTAAGTGTGACACGTAGCCTCCAACTCGTACCGTAAGACTCCCGGTATAATTTGAGGTTACAGGATCTAAGGGCGATCCAATAAATAAACGACACTCGCAGGCCTCTCAATTTCCCCGGAGTCGAGCCAACTCGGTAGGGAGGCACCCGAGTTATTCCACTGCTCCTTTGGCCTCGTCCGCGAACCCGGAACAATATTGCGAGCATGAACCGTCGGAGCGGCAGCTTTATCATGGCTATAGTGATGGCCCGGTCCCGTATATATATCCGGCTGCGGAGTCGGTACCGACTGAGCCAGCGGCTCGGACTCAGGCAGGATATCGAACTGCGGCATCGGTAGACCGCGGTCGGCGCCGCAAAACCATGCCTCCTCGTCTTTGCGAACACGTTTCCTGATAACGCCAACGCCCCTATCATCGCCGCGGCCCCAGTCTAGGATCTGCCGCCAGCAGTGCGCGAACACACAGATCGCGGTGGTCCCTATCATCACGGCCGCCACGGCGACCCCGACAGCCGTCGCGAAGTCTCTAGGGAAATTCCCTGGCTGCCTCGGCGTTGATCCGATAGTGCTTTTATTTTTGCGAGACTCTAGTTTCGTGATGGATCCCGGGAGGATGTATGCGTGGGAGAAATGTATGCAAAACATTAGGATAGTGACTAATAGACAACTAATAAGCCTCTTGAGACTCCATGCCTGTGTTGATTTCGATGCTAACATGTTTTCGGGCTTGGAAATGATGAAAGAGATTTTTATGTTGGGATGCAAACAAACCTCGAGATTTTTCCCTGTTGGAGTTCTTAGGTATGTAGTATTAGTACAAACTTCATGGCCTTGTCGAGAGGAAAGATGGTGTAATACGTCTTTTACCATCCTAAGTTTTGGAATATTCTTCTCCATCTTATCTTCCCGCAGATCCAAACACGAACCTACATAATCTCAGGGGATTCCCTTTGTTTAGGGGGGTATACGAGGACAGGATGCTCCTGGTGACGGCATATGGGATAGGAAAGGGGGGGGAAAGCCTAAACTTTAGAGAATGACTAGGATGACCGTGAAGTTTAAAAACGGCAGGCGAAGCCTTTGATCCAAAAGGGTAGGTTTGAGCGTACATATGCTTCCTCGTATACGACTCTTATCCCGTCAGAGCTCGGGATGTGTGGAGTTTGAGTGACATTTATTCGGACAAACGCACGACTTCGCCTCAATAACAATACCGTGCTCCGAGATGTCAAATTTCGGATTATTCAAATTCCATAGAGACAGATCTATGCGGTTCTATCATTTGGAGTATCGTTAGTCTACTTTATGCTAGTAAGCGAGAAGCCCGAAGGGGAATGAGACATCCTTGTTGCTAAATGCTTGTCATGGCAGTCGTTTATGCATGTATATACCTTCTTTTTTCCCCCTTAGATCGGCGATCTTGCTTCTAGATACCATCAGATGTATAATAATAACAGTGTGTGCTGGCCGCTCGTAACAAGCTGGTTTCTCATATATCTAAACCCCTATTTGTATGTGTGGGTGCATTTCTTGCGCTTTCTAAGGCGTGAGAAGGAATATTGTATGAGATAAGCTATAGAGTAGAGGACATTTATCTTTAAAGTTAGTGAAAAAAGAGACGCAAATAAGAACTTAACGGAGTTAGGATGGGCACCGAGGAAATGTGTATAAATTTTATAGGATTTCACTACTCCAAAGGCCAAGAAATTGGCCTGTGTTATGACTTCTCGATCTTCCCTAGAACTCGGTTTCCGCTCACGACTGAAACCCAACGCTTACAGCAAAACTTACGTCGTCATTAAATGTCGTCTTCGCATCAAAGGCATTCGGCCCGCCGTTGCTGGCGATGTACAAGACGCCACCGTAGTGGCGCCAGTAGCGAGCTGGATAGCTCCAGGAGCGCAAGGCGTTGGTCCCAGTCAACCCCAGAGCTTCCTGAGAGCAGAACGTAGCATCTTGCGCAAACAGCGTGCTCCCATCGTTCGCGTTAACATGGAGCGTATTTCTGGAGTGTCGTATGAAGCTCCCCGGACTGTCGACGGACTCGAACGATAGACAGGCGCTGTTGCCGAGACCGACATGAACGATCCAGCTCGCCGACCTTTGCAAAGCAACGGTGCTTGACGAGGAAACGACTTGTAGTTCCACATCCGCGTCCACGTGGGTGATGTATTTAGTTGCGCAGCATGGCGCCGTTGTGGCTCGGAAGGAGACGGTCGAGCCAACGCTTATTTCTGTGCCACTCTGAAGGGAGCCGGCCGCGTAGCCGGCCGCGACGATGTTCGCTTGAACGGAGTCCTCGGTGGCGTCAGATGGATAACCGGTCGTCATTACGCCCTCGTAGAATGTTCCTTGCCCTTTGTTACTGTTATCGCCACCAACGCCGAGAACAATCGCGCCCTCTTTGTTCATGGGGTTGTAGTCAGGTGTCGGACGGACACCACTATAATACGTTGATAAGCTTCCTGATTTAGCGTTGCCTCCTCGGATCGCCCACTGGTTGCCGGAATTGCCCTTCACAATTGCGGTCACAAATCGATATGTAATGCTCGGGTTACTGGGATTGCTACCGATACCGTTATCACCGCCAGAGGTATACAAGCCGTTCTCGAGGTCGGCCAAGACCCAGGGGCCCGACCCGGCGCCGTAGCCGTGTGCAGTACGATCTCCAAAGAAGATGGTCTCCATGTGGCCATTCCCAGTATCCTGATTGCTGGTTTCGGCGTTACCGTAATCAAAACAGCACCCATTGTTGTAATGTGTACCATCAAGGACGGCGTATATTCCCTCTGGATTATCACCCGTGGCTGTTCCACGAGGAGAGTCGTTACGATAACCAGCCTGCGGTGAGATGAAGACACCGTACGCCTTCTGCCCGTTGAGCGTCACTGGGGCACCGATAGCGCTCGCTAAATAGTCATACCCATTGGCTTCAGGGCCAGTTGCCGCGCCTCCAGGAGGTGCTTGTGTGAGGTGGTTGCCCTGGCCGGACTGGTCATAGATAATGGAGATTAGACAAGTTGTTCCGCTGCAGAAGGCGTCCTGGGCAGCGGCATTGGCAACCCCGCCAGCGGACAGTGGTTTGATGTCTGTTGTTGCACTATCAGAACCACGCATAAGCTATGATCGGATGTTAGTCTGTTTAATACATGTGCTGTGATGTGGGTTCGCGAAGTATCCACCTGGTAGAGAGAGCCGCTATATGAAGCATACAGAGCACGGGTTGTGCTGTGTGCGGCAACGCATGGCGTGCCACCCGATCCGTAAATATCGCAAGGGCCGGTGGCAGCGACAGAGGAAACCGTGATGGTAATGCCTAGGCTCAACAATACGCGTGGCAACATGATATATTAGTTTCGATGCAAGGATGTTTTGAAGTGTCATGACTGGTTAGCTACCTCCAAACTCAAGCAATATCTGTCCCCTTATATGTACAATCGATTTGTTGGCCATAAAGGAAAACACCTTCCGCTTATAGCCCACAACTGAGATGTCTCGCCTGTAGCGCCAAAATGGCGAACACGGCCACTTGGTATACACTATGCCGAAATAGTCCAGAGCCCAATTGAATCGAGGAGATTTACTAACCCCGGTTCATGGACCAGCTTAACGGGAACGCTACGGCACGCCACCGGAGCCAGATAAGTCGAATCACAACCCACGACCCCCGAGAACCGATGCAACGATGCCGAGCACGACATCTATGCGTCACGCGGACTGAAATAACACGATGAGTCAGCAGGGGCTTTCGCATCTAGTACTAATTTTGTAAATAGCACGTAAACGCCTAAGGATACTTTTTCATTGCCGCAACTTTATACCGAAGGAATTTTTCTATCTAGTAAGTAAGTTCAAACGCTATAAAACTAGCATATAGATATGTTTCTATATGCGAACATAGCTGAAAGCCATATGTTCTCTTTCCTGAACCCCGTCGATCGAAGAGCATATTAAAGCGAGGTTAAGATTGAGATCGATGGTTAACCTTTGGCTTTCGGTAGAGGGTGGGTTGTTAATGTCAAAACAGTCGAGCGCTAGGTACTCGCTGTCGCGGCGTCGGTCGTCCTATCTTTCTATGTATGTACAAAACTTGCCTGAGGACATCCAGCGGCGCAAGCCGAAACGGTTGAGATAACTTCCAGCCCAAAGATGTATCTTACTCAGTCAATGTACCATCTTGACGCTGATACTATCGTGTTAGTGCATTATTATCTCAGTGTACGCATCAATTCGCTACTTAAACGTAATATGATAAATCTAAATAGAGCTCCCATTACTCTTATATCTCAGCTCTTGTGTCGGTATAACAAACACCTAGTCCTCTACTACAATCTCAACATCTGTTAAACTAATGTCGGAGAACCTTTAAGGGTATACCGTTCCTACATAATCGAACTCGGGAGGATCTGTATTGCTGATCGAGTATTGTAGTAGTTGGTCGCCGGAAACTCCATACAACATGGCTTCTTCAGTCGCTGCGATGGCCGAGAAGTTAACGGTTGGGGGGCCACCACGGAACTTCGCACTTGGTATTCCAACCCAATGATTGAGACCACTTCGCCAAACTTCGCCGGTGACAGATCCATCGGGAAGCAAGCCCATAAAAATAGGCGAGTTGAAACTATCTAGAGTGCTGATAGCGAATTGGACTTTGGGGGAAGGGGGCGGTAGACTAGCTTCGCGAAGAACATCATCCCCTGTAATATCTAGTCAGTATATCTTGGATTATTTCCGCCGTAGGGCTAATCACCAGGTAAGATTGGCTCATATGTTCACATAGAGACAAAATCCACTTACCGGATTGCCAATGATTTGTGAAATATTGGGTTTGTTGTGCCTTACCCTTGTCTGGCGCCTCAAGACTCTCGCTTATGAGTGACAGTCCCGTCAAGCCATTAGTAGGGACGTCGAAATCAACTTCCGGGATCATAGCGAGGCTAGAGTTCCGTGCGATACTTCTAGAATCTAGTACGGTAGTTGGATAGCGGGGGTTGGTCCCATTAGCGATATTCAAGGCACCATCGGGGCGCTGGTATAGGATCATCCAATATCCTGGCCCACAGTTATCCCCCGAGCAGCGATTCCATGCAGATGCGAGTTGCGACCCTGGTATTGTGACAAGTCCATCACCTATAATAGCACCCATCGTCCAGTCGTTTGGCTCATATGTAAGATTATACAAGCCAACGGCCGCAACCATGTTTTCTGGTGTCAGATAATACAAATGGATTTCGTTCGATACATTTTGATAATACAATGCGACGCTTGCGAGAGGAGTTGACAGCCCTAGGGAAGAAATCGGACTACGCGACGAGCCCACTATGGCGGTAAGATTATTTGTAGTCCAAGTCTGGTTCTGTGAATCCCATCGGCGCGCGATGATGGCACTGGAAGAGTCTTGGAAGAAGACGAATCGGTGGGTGAAGCCTTTTGGGTCTGTCCAGTTAGATGCTGCGAGCTTCGATTCCGCTAGGATGTATTCGTTCGCAGTCTCGTTCTTGTTGTCGTTTATACGTAGGTTGGGCTTGTTTTGCGAGGACTTGATACCGCCCGCAACACCTCCAGCGATTGCGCCAAGAATCAATAATATGGCGATGACGGAAACTGCGTAGAAAGCTCGCACCGGCAAGCCACAATTTCTTTTGATCTTTTCTTCTCCCGGTGCTGATTTTGTCCCTGGTTGAAATAAATCTATGTTATCACTTTCCCCTGCAACCTGTACACCTTGTATTCCATAGAGAGTTCCTATGTTAAGGGTTAGGCTGCCAAAAACGGCAGCCTAGACCTACCATTTCTAGAACCCCAAATCACTCCAATAAGTATATTTTAGACTAGGCATATATACTTTTTAAAGTTTATAGTATGTATAATATATATATTGCAACAAGTAGTATAGCTTTATATAGTACTAATAAAAAGCTTTAAATTTAAAGCTTAAAAAAAATAAAATATAAAAAAAAATATATATATATTTAGGTTATTATATAGCTTTTTATATTTTTAATTGTTTTTATTAAATAAATAGTTTTAATTTATTATTAGCTATTTAATATTATATTAATATATTATATTATATATTTTAAATTTAATAAAAGCTTTAAATTTAAATTAAATTAAATAAATTTAAAAATAATTTATAAAGCTTAAAATATTTAAAATTTTATTATTATTTATATTTAAAAAACTTTAATATTTTTAAAACTAAAAAAATAAATAATGTTTTTTTTTATTAAATTATATTAATAATATAAAAATAAATATTATTAATAATATAAAATAATAAAATATATTTTATAAAATATTATTAAATATATTAGTTTAAA